>CM040402.1:120585918-120728418 GCA_022702515.1 Ilyophis sp. 1 JC-2022
GTGCCTTTTCAGGATGCGTGCAATGGTTGGCAAACTTATGGCATCCACATTGTTGAAAGTGTCTTCATTGTCCAGGATATGCAGTCTGATTTCGGTAAGGCGAATGTCATTTCTGGCCCGCATCAAGTTGACCACAAAACCATTGCTCTGATCTCATTGGATACCCTTCGCTGTTGCTGCCGCTGTCTTAGTCCGTGGCCTTGTCCTCGGCCACGTTCCCCCACACATCTCAAACGAGGCCCACGACCACCTCTCAGATGTGATGCTTATCCCCTGCCATTCCTTTGACCACCACGTCTTCCTCCTCTTCCTCCTCTTCCTCCTCCTCCTGCTTGACCTCTATGGTGACCACCTGCCTGCTCCATGTTACAGCATCGCTATGTTGCTTTGGATACCGGATTTATACTCGTACCACAAGGTGAATTCAATCATCAGTAACAATTTGGTGTCAATGGATCTCGTTATCCTGAACCTTTCATGGTGTGAACATGGAATGTTGTTTCTCAGTTTCCATGAAACTATGCTTTAAGAGTTATCCAACAGTTACTTATCATTTTGAGCAGTTGTATCAATTGATAGTTAGATCATTGTAATGAAATGAATAGACATCTAAAATGTAATGTCTGAATTACATTTTGAAATACTTTGATGTTAAGTTGTGTAATTTTGAACTTATGATTTTAGTTCAATGAACAAATGATATTTGGTTTATGTGTATTGTATCCAAGCAATTAAAAAATGTTAGTTTTGAAAAAAATTATTTTGATCATCGGTTGTGAGTTTTGTGTCTAGAGTTTTGAAAAATGACATCAAGGTTCTGAAACTAGTTTCAAAGCGATTGAAAAAAACTGTAATTGGTTGTGAGTGACTTTTTTTCCATCAGGGAGGTGTGGCCACATTGGCCTAATGTGATTGGCCATGTTTTCATTGTTGATCCTGCTTTCCACGAAAAGGGATTCCCCTGCCAACAGTGAGCCCCTGCGTGCGCATTGGGCTTTCTGACCGATGCGACACAAACGGTCATTATAAAACGCAGCAGTCGCCTTCACTTGATCAGGGTCCAATAGCCAGACATAAAGCAACACAGGAAAGCCCCCAGTTCACCACATGGGGGTGGGTGACTGGAACTTAGCAGCAGAGAATTCAAACTCTGCATGCATTAATAGACTTCAGTAAGACAGGGCTTAGGGCATGCCGCCTTGAGCCCCTGTCTGGGCTCATGTCACCGACCGATCCCTCCTGAGTGCTAAAGCTAAGCCTGTAGCCCTGCTTCTCGCTGTCTGAAATGGACATGTAAGACAACCCCTTTTTAACTGGGCCCCAGAATGCACCTGGGATGAAAGTGTTACATTCTGATGCAGTACAGACAATGCACTGCAGTGCAGGGATCACTGGGACTTCTTGACTCTAATTATTGGTGTCAATGCAAATCCAGGTAAAAGGGGAAAAAAGCTAATTACTACTATGAGAAATCAGGACTATTCCATCCCCATGTCAAAATATCCACCAAACTCAGTTTATTCAGTGGTTACATCTATGATATTCAGCCCAATGCACACACTCATTAAATTGTGGCTAATTCAGAGCTTTGATGTCAAACTGAATGATGAGAAACACTGGCAGCAGTTCTGTTTGTTTACAGAACCATTGCTGTGAGGTAAAATTATTCCATCACGGTGTGGAGGGATTCCATACTCAAGGTGAGAGGGGCAAACATAGGCCTAACCCTGTTTGAATGGGTGGAATTTTTCCTGGGCAAACATCCAGAATGTGCAGAGCAGGATATAATAGTTCCCAGAGAAAGACCAGAGGGGCCATTGAACAGGTGGCCAGAGCACCAAGGGACCTCAGAAGTATACAATATCCACACAGGCTGGCTGTGACCTAGTTGATTGTCCTTCATTTGGAAAGTGCATATCGAAAGACTGAAACAGCTGAACGAAATAAAACTACATTATAACAATAGCAACTACAAAAAAAGAAAAATATGAATGTTTATATGCAAGTCCACAATTGATTACCAATCCGATGTTGAATATTATGTTATTTGCAACACAATTCTTTTAAATAATGTAATAATAATGAATGCAATCCCAGTAAGCGTAACCAAGCGTTGTGAACTTAATAGGAACCGTTATCGGTTTGTTCATGTTTCATTCTATACAGGATTGGCCGTTGCACCATGGAGAACAGCCAGAGTGGAAACGTGAAACTTGTCAAAAGGAGTAAAGAGGATAAAAAGCTTCTGCGAAAGCAATTAAAAGCAAGCCATACGTTACTAAAACACGAAGGCATTAACACAGCATCGCTGCCAACTAAGGTAAAAACGGATCTTGTCATATGATATGGACGGCTAGCGAAGTTGACGTCCGCGTGATAGGAGGCGACAGCTAGCTAGCAATCAAACTAGCAAATGAGGTTAAACCTGACATTGTCTCTTGTAGACTGCTGGATTCTATTCTAAATTTCTCATTGAAATCAATACATCATCCAGTCAATACTTGAATGACTTGGATATGTACGCGGGCATATAATGAAATTTGTTCCTAACAACACTAAATTCGCTTGACAGGGCTAGAAACTGCTTTATTTGTTTAGTCATGTTTTATTTACACTAACGTTAACGCTAGAGTTTTTATTTCTGTGTCACGGGTATACGAATAGTGGTGTGTGTGTATATATATATATAATAAAGTTTGCATTTAAAATGGATATCTATGTAATCCCAGGAAAGGGATCTCTGATGGTTGGCTCCTAATATCATTTTGTAACATACAATCTCGTGGAAAGTGTTATTGTTTTATTATGGTCCAGATGGCCATTACAGGGTCTGCATTTCCAAACCTGTCGACGCATAATTTGGATTTTTATGATGCCTAACGTTTCACGAGCTACAGTTTGGGATTGTCATACCCCTGCGGTCCATACGAACATATTTTGATAGGAGTTTTATGGACAGCTGTCAGATGTACTTTTTTGGTCGTCCTCGTTATTTCTAATTTGACCAATCATGTTGCAGAATCAACAAGCATCCCATACTGTGCACGGTCTACTAAAATGGAGATTTAGACTAAAATATAGCCGATTTGGACGATGCAATCACATTTTACTTATAAGGGGTTCCTCAAGTCATGCGAAAAGATCTGCGTTTACCGTTTAAAAATGTATTAATGGAAAGATGATTTTATTTTTTTCATATACTAGCCTAATATTAAATATATTTTTTATGAAAAGTAAAATCTCATCTAAAATGTTTTTCAAAGTCATAAAAAAAAGTTACTTGAATACACAAAGCCTATATATTCTGTAAAAAACAAAACAATTCCTACATCCTTGGATGGCTTGCACATTTTGTGTTATATTGTTAAAAATGGTATTAATTGACTTTGAACGTGGACCAAATTTAATGACAAACATGCTCATTTTAACAATGAAATGATAAGAACTGGTGCAGTGACTGCTCTCAGAAACTGTGGGCAGACTGTGCAGAATAAAACGGGCTAAGCTATCGCCGTGTCTGCCAATCAAAGCATCGGAGAGGAGGGTTAGGGTTTGCTGAAGACTGAACACATGAACCTCAGTGTCTCTGCGCCTCAGAGCTTGGTGGTGGCGAATGGTGGGCTCGGCAATGGGATGAGCCGCGAGGCGCTACAGGACGTCTTGAAGGAGAGCGGCTGTGTGGAGACCCTCCTCATGCCACCCAACAAACCCTATGCCTTTGTGACGTACGCGTCCGCCGAGGAGGCGCAGCGATGTCAGGCCTCCCTCAACGGCAGGCAGCTGCTATGCGAGGGACAGGCCCTCACCTTGTACCTCAGCTTTGTGGAGAAAGGTAAAGTTTTTTTTCTTTTTTAACTGTTTGTGTAATGGAGAAGTGGGTCTTCATTAAACTCATTAATTTCTACTTGGAATGTTGGTGATTTACGAATCTAGGCCTTTCATTTTAAGTCGCTCTGGATAAGAGTGTCAGTTAAATGGCTAAAATGTAAGTGATTCCAATCAGGAGCGCTTTCTGACTGCGTGACCTAGAGATACAATTAGCTCTCTAGTTTAGTGTCTAAGGCTCTTGTTCTAACTAATGAGTGACACCACTTCCTGCTTTGTCACTCTCAAATGCTCCTCACCTCTATATGTCGTTCAGAAGACCCTGGTGTAATAACCATTATTGTATACACTGTATCCTGACTGGAAGTTGTTCAAAAGTCAAGAATAATGGAAAATGTTCTGTTAAATGGAATTGACAATCTATGTCCTGTGTCCCAGGTCCATAAATTCTGCCATAGAATGTTAAGTTTGTCTTCTAACATGTAGTTCTGTCTTTGACCACCAGGTGGCACTCTGTCCACAGACAACTCTTAAGCCTGTTGCTCTGCATGAGTGCATAAACTCACAAAGGAGATATTTCTTCAGATATAACTTCATAGAAATGCTGGTATGCTATGAAAACTGTGCATTCATAAAGCTTAGATTACACTCTGCTTTTATTTGCTTCATAGTGGGCAGTGAGTCAGGGGTCTGTACAGAACTTCCCCTGGGCCTCACCGTGCTGGAGGATTTTATTTCGTCCGAGGAGGAGACGGGACTCCTGGAGGCCATCAGTTGGGCACCCCAGAGAGTCGCGGTCACTGGTGAGCGGCTGACTAGGCCCCGCCTCCACAGCATCACTACCTGCATGCCTGGCTCTCCACACCTGGGCATTTGCTGTACCTGCTGGTTTGGTTCACCACCCTTCAGCAGTATAGATTCAGATTTGTACCTTCTGACTTTGATTTGTTGTGTGCTTACTCCAGTTTTTTTTTACCATGCAATAGAAAATAATTTTCATATCCCAGCCTCACATTTACAATGCAGTATTCACCTGAAACAAGTGATCAATATACACTTATACACAATATGCACTTCAATAGAAATTTGAGGTATGATCCTCAGTTTAAACTGGCATGTCCTATTGCCCTATTGCCCACGATACA
This sequence comes from Ilyophis sp. 1 JC-2022, assembly GCA_022702515.1. Lineage (NCBI taxonomy): Eukaryota > Metazoa > Chordata > Actinopteri > Anguilliformes > Synaphobranchidae > Ilyophis > Ilyophis sp. 1 JC-2022. Next base: position 120,590,889 of record CM040402.1, read on the forward strand.
GGATGACTGAGTTAGCTGGATAACTGCACTGAGTAAAACACGGAACAGCTCTTTCTACTTCAGTCCATGTTCCAGATTTGGGAGGGTTCCAGGTTTTACTCAGTGCAGTTATCCAGCTAGCTTTGCCTGGCATTTATATTGTGTCTTTCTCACACTCAAAGCGCTTTACAATGATGAGGGCAAACTCGCATCAACCACCACTAATGTATAGCACCCACCTGGGTGATGCAACGGCAGCCATTATTCGCCAGAATGCTCACCACACATCAACTGAGGTGGAGAGAGAGAGAGAAACTATTTAAGTCAGTTAAACTGGGGGATGATTAGTTGGCAGATTGAAAGAGCCAGGTTGGGAATTTAGCCAGGACACCGGGGAAACCCCTACTTCACCCAAGGAGGGCAGGTTCCGGACTGCATGGTGTCCCCCATCTGTTCATTAGCAACAACTGGTCAGTCTGCACCTGAAATCTGTCGATACCAGCTGTGCAAGAACGGTGCAGGTAAGCTGGGGAGCCTAAGAGTGAAAGGCAGTAATGGCAGGCTGCATGCAGTTTGGAGAACATGCATAGTAGTGTCTGTCCTCCCAGAGTTATGGTAAACATTTCAGAGATGGAACACACCTACAATTGGGCCTCCACATCAGGTGAGAAGGTGAAGGTGAAATTAAATTTAAAGAAATGAATAATAAAAATAATTTTGTTATCCTCATCTTGTTTTTTTCAGTGCAGAAAGCCCTGAAACACAGGAGAGTGAAGCATTATGGGTATGAGTTTCGTTACGATAACAACAACGTCGATAAGGACAAACCGTTACCTGGTGGTACGTAAAAAGACTTACTTTCTGCATGCTTTTTCAACAATCGTTTTTTCTCGGATCAAATGCCATTAAGAAAAACACATGTGATTTGTCCTTCAGGATTGTGAGAAAGGCATAGCCTTGCAATGTCATGATCAGTGTAATCACACAGAGTTAAAGGGAAACCTTCTCTCAATGGCTATGTTGCTTTAAGTTGGATTTTTTTATCATTATTTAGGGCTTCCTCAATTTTGCCACACTGTCCTGGAGAGATGTCTGAGGGAGAATCACATTGATGTCACACCCGATCAACTCACCATCAACCAGTACGAACCAGGACAAGGTGAAACATTCTGTTCCCTGTTTCACAAGGAGGGGGCAGTAGAACCCCTCCGCAGTTATTTCTGCTGAAAGAATGTTCACAGTTTTTAACTCTTTTTTTTTTTTCTGACAGGAATTCCACCGCATGTCGACACTCACTCTGCCTTTGAGGACACGATCCTATCCTTAAGCCTTGGAGCTAAGGTACAATACTGACATTTCTGATCGTACTGTGGGAATGGCATCAGTGTGAGCCATGCTGAAACTACCCGTTTAAGATAATACATCAGTATTCTGTGTGTAGCCCTTCAAAGTAATTATGTGATGGAGAGCAATATGTTTGAATAATTGCTCTATAAACAATGATTTGGTGCTTTGACGCTACATCACCCAGAGCAGATGGGCTTACTTCCTTTCATATTGTTTATTTTATTCAGACCGGTGAAAAGCACGAGGTTTACAAATAGAGATGGGATCAGAGTGTAGAAAGCAACATGGCTGGGGATCGATCCCCCAAACTTTACAGGGGGGCTTTGTGTATATGGCTTCAGAATTACATTACAGTCATTTAGCAGACGCTTTTATCCAAAGCGACCATTTATTTTGAATTGACAGCTAAAGATTTTTGGCCTTCAAAAAGTATGCAGTATATTGATTTTATTTCGGAGCATTGCCCCCATAGTTGTGTAGAACAGAAATAAAAAGTGTTGATACGCATTTGCTACGTAGTCAATCTGCATGCTTGGAAGCTTTGCTTATGGCTATTGAGTGATTAATTATACTGCAGTGATTAATGCAGCCTACTGCAGTGGGAAGATTGTGTTACCACAGACTTGAGAAGAAGTATAGCGACCCACTGCTTGCAGTAGGGAACTGCACGCTAAAACATTCATTCTTACAGGTTCTAGATTTCACTGGTGATTAATCAGTTATCATATGGATACATCAGTGTCTTGTGTGCAGCCAATCACCGGCTCATTTGCCCAGGACTAATTCACTGCATGAAATTCAACCAGTGCATGGTCATGTGACTCATCCACAGGGACTAGGTTACCTGCGGTCTGCCTTTGTGTTTCCTGGAAACTTGCGCTTGCTCTTTGGCACATTATAGATGAGGTTTGTTTGAACTTGTGCTTTTAGGCTTGCCTGATATAAGCCCCCCTGTAACAAAGGTGATTCAGTTACATCAGCGCTGGCGGAAGCTTTTTCATCTCGGGCTGAACCTGTTGCTTGGGCCAAGAAACTGTCACGTCTCGCCGAATGGACGCACGGACTGTGACTGTAAATGTGGTTCAAGTAGAGAGAGAGAGCCGAACGTTGCGGACAGAGGTCCGCTTCAGTCCGCTTCCCTGGTCCCTTGGGACCCTCCAGAAAGCACGCAGCAGAGAGCCTGTTAGCGAGGGCTTCTGAGCCGATACTGACCCAGGGATCCATCTGTCCGAAAGACGGAAATGGAGTAGGCCTAGTGGGGACAGATCTGCCTGAAAGTCACTCAAGTGGCGTTGAAAGGAGTGGAAAGCGTCCCTCTCCACAAGAACACAGAAAATTACGTTCCAGCTTAAGCTGGAAAACTCTGGGCTTACATTTCTGGGGAAAAGCTTCTTGGTGTTTGGAAGAAAAGTTATTCTTGTCTTCACCCCATGTCTATGATTAGGGTTTAAAATTTCAATATCTCCAAGTGCCATTGTGTCATTAAGGCAAAAATGTAGACAATGGTTCTGAAGGACCTCTTGGAGGGACCCGGACATCCTTGTGGTGGCCGAGCATTTCACTCCAAAAAAAGTGGGAAGGCGAAAGCTCAGCCGTGCGTTTCCCGAGTGAACGAACGGTGTTTGCCGTCACGGTTTAGCGAAATGGCTGCTTATCAGCGAATGGCTGCAGGGAGACCTCTGATGAACCGTTTATGCCAATCCTTTCGTTCCTCCATGCTTGGATACTTAGAGAAATTTTCCATCAGCAGCTGATTGTCCATGATTTCAAAGGAGACAGATTTCGGAAGATCGCAGCTGAAAGTCAGCGTCTCCTCCACTATCTCCATTTCTATTTAGCTTATTCCTGGATCACTTGTTTTATTTTTCCACAGCATTTTTCCATTATGAAAATGACCCTAGAAATACAAGCGGAGAGTTGTGTTAACGTCTTTGCGAACAATTTCCTCATTGCTTAATTTGTCGAGTTGCATTTCACCGTCCCCTCGTTAACGGCGAACGTCGTACATCACTGCTTGCGCGAGCTGGAATGTGATGCGCTCCGTCACGCTTGTTTGCAGGATCCATTTTGACAGACTGGAATGTTCTGGATGTACGGACGAGGCCATTTATTGCGACAGAGTAGTGAAAGGAAATTAGCGCCGCAACACGCATCATTTGATCGTCTGACTTAACGATGATCAGCCGTCAAGAGGACGGGAGGACATTTCCTCAAATGAGAGTGGAAAGAATTGTATTAAATCTGAAAGGAGGCAGGTGTAGGCCTGTAGTTTTTTTTTTTTGCTTGTGTGTTATTGCAGAATGATGATCATTTAGTTTGATAGTTTGGAACTCTGAAATACAGTGGGAGTGGAGGTGTGTGAGGATCATCCAGCGGTACTCTGTTACAAAGCACTGAAAGCTTGTGTCTGCACTTGTGTGCACGTGTGTGTGTGTGTGTTTGGGAGTGTGTGTGTGTGCGTACATGTATGCATGTATCTATGTACTTGTATTTTGTTTTTATCTGTGCTTTTTATAAGTGTGTGTGTAAGTGCATTTGTGTTTGGACTATTTTCTGTGTTTTTGCATGTATATTTGTGTGTGTGCTTATTGTTTATATATTTGTGTTGATATATGTGTGTATTTGTATATGACGGCTTCTGTGTGACGAGGGGCTGGGTGACCAGTTGCCGCCTCACTGGCTTTGTGATCTTTATTGACTTTGTTACCTGGGAGAGGGGAGAAAGGCCACAGTGAGAAGATGGATTAGAGGGAGCGGCCGTGAAGCAGAGCTGTCTAGAGTTGGATTGATTTGGCTACGGAAGAGCGACTCTATTGATTGGCTGTTCCCCACTGAATGTATAATAAGGAGATGGAGATTGGGGCTCAATCTTCCATTTCGACAAATGGCAACTCAAAACTGCCCTGGTGAAATTCTTTTATCTGTGTGTGTGTGTGGACCAGCCTTGCCTTGTGAGAAAATATCCCCTTAATAATGCGATTTGGCACATAGAGGTGCCTGAGCGGGGCATTCAATAAATCACAGGTCTTTTAGGAAACATCCCAGAATGCATTTCAGCACTGTGTGGACTGAGGCGGGAGGTGAGGCACATTCCACACACACAGTCAGGGGGAATGCTGCAGTGCCACAGAGCATTTGCATTCAGCACAAGGCCTGTTCTCGCCTCGCTGTGTTTGTTTTATTCATTCTCCTGCATGGAAGAAAGGCCTGCTATGGATACGTCTTGGCTGCATATTTTATGGCTCCATTCGCTTGAAACAGAAGCAGAGCTGCCTATTGCCAAGGGTTACGCATCGATTTTGTGAAAGACATTTAGAAAGACAAAATTAATTGGATATTCCTTTTTTTGAATCCCATTGTAAGCAGCGGTCCCTGGTGAGGGGATGTCTGCTCCATTGTCGTTTTTGTAGCGGTATGATACAGAGGTGTCACAGGACGCGAGCTTGCACGGAGGCAGAGAAAGAGCCGTTCCCACGGCTCACGGCAGCGAGAGGCTCTCTGACACATGAAAATCCAGCCTATTCACAGCAGTGAGAGCTCTCCATGGCCCATCCATTCTGCCAGAGAAAAGGGCTTGTTTTGTGGCACGCTGCGCCTTTGAACGCCCTATTTACGTCCCCCCACCCGACCCATGTGGGCAACCCCCCCTCAGGGGTTCAGACGAGGACAGGCCTGCCTCGCCTACTCCACCAGCCACCGGTATCCCCGCTTCGTTAGCCGGCCGAAGCCTGGTGGCTCTGGGAGACAGCCACGCAGAAAGGCACTCTTGACAATATACGTGTCTGAAAAGTAAACAGTAACTCCATAATAGCTCCTGAAGGCCTTCCTTCATGCTGTACCAGGGCTCTAATTCAACCCTTGGCAGATGCTTAGTGATGTACCAGGGCTCTAATTCAACCCTTGGAAGATGCTTAGTGATGTACCAGGGCTCTAATTCAACCCTTGGCAGATGCTTAGTGATGTACCAGGGCTCTAATTCAACCCTTGGCAGATGCTTAGTGATGTACCAGGGCTCTAATTCAACCCTTGGCAGATGCTTAGTGATGTACCAGGGCTCTAATTCAACCCTTGGCAGATGCTTAGTGATGTACCAGGCGGTGTCAGAGGTGAATGGTCACTGCTGTGCAGGGTGCACGCTTCCCTGTTGTGTAGTGTGAGGTGTTAAAAGGTGAACAATATTTCAATTTGCGGCAGTCTCTTAAACGCTGTAGGATGAAGGGTGAGAGGTGAACGGGAATTCCGGTGGCGGTGTTTGGAGGTGTTGCTTAGGGGTATGAGTGATGATTGTAACTATGGCACTCTCTTAGTGATGTAGTTGAAGGGTGAGAGGTGAACTACATCGATCCTACTCTGTGTACCTCAGTTTTGTTTTTATCTCTGTCTTTCCATTGCTGTATTCCTCTCTCTTTACCTGTCAGTATGTGTGTGTCCTAAATATCATCTGTATATACTTGTGTCCTTCTCTGTCTTTGTCTATCTCTGTATTACTCTCTGTTTGTGTCTTTATCTCTGTGTTTGTGTCTGTATATCTCTGTGTTTGTGTGTAAATCGCTGTCTTTGTGTCTGTATATCTCTGCGTTTGTGTCTTTATCTCTGTGTTTGTGTCTGTATATCTCTGCGTTTGTGTCTGTATATCTCTGTGTTTGTGTCTGTATATCTCTGTGTTTGTGTGTAAATCGCTGTCTTTGTGTCTGTATATCTCTGTGTTTGTGTCTTTATCTCTGTGTTTGTGTCTGTATATCTCTGTGTTTGTGTCTGTATATCTCTGTGTTTGTGTGTAAATCGCTGTCTTTGTGTCTGTATATCTCTGGGTTTGTGTCTTTATCTCTGTCTTTCTGTCTGTATATCTCTGTGTTTGTGTCTTTATCTCTGTCTTTGTGTCTGTATATCTCTGTGTTTGTGTGTAAATCGCTGTCTTTGTGTCTGTATATCTCTGTGTTTGTGTCTTTATCTCTGTCTTTGTGTCTGTATATCTCTGTGTTTGTGTGTAAATCGCTGTCTTTGTGTCTGTATATCTCTGTGTTTGTGTCTTTATCTCTGTCTTTGTGTCTGTATATCTCTGTGTTTGTGTGTAAATCGCTGTGTTTGTGTCTGTATATCTCTGCGTTTGTGTGTAAATCGCTGTGTTTGTGTCTATCTTTTGCTGCCTGTCTCACTTCCTGTGTTTTTTTCCACAGACTGTGATGGACTTCAGGCACCCAGATGGGCGCTCCGTTGCCGTGGTGTTGCCAGAGCGGAGCCTGCTCGTAATGAAGGGCGAGAGCCGTTACCTGTGGACACATGGGTGAGTGGGAGACGCCACCGCCCTCTTCAGACCAGTGGAGAGTATGGCTGACATTGCTGTGATTTGGATTGTGTAGATCGCTTCTTCATCACTCCGCAAAATTAAATATTTACAGTATCTATGTTAGCAGTTTAGAGAACAGTTTTGGCTCAACCCAGTTCAATGTATAACTGAATTGTGCTGGGTTTATTAGTCATATGAATCCTGTCACTTGTAGAATATTTGTGTCTCTGACTCTCTGCACTAATCTACTGTACAGGTACCTTGTAGTAATGAGGTCCTGGCTGGATACAGGCCTTAACATTTTGGCAAACCTGTTACCAGTAAAATATACAATATATCAGTTTGATGAAAAATGGCTTATAACTGTTAATCAGGGATTTGTTTCATTAAAATGAGAAATAACTTCAGCAGAAGTCTGGGCTGGGTTTAAACAGAGTCTGAATGGCTTGCTAGGATAACTCCCAGGAAATTTGATGTGGTCCCTGCTGGCCACACAGTGAGCCCTGGGCTGGTGACCTCTGACCCTGGTGACCTGACACTGAGCAAGCGGGGCACCAGGACGTCCTTCACCTTCCGCAGAGTGCGACGGACAGCATGCGACTGTGGTGAGTCCTCCCAGCTGCGTCTATGGTGGATGCTGTTATGTTGACTCTGATGTGTCGCTGTCTGTGGTGAGTCCTCCCAGCTGCCTCTATGGTGGATGCTGTTATGTTGACTCTGATGTGTCGCTGTCTGTGGTGAGTCCTCCCAGCTGCGTCTATGGTGGATGCTGTTATGTTGACTCTGATGTGTCGCTGTCTGTGGTGAGTCCTCCCAGCTGCGTCTATGGTGGATGCTGTTATGTTGACTCTGATGTGTCGCTGTCTGTGGTGAGTCCTCCCAGCTGCGTCTATGGTGGATGCTGTTATGTTGACTCTGATGTGTCGCTGTCTGTGGTGAGTCCTCCCAGCTGCCTCTATGGTGGTTAGTGTTACACTGGCTCTGGTGTGTCGCTCATTGTCTCATTGATTGCACAGCTGTGAATGCGGCAATGCGCTGGTGGTACATCTGAGCGTGTTTACGCGCGTGAGCATGCGTGTACGCTCGCGCCGTGCCGATAGAGCAGGTGAAAGCGCGTTCGACGTTCTGACAGTGTGTTCCCCCCGCGCAGCGTACCCATCCGCCTGCGACAGCCAGCGCCCCCCGGTGGTGCCCTCCGCCCCGGCTCTCCCGCAGGACGACGGGGACGCGTCGCGCCTGGAGGCCCAGTATGTGCACCGCGTGTACGAGGAAATCTCCTCCCATTTCAGCAGCACGCGCCACTCCCCCTGGCCGCGCGTCAGCGACTTCCTGCAGTCCCTCCCCCCGGGGGCCGTCCTAGCGGATGTGGGCTGCGGCAACGGGAAGTACCTGGGGATCAACCCCCACCTGTGGGCGGTAAGACCCCTGGCCCACCGGTGTCAGCATATCTCTGAACACACCTGCATGCTCACATGTGTCTGATAAGGTCAAGTAGAATACATTTTTATTATTAATGAAAAGGACTCTGCACACTATGAGATACTTGGAAAAAGATACTTGGACAAATAAGTGCAACGTTTCGCTCACATAGACCTACGTCAGGCCTGCACTTATACTTATATATATTACTTATTAAATGTCTTTTTACAAGTATCTCGTATCTCATTTACTTCAGATTGTGTTTCTCATATGCACCTGTGATAAGACGTTTTTCAGGCGTGCATTTAGTACTTTTTAAAACACATTTTTATTCCATCTGCCAATGTCTAATGAAACGCATTGCCAACTGGCTAGTATTTTTGCATCTTTTTGCACAGAGTAATAAATGGTTGAAGTTGATTGGATGGGTAGACGTGATGTCATTTAGTACTCCCGTTGCTAGTCCTCTCTCATTCAGCAGTCACACAGATGTGTGGAAATAACCATCTCTGCAGGCAGGGTTATTAAATATTTTATACCTTAGGCAGGACTGTATGCAGCTGAATATGAAATCATTAAAGATATTAGCCATGGCGTCCACAGGGGGCAATTAAAAAAAGAAAATGTCAAGGAGAAATAGCCCATTCATTATAGTGCTGTGGTCAAATTGCAATTTAAATCAATCTGGATCAATCTCTCCTTCATTTATTATTATTATTATAATTAGAATATTGAGACCTTGTGTTGTTATATTGACCTATCTGCACCTGCCTGGAATAAGGCAGCACTGTGACTCTTCTGTTTGGAATAAGGCAGCACTGTGACTCTTCTGTTTGGAATAAGGCAGCACTGTGACTCTTCTGTTTGGAATAAGGCAGCACTGTGACTCTTCTGTTTGGAATAAGGAAGCACTGTGACTCTTCTGTTTGGAATAAGGAAGCACTGTGACTCTTCTGTTTGGAATAAGGCAGCACTGTGACTTCTGTTTGGAATAAGGCAGCACTGTGACTTCTGTTTGGAATAAGGAAGCACTGTGACTCTTCTGTTTGGAATAAGGAAGCACTGTGACTCTTCTGTTTGGAATAAGGCAGCACTGTGACTCTTCTGTTTGGAATAAGGCAGCACTGTGACTTTTTTGCTTGTCTTGAGACCACAAGAAGAGATGCTATGTCTCATAAAGTCTAATTACGTTTCTCCCCCAAACACCAGCTTAATTGCAAATGTAATTACAGCTATAAATTTCCTGGGTTTTGTCAACATAAAGCATTGTGTATGTAATTTTAATTTGGCAACTTCATCCCAAATGAGTACTTTCCAACCACTTTGTTTGCTGTATTTTTATTTTAAATATTTAAAATATTGATCAGTAAGGATTCACACTGACTAATGATGGCAATCATTTACTAGATGCAGTACTGCAGATACTGTAGAGTGTGTGTGTGTGTGCGTGTGTGTGCGTGTGTGTGTGAGACACAAACTGAGAGAAACTGACATATTGGATTCCCCCGTCTGCTCTAACTGGATCTATATCTCCTGCAGATGGGCTGTGATCGGAGCCACAACCTGGTGCACATCTGCGCGGACCGAGGACTGCAGGCGTTTATGTCAGACGCTCTCGATGTTCCCCTGCGCAGCGGCGTGTGCGATGCGTGCATCTCCATCGCGGTGATCCATCACTTCTCTACGCAGGTCAGTAAACACACCCACAAAGGAACTTTCACACACCCGTAACCACACCCACAAAGGAACTTTCACACACCCGTAACCACACCCACAAAGGAACTTTCACACACCCGTAACCACACCCACAAAGGAACTTTCACACACCCGTAACCACACCCACAAAGGAACTTTCACACACCCGTAACCACACCCACAAAGGAACTTTCACTCACCCGTAACGACACCCACAAAGGAACTTTCACACACCCGTAACCACACCCACAAAGGAACTTTCACACACCCGTAACCACACCCACAAAGGAACTTTCACTCACCCGTAACGACACCCACAAAGGAACTTTCACACACCCGTAACCACACCCACAAAGGAACTTTCACACACCCGTAACCACACCCACAAAGGAACTTTCACTCACCCGTAACCACACCCACAAAGGAACTTTCATTCACACTGGCTTCCTCTTTAGCCTGTCCCACCTCATCCACTGTCCCCACCATCCTAGTCAGCTGGTCTCATTCTTTTTTAACCAAAGGATAGAAATACCCTATCAACGGGCAGCCCATCAGTTACACAGTTATGCTCGCTTGCTAGTTCTCTGTCTCTTTGGGAGCCAGTTTAAAGTTAACCTGTCTCAGTGGCAATAGTTAAACTCAAGGTTAAACTCATTACAGAATCCGACATGAAAAATGACCCTTCAGGGCAGAATGGACACCCATTCTCCTGAATACGGCAGAGCTATTTTGTACCTTTTAATTTAAGTGGGATTTACTAATGGGTGCAATGAGCTATGACTGCCCTTGAGCTTCCCAGGACTCGAGTGAAGAAGATGAATAAAGTGCTCTGCTAATTGACTGTGCTAATTGGTTGTGTTCCCACTGTTTTTTTTCTCCAGGAAAGAAGGCTGGCCGCTGTTAATGAACTCGTTAGGCTCCTGAAGCCCGGGGGAAGGGCGCTGATTTACGTCTGGGCGTTGGAGCAGGAGTACAAGAAGCAGAGATCCAAGTACCTCAAAGAAAAGAACCCAGAACAGGAAGAGGAAGAGGGGGGTGGGCCTGGTGCTGAGCAGATCACCCAAAACGACCCGGGCTGTGGTCAGGTGCACGCTGGGAAATATGACCCCTCTGCTCAGCAGGATCAACCAAAACTTTCAGTCCACACCAACCGCACCGAGTTCAACTCCCAAGACCTGCTTGTACCCTGGCACCTGAAGGGCGTTGCCCAAAAAGCCTGCGAAACATCGGCAGAGAGCAAGCCGCCTGCCCCTGGCCCCGTCTTCCATCGCTACTATCATGTCTTCCGTGAAGGGGAACTGGAGAACCTGTGTAGAAGAGTGGAGAACATTACTATTCAGACGAGCTACCATGATCAGGGGAACTGGTGTGTGATTGTGGGTAAGGCTCTGTGATCTCTACCCACTGGAAACGATGAGGAAATTAGATTTTCACTTGATTGGTTTATGATGAGATCTGCAATCATACAAAGCAATGATGTGTTTTATTACAAATTTTGATGAGCATAATAAAAGCCCAAAGACGACGGGGAAGAAAACATTTTCATGCTGCTAATGAATGCGTTTGTTGGAAAGGTTATTACATTACAGTCATTTAGCAGACGCTTTTATCCAAAGCGACATACAGAAACGTCATCGAAGTAACTACAGAACAAATAAGACAAAGCACATCCTTCCCATAAAGTAACAGCTATCCCTAGTGATGAACATTGAATGCAGTTCACAGTAAACTGGGTAAATCAGCTCTACTATTGTTCTATTCTAAATACTATTATAAACTTCAACACACAGTTAAACAAGTACCATGAAAGGTCCTAGATAGGTGCATCAGTCCAGGTGGAGTATGAAAAGGTGTGTCTTCAGGCCACGACGGAACGCAGGCAGGGTTTTTTTTAAATTTTTTATTTAAAAGAAAATCATAGATTTTGGACGACTTCGGTAACTACTAATTAACGAGAGGGTCTCTCGATAAAGTTCTGCGTTAACGACATTCTTTCAGCAGCCAGAAAATTCAGTCGTAAATGCATTTACGACAGAAAATTAATACAGTTTACGGCAGTGTCATGGCGGCTTTCGGACAGAGTTTTGAAAGTGCCGATAATATTGAAGCAAGAAAGGAATGTAAACGTAATGCCAGAGAGCAGGTTCTACGTGAGGTAAATCTAAATGAATGTTTTTGAAAAATGACTGTGTATTGATAATATAGTTAGAGGACATAGCGACGTTATAGCCATATCATTTAGAGTTGAGCGTGTATGTCTCTTAGCAAGCTAACGTTTAGCTAGCTGGCCAACGAGCTTGCTAACGTTGCTCAGTTGACTTAAATGAAATTAAACTAGACCTGGCATTATGGCCGAGAAAAGCTATGTTTTCATTATGATGTCGGCTAGCTGACTAGGTAGTGGTTCCGTTTGGGTTTGCCCCCTGACTTCCCATCTCCGAAGTGAAGCGGTTAGCTAACTAGCTAGCAAGTAGGTAGCTTCGCTACAGCTTGAGTCAAGGTTCTGGGTTGCTTTGGTTATGAGTGGGCATCATACGTCTGTCATACTTTCATAGTTATGAGTTACAGGCACGCACTTATGTACTATGTGCATTGTTGCTGTGTAATGTCATCTTCAATGTGGGGCTTTAGCGCAAACCGTAATCTACGCTCAAAACACTCGTATAACTTGTGTTATGCCGCCTCCGCAAAGCTAGCCAAGTTTTGGCATAGCATAACGTTAAAGCTTTCTTGAGTTTGCCAAACTTACTGTTAAAGTAGCTGATGGGTAGGCAGTTCCTCCTTACACTCATTGCGTTCTCCAAATATACGCGGTTAGTTAAATATGCGAGCTATATACAGACATACTAGAGTAGGTAGTATATATCGTGGCTACTAACTTGGGCGTATCTGCACATTGCACATTGTTCATACGAAAAATTCATAACTTGGCCAATTTACCAGAACTGTATTTTACCCCAAAGATCTGCCGAATGTTCTGTTCTTTATAATAAGTTATGTAATAAATTTCCTCTATAATAAATAAAATCATTTTGTGCAAATAAAGCTTTATCCCTAAATGTCACGTGGTATAACTATTTGCTGTTGCAACGAAAGCGTCAATCAAGTGAAAGCTCTTATTTTTACCTTGAAGCAACTGATGGCAAATTCAAGGTTATGTGATTTAATGACTAAGTAACATTAATTGATTTTACCGTGCACAGGAACACTGGAAGTGAACAGTGACATTTTCATAAATTGGTTATTTTGATATAGTGCGTTTCCTAATATACATGATGTCTCTAGAAATTTGTCTTTGAGTGGTACAATTTGACCAACATTTAGAGGCAAATTGCAAAAATGCCAAGTTGAATGTGTTCTATATGAAGATTTTATTTACATGTACCCTCTATGCCATATATATTGTTGTACATGTGTAGTGGAGTCCTCTCATCTGTCATAACGTTTTGCACATTAAACGTTAAAGTACTATCCCTATTTCAATTCAAATCGATTCATAACTTGGATTCAGTTCAGTTCAGTTCAAATTTATTGTCATTTAACAGGTACAGGTACATGTAAATGAAATTACTCCCGCAGCTAGAGGTCACAAAAAAAGAATACAAAAGAGAGAAAAAGAAAGGAGAGAAAGAAGAATTTGCTCACTTGGGCCATGACCGAATACGACCCCTGTCCCTATGTGCCCTGTCCCCTCACGTTACAAGCAGTGTGCGAAATAAATCCCGCAAAACTCTTTCCAAACTAGTGAGGAAGTATTTAATTTTTTATTTTTATTGAGAATATCAATCAGTTAACATATGACGATTGTTACAAAGTGTAGATTATGAATGAAGATGGAATTAACAAAAATAAAAAATACTATTTTGTAATATGAACCTATTGTATACGATAGATATACATATACGCTCCATGTGTTTTACGCGTTAACTTCCGGGTTACTTAATGAAATTGTCGGATGAGTGCACCGTTTTGCAGATGAGTGTGCTCCTGAATTCCCATAAGGGGTTCATCCTGGTATTTTAAAGGCCCCCATTTGTGAGAGAAAGTCGCCCACTCAAAAACTTTTTGATGAAGTGGACTGAAATATGCGCCCTCAGAAAGGTGTCGGGGTCGTATTCGGACACAGCCTTGTTCTCTGAAGGCTCACCTACACCGCACTTGTTTAGCGGCTGCGGCGCGGTTTCGCGCGTACTGTATCCGTCAGTGAAGCGTCTCCAAAGTAATGGCAATGGACTACTGAATTAATAAATAACCACAAGATGGCGCTATTTGACTTCTTGCAGACTACGCTGTAGGTGCTGATCAGGAGTGGACCATTGTCACCCCCCAGTCTAACATAATTGCAGTCAGATATCCTACGCCGTATAGGAAAGCGTTACAAATTAATACGCTTCATTTGATTAACAGGGTACACAAATGCAACACTTAAACGAGTAATTTGAAACGAGAAGTACGTTTTTCTTTTTCTGTGTTATTTGGAGCATGACAAAAATATACTGTGAACATGTCACTTTTTAATGCTTTCTGTTTCGACTAGCTACCTTTTTATTTTAGTTCGGGAATTCAGTAAACTCATTTAGCACAATATGTAGACAAGCATCATAAACCTTATCAGAACAAATACCTGTTCTCATTATTCACTTGAAATGGCTCGGCAGGGGACCGCAAAACAGACTGCGTGTTGCAGATAAGCCCCAGAAGCTTATTTTCAGTTAATGGCTGTGCGTCAATGACAGGTTTCATAATCGCTGAACTCGCTGCAGGGGAAACGAGTTTTGATTTTATTTTTTTTGTCTTTAACCTGGGAAAAAATGCTCTAGGCTAACCGTTGCGTCCAAGTCAGGGTTTGTGTCCTCATTTTGGTTTTAAGGTAGGCGGTGAAGAAAAGGCAATGTAGTTTGGGATTTTTTTTCTTCAGAAACCTGTTGCTAGTCTACAGCATACAACGTGTCACATGATAACGATTCATAGTAAAGGCACAGTGTGAAATAACCACGTGTGACTGGAAGAGAAGTCATTGATTCCGGGGTGCTGGATTCAAGTAATAGCCTAATTGAATGTTGTTTTGAAATAGTAGTTTCATTTTCTAACACAAGGCCTGCTTGATTTTCTTTTCAGTGTAATTGTGTGTTATTTCCTCATGTCTCTGACACTGCAGCAGCTTATTTGGGGTCTCCGATAGCACCGTTGATTGAATTACTACTCCGTATAGCAGTCTAGGATCATAAACATCGGCATGTTTGAGAACGCCCCAATTGTGTCCGAATGAACAAGGCGATATGACATAGCGTTAATAAGACACTCGGATGATGAAGTAAAAGCGACGAGCCGGCTTGCAGCTATCGTTCTGTAGCGACAAGGGCTGCTCGTGATTGCCACTTTGTCTCCGAGACCACCTCGTGCTGATTGCAGAACCCTCAGCACCTGTTTGAGTTCCGGGGACTGTGAAGCACGCATCATCTAACGCTGCACCTGCTCCAGGCAGCTGTGCTGTAGCCCTACCTGCTGGATCTATTCAGGGGCTGGCGTGTTTTTCCTAGTTTGACCTCGGCGAGCGGTGCGCTGATGGTCTGTTGAGCCCGTACGTACGGGCTGGATGAGAGAGGGTAGCAAGGGCAGCTGCGGTGTTGATAGAATGAGTAATCCTCTATAGGCTAATCATAAGGGCAGCAGTCTGCGAGATACGGAGACCCGCTGTTTATTATTGCTGTGGTTATGTTCTTATTTACTGCCCTTTTTTTTTGGCTGGTGATTGATTGGAGAGCTGTAACGGTGAATTAGAGATTACGGGGAAGTCGGGAGAAAGCAGTCATTCTGTGCAGTGATGTGCCCAGTGGTGCAGAAGGGGAAATGCAGATGGGACAGAAACAGTGGTAGGCTGTGTGTGTGTGTGTGTGTGTGTGTGTGTGTGTGTGTGTGTGTGTGTGTGTCTGTGTCTGTGTGTGTGTTCTGTGGGATGTGCAGCTGTGTGTGTGTTCTGGGGAATGTGTGGGCTGTGTGTGTGTGTTCTTGGGGATGTGCCGTTTGTGTGTTCTCTGGGATGTGCAGCTGTGTGTGTGTTCTCTCTCACAAACCGATGAAGATGTTGCAGTGACGGAATGGGCCTACGAATGTAACTGGGCATTTCAAATTAGAAAAAAAAAAATTAAAATAGGGAATATAAAAGATTTAGAAAAATAATGAGATTGTCTGCGGAAACGTAGGGTTTAGAGACAGCGGCTCATTTGGAGCAGTGCTGCTTGCTCACTCACTCCAGGAGAGCTGCAGGGGTGACTGCCTTTGTTTTCAAGGTAAACAGCAGCCAGTTCACACCCAAGAAACCAGCTGAGGTGAGCTGGAGGGGTTAAGCTGGGGAGAATCAGGTCTGGGGGGGGGGGATTGGCTGAGCTGCTGTGGTGAATTTGGGGATCCTCAGGCAGGGGAAGGTTTGGCTGAGCTGAAGGGTGTGGGGTGAATTTGGGGGTCCCCAGGCCAGAGATGGATTGGCTAAGCTGTTGGGGTGAATTTGGGGATCCCCTGAGGACGGATTGGCTGAGCCATAGTGACGGTACTGAGTGTGGCCTCTGTAAGGCCCAGGCCTGGCCCTGCTGTGGCCCCACTCTGTTCTGTTATCTCTCCAGCAGCTGTGTTAGTTCAGCTGCATTATAAACATGTACTGCAGGATGAATTAGCTCTAATTGTGATGGATGACCTTCCTGCAGGAAACGATCACATCTGAGCACATTCAGCGGAGGTGGTATCTCTCCTGCGCGGTAGGAAAACACAAATAAATAAGCCCTCGATGGGGCAACAGGCCTCGTACCTAAATGTGCAAAGTGCGAGGCGGTTTACGCTGTCAAAGGATAAATGTGCAAAGTGTGATTGAGAGGAAATATGTGAGGATTCTGGCATGACTGAGGTCATAAAGGATGAGTGGGTTTCTTCTTGTTTTGTGAGTGTGTGTAATCCACAGCGTCGGCTTTAAAACAATGTCAGCTGTACTAAGATTTCTGCGCACTCTCTGCTCTTATGAGCTCTTTAGTTAATTACCCTGCTCTGATGTGGTTTCCTCTCAGCTGTGTGTCTCTGTAGGTCTCTTGCTCGCTCTCTCTCTCTGTCGTTCTCACCCTCTATCTCTTTCTCTCTCCTTTCTCTTTCTTATTGCACTAGTAAGATTGTGCTTGTTTAAGTTGTTGTCGTATTTATCTGGATACAATTATGGCTAGCCTATAGTATTTTCAATTTATATATCAGCAATATAGTTTGTTTTTATTTCCTAACAATTTAGTTAAAACGCTAAAAATTCTTGTCCAGAAAGGTCAAGTTAATTTCTCTTTTTTTTGCTCTGGCAAACGGAGCTTTGAGGAGTTTGAGAACATGCCAGGGAATGTGCAGTCAGTGAGCTGCAGGAGGGAGGGATGTTTCACACAGAGATCTCAACTGTGGGTTTAATACATCTGCTCTTTCAATAAAGTCCACCTGACCTTTAATGACCATAGTGACTCATCAATATGCTTTATAAAGTATGTAGACATTCCCATGTTCCCTCCTGAAACCCACCCTGAGATTATGATTCTCACAGAATGGCCCACTGCTGCCCTCTGACCTGCCTGTTATAGAACGCCTTGCACACCTGTGAGCTGTTACTCCGGCTGTATCTATGCAACTGAGCCATTCACTGACCTGGGCCTCTGTTAAGCTCACTCATGACTTGACCTTAAAGACCATCTCTCATTTTGAACTCAAATAGACCATGTTAATTATTTCTGCATGTCATTCTGCTCTCTAAGGGTAAAGGGAGTGCTTATTTGATTGTGTGGCTACTGTAGCCACCTTGGCTGTGTGTGTGTGAGGCTGTAATATGTGCCTGTGTGTGTGAGGCTTTAATATGTGTCTGTGTGTGTGTGTGTGTGTGTGTGTGTGTGTGTGAGGCTTTAATATGTGCCTGTGTGTGTGTGAGGCTGTAATATATGTGTGTGTGTGTGTGTGTGTGTGTGTGTGTGTGTGTGTGAGAGAGAGGCTGTAATATGTGCGTGTGTGTGTGTGTGTGTGTGTGTGTGAGGCTGTAATGTGTGTGTGTGTGTGTGTGTGAGAGGCTGTAATGTGTGTGTGTGTGTGTGTGAGGCTGTAATGTGTGTGTGGTGTGTGAGAGAGGCTGTAATGTGTGTGTGTGTGAGGCTGTAATGTGTGTGTGTGTGTGTGTGTGTGTGTGTGAGAGGTTGTAATGTGTGTGTATGTGTGTGAGGCTGTATTGTGTGTGTGTGTGTGTGTTTGTTTGTGAGGCTGTAATGTGTGTGTGTGAGGCTGTAATGTGTGTGTGTGTGTGTGTGTGTGTGAGAGAGAGGCTGTAATGTGTGTGTGTGTGTGTGTGTGTGTGAGAGAGGCTGTAATGTGTGTGTGTGTGTGAGGCTGTAATGTGTGTGTGTTACACATCCAGGCCAAAGAGAAGTATGAGAGGGAGGAGCATAAGAAGGAGCTGAAGCGGGCGAGGGGAGAGGACACCTGGATGCTCCCGGAGGTGGACCTGCGGCTACAGCAGCTGGACCAGGTGAGGGGCATCGGCTGGCTGTTTCCACAGCAACGGTCGCCACGGGAACCTGAGTCTGAGTCTGAGGATGATTGTCCTGTCGTCACCTGCTCTCTTTTTTTTTAAATGTGGGAGAGGTCAGCGTTTATAAAAGTTTCAGGGTGTTTAACCCTTGGGTGTATTTTTTTAAGGATGTTGAATAGATCAACTCACCTTCCATAAAAGGACCGGAGGAGGAAATGGAACAAAATTAAAATAAAGTTCCACCAGCCAGAGAAATGAACGGCTCTCCTTTGTACAGAAAAAGAGCTGCGTACCACAGAAATGAGAAGTAAAATAAGTGTCTCGATGGGTGAAAAAAATGCCAGAAATGGCAGGTATAATTGACCCCATGACCATTCCCAATGGACTGAGGCAGCTGTCTCCCAGGATGAGCATTTCCTGTCTCCCAGGATGAGCATTTTCTGTCTCCAGGGATGAGTCATTTCCCGTCTCCAGGGATGAGCATTTCCTGTCTCCCGGGATGAGCATTTCCTGTCTCCAGGGATGAGCATTTCCTGTCTCCCGGGATGAGCATTTTTTGTCTCCCGAGATGAGCATTTCCTGTCTCCAGGGATGATCATTTCCTGTCTCCAGGGATCATCATTTCCTGTCTCCAGGGATCATCATTTCCTGTCTGTCACTTTCACCTACAGTACGAGGGAACCTGAAACGGTCAGTTATGAGTTCTGAGCCCCAAGCTTCTATAGCAGGTGTGGCACAGGTAGAACTGCCATTGAAACTGGGATATAAAAATGGTGCTAATAACAATAGCTCCTCACATAGCATATTTAATGGACATTTTGAGTAAAGCACTTTGTTAGTTCCCACAGTTATTCTGCTTTTTAAACTGTATGTGTGCGTATATTAATCTCCTTGCAGGAGCAGTCAGGTAAAAGCAAGAAGAAGAAAGAGAAAAAGTCCAAAAAGAGTAAAAAAGAAAAGAAGAAGAAGGAAAAGAAGTCAACGAAAGAGGATGGTTCCAGTGGCAGCTCTGAGGTAAGCCCAGCTCTTTCACCAAAAGTAGAGCGCGCCTTACTGAAGGATTGTGGGATTTCTTTTGTGTGATGCATGGAAGTTTCCAATGTTGTGAATCCGAGCTCCTTACTGACATGGTGCATAAGGAATGGTGTTTTTCAGTTTTCTGCCAAAGAATTGCTTTGAGACATTACTTTGCCCTTACAGGAGAGTCCCTGATGTGCCTTAGCAGTATACTCTTTTCTTACAAACTGGTGCCCTGACCTAAGAGTACTGCCCGCAAGCACTCACCAAAGTGTCAGATTGTGTTTGGCCAAAACACAAAGCTTCAAGTAGTTCAAATGGGGAAAAATAGTCTATGCGTTTTTAACTTTATCCCTCACAGAAATGACTTCTGCTCGTTCAAAAGCCGCTGGAAGTACAGCGCGCCCTTCGGTAAAGGTTCACAGTTTCACGAGCAAAGAGAAGGCAAAGGCCTGCTTCAGAGCTCCGACCGAAGCCGCTGCGTTAGGTCAGGTCTTCACCACTGATAAATTGCCCTTTGGCACATGACAGACCATTTCCTGTTTATCCAAGGTGCATACTGTCTGAACGACCCCATAAGCACTGCGTTGATATATGCGGTGAAAAAAAATCATTTATCGCTACGTCGTGACGGGCCTGAAGTCACATCCTGTCCCTGTTCTTTAGCCCAAATGTGTTCCGTCCTGCTATGGAGGTCAGTTCTTAGTGCCGCTTAAATTCAACTTTTACGAAGGTTTTATGATGGCAATATAGCCAGACAAAGAGCCCTCCTCACTGAGATGTTGGAGACGAATATTAACATAAGACGCTGGTGTCAAATTAATTTGTTGGAGGGCGGCACAATGGCTGTTTTTAGCTGCAGCCTGTGTTCTTTTAATCACTTAAATAGCCCAATCCCTTCTCCCGATTCTTATTTTTAGACTTGTGCAAAAATGGGAAAACCGAGCTGAAGGTTGTTTTTGAGCCTTGTACTTACGAAATGTCTCGCAGCATTGTATTTAGGGAAAGCAGTAGTTAGAAAAGCATTTAGCTAATTAACTAATTGGACCAATTTAGGAAAGGGATTTTGGGTGGGGGGGTTCTGTTCAGAGACTGGAGCTTATTTGGGCTATTCTCACACAAAACCCAACTGGATATTTGTTAAACTTGGAATGGACCTAAACGAGACAAATTCCTTGGTGGCTTTAACTTAGTTTAATTAATGTAAGCAGGTGGATATTGTATCTAGGCCTACAAATTCAGGTAAAACTGGCTGAGTAAATTCTCTTCTGCATTTTGTGAGACAGTGGATTTACCAATTCACCATGAGTACCAAAGTGGTATCGGCGATGAGAGAATGAGTCATTATTTAAGACATGCATGTTTTTAGCTTATCTACTATTGTTTGTTTTGTAAGACTGGAATTGAGATCCCAGGGCACCTGAACACACCTGTCCCAGGGCACCTGAACACACAACACCAGGGGGGTGGAAGCCTGATCCCAGGGCACCTGAACACACAACACCAGGGGGGTGGAAGCCTGATCCCAGGGCACCTGAACACACAACACCAGGGGGGTGGAAGCCTGATCCCAGGGCACCTGAACACACAACACCAGGGGGGTGGAAGCCTGATCCCAGGGCACCTGAACACACAACACCAGGGGGGTGGAAGCCTGATCCCAGGGCACCTGAACACACAACACCAGGGGGGTGGAAGCCTGATCCCAGGGCACCTGAACACACAACACCAGGGGGGTGGAAGCCTGATCCCAGGGCACCTGAACACACAACACCAGGGGGGTGGAAGCCTGATCCCAGGGCACCTGAACACACAACACCGGGGGGTGGAAGCCTGATCCCAGGGCACCTGAACACACAACACCGGGGGGGGTGGAAGCCTGATCTCAGGGCACCTGAACACACAACACCAGGGGGGTGGAAGCCTGATCCCAGGGCACCTGAACACACAACACCAGGGGGGTGGAAGCCTGATCCCAGGGCACCTGAACACACAACACCAGGGGGGTGGAAGCCTGATCCCAGGGCACCTGAACACACAACACCAGGGGGGTGGAAGCCTGATCCCAGGGCACCTGAACACACAACACCGGGGGGTGGAAGCCTGATCCCAGGGCACCTGGACACACAACACCAGGGGGGTGGAAGCCTGATCCCAGGGCACCTGAACACACAACACCAGGGGGGTGGAAGCCTGATCCCAGGGCACCTGAACACACAACACCAGGGGGGTGGAAGCCTGATCCCAGGGCACCTGAACACACAACACCGGGGGGTGGAAGCCTGATCCCAGGGCACCTGAACACACAACACCGGGGGGGTGGAAGCCTGATCCCAGGGCACCTGAACACACAACACCAGGGGGGTGGAAGCCTGATCCCAGGGCACCTGAACACACAACACCAGGGGGGTGGAAGCCTGATCCCAGGGCACCTGAACACACAACACCAGGGGGGTGGAAGCCTGATCCCAGGGCACCTGAACACACAACACCGGGGGGGTGGAAGCCTGATCCCAGGGCACCTGAACACACAACACCGGGGGGGTGGAAGCCTGATCCCAGGGCACCTGAACACACAACACCAGGGGGGTGGAAGCCTGATCCCAGGGCACCTGAACACACAACACCAGGGGGGTGGAAGCCTGATCCCAGGGCACCTGAACACACAACACCAGGGGGGTGGAAGCCTGATCCCAGGGCACCTGAACACACAACACCAGGGGGGTGGAAGCCTGTAGCGACTCTGGGACGTTATAAACCAGAACTTCGGTGCCGGAAAGTCTACTGGGACCATCTGGCCGGGGGTTTATAACGTCAAAGAATGTCCCAGGATCTCATGATTCTGGAAGAAACGCTTGGACTGTCGTAAAGACCAGCATACGAACAGTGTCACAGTGCCACCATCTGACGTTATCAGGGCAGGCCAAATCTCTGTCCTTAAAATATATCACACACACACACAACACAACATGACTACAGATTGCTTTCGTCATCAAAAAAGCCTAAAAACATACAGATGTGATTGATATTTTTGCTACATTGTACAGTATACACTGGAACTAGTCTGGGCACTGGAACATACATTATACACTCTTTTTCCAGAGAGATAATCATGTATTGTTGAGTTTTTGAGTGTTACATTAGCAAGTACATCCAGGTAACGTACCTGAATTAACAGGGACAACTAGGGTGTAATGTAATATTCTCAACAGGAATTCTGGGACCTTTGTGGCATTAATATTAATCACATCTGAAAAACTATACAGAGATGGGGATTCTCATGGCAACACAAACTTAGACCTACTCATGTTTGATATCGTTGTGATGGTCTCGGTGTGAGTGGTGCAATGGTCTACATGTCCTAAATGTTCAACAGGGCTGGAATGTATATTTCATAACACAGGCGTAAGCTGCCGTTGTGTATTTTCCTCTCAGGAAACCTCTCTGTGAAACCCCCTTGAAAGGGCGACTAAAAATCCAATTTAGCTATTTATAGCCAGTTTATGGTTTTACGACCGTCTGCAGCCAGATCAAATGCAGAATTTGGGCATTTAAGGAGAAGAAACAAAGCCCTCGGGGAAGCTGTATTCAGACTTTCCCACACATCTAACCTCAGGTCATTGTGTGTAGCGATTGCCAGGTATGACAAAGTATTTTTCTTCTGTACTATATTTGAATTTTGGCTGTTTTATCTGTAACTGTGAATTGATGATTTAAGTAAATAACCTACCTGGTAATAAATTAGTGAAACTTGATTTGTGTTGTTTCTCTGAAAATTGACGTACTATCTCTGTTCACCGGTAATGGTTTAATTAATTTCCTCAGTCTTGGTTACCCCCTCAGCTGGTCTAGGGAGGTTGACTATTTAAGCTTAATGTATCACGGAGTATTGCACCCGTAGAACTATGTCTTAAAGTAGATCACCTCCGCCTGGCGGTTATACATGTTGAGAACGGTGGTCGCCAATATTCCTTTCGTCTGTCCCTGAGTCTTAACCATAGAGTATACCTCACAAAGTGGCTTCTTCCGCAACCTCTGAGATAACTGCAGATATCTAGCCAGCTGTGAGTCGTGTACATAACGGCCGAATGTAACGCGCGGTGGAACCGGCAGATCCAGTTTAGAGAACCGTCTTAAAAGTATGGGAATCCTTTAGCAAATCAAGTGGAAATTTTACATACCAAATTCTAAATTATAATTTTAAATGGAGTCAGATAAACGAGTACAGAATCAGCGTTGGTGGCTGATGATTTAATGTAATGCACACAGACTGTCTTTTGGATAAACTGGGGTCAGGGTAGACCAGACTTAAAGCGGAAGGTAACGTGGTACGATTACCTTTGATACGTGGTCCCTTATTAGCTGATCCCGTGAATCTAAAGAGCAGTCTCACCCGGTTGCAAGAACATTAATATTTTATTTCTTAACTTTCATAACTTTTCCCTTTTCCTACAGCAATAGCGGAATACATCACGCTTAAACCTTCGCTCCGAGCTATTCCCTCATTGGTCTAGCTGCGCGGAGATTTACAGTTTCAATAAAATTCCATTGTTTTTATATTGAGTAATGCATTGATTATTCTATTCTTAGCAACTGTTATGCACACATGTACAATGACATATTTAATTGTACTTACAGTGGAGTAATAGCGTTGTATAATAAGCAAGTAACAAAAGGCGCCACTTGGTATATGTAGCGCAAAATTAGCAGCCGTTCTGGTGTTCTCCAATAATGGACCAGTCTGTAGAGCTTATCCCAAAGTTAATAGTGTTTCTCGTTTGGCCAACATGCACACCGAAGTGTATGGATCTGGCTTTCAATGTGTGAGAAGCTCTCTTAAGGGTTATCAATTTCAATCAGTTAAAACGATAGATTCAAGGTGCAATGTACAAAGACACTCAATCAATCACTCCGCCATGCAGGGCACAAGTTACAATTATTTGAAGCTGAGTTGTGTGACGACGATTGTCCCAGTGCAAATCTCATCGATGAAGCTCCCTACCCAAGTGCAGAAATGCTGTCTTCAGGTACCACAAAATACTCAGCCATGTGCTTTAAATAAAACCCACTGCATGTCCTGCTCAGACAGTTAGTTTATGGTCTACAGTTTCATTTAAGTGCGACAGATAAAATTTACATAATAGATTGTTTGATACAATTTTCAGATACACCTACTGTAGTCTTTTGAACATGTACTTTTGGCAAAGGGTAATTTTTTGACTTGGATATTTTTTGTTAAAGTATAAGGTAAAAATGGGAGTGAAGTTTAATAACTCACTCAGATTTATAAGGAATTGATCAAGCATTCGGCCAGACGGTTTCTGTAATAAATTATCCCAAAGGCACGCATACACAAATGCCAGGTGATCAGGGAGTGAATTCCTCTGGTGTTTTTCTGGCTGAACTTACTCTGACTAAGAGAGGATTTATCTCCTCTTCCACTGAAATCCTCCCTCGCAGCTTTCTTAGTAAATACAGACGCAGCGCGCAGATTCACTGAAGCACACACCATGTCAAAATCGCCCAAACACGCAGAACGTGCGTGCGTGTGTGTTAGTGTGTGTGTGAGTGTGTGTGTGAGTGGGAGAACCGAGTGTATCTGTGTGTGTTTTTGTGTGTCTATGTGAGAAAGACGGTGTTCTTTTGTATTTAATAAAGTTCACACTTTTGCAAGCATGACTGCTCACCGTTCGCATTTGTACAAACATAAATAAAACGCAAAAGGGGAGAAACCAGCAGCAATTTATCACGAAAGTTCAGTGAGATGGTGCAGATGGTGAGAGTTCTCCTCTGAGATGTAGTAGTAGACCCCTTTTTGCTGGCCTACTGTAACAGGCTTCCAGGTCTCTCCCTAAGGTGGAGGCGAGCGTTCCTCTTTTCTGAAGCCTCTACTCATCGCTGCTAAGCCGAGCTCTTACGAGACCTCTGTGTGGAAAAAAATTATATTTTCCATTCCCAGTTCCCGATGGGACGGGAGTGTTGGATTGTGGTGGCGCCCCCTGTGGAGTTGGAGTTGAAATTGCATGTCATTGGAACATAGCGGGTCATCTTGAACCCCCACCATGCTGCTGCCATTGTGAGATGTTTTTAGTAAAATTACAAAAAAGTAAACGCACACCCAATGAGGTGCAGGCCCTGGGGGGGGGGGCGGGTCTTAAGAACTTAGTTGCATACTCACTCTCCATATCCATATGAACGTCTCTCTCTGATGAAGGCTTTTTGCTGAATCATTGCTGGTTCATAAAAAGGGAATGAAATGACCTTTTTCACCCACTGTCCAAAGTGCCTTGTGGATTCTAAAAATCACCTGCCATCTTCAGCATTTTACCAGGCACATTACCTTATGCACTATGGCACTATGTCACATGCTTGGTTGGTTGGTTACCTGCCAAAATGGCTGCTAGAGTCGAAAATCTTACCGGCCACAGTCAAATTTTTACCAGCATTTGACCTGGTGCTTGGTGTTAATTTCATACCCTCTTAATACATCACGGCATGTGGAGAGTGAGTGTTTGACTCTTTTCTTTTAGTGTTCAGATCTTTCTAGCAAAGCGGCCTTTACGTTCGCCAGCCGGGACACAGCCAGGATACTCTAAAGCCTGAGCAGGTGCGCCTATGACAGGCGCTCATATGTAGTGAAGCCAAATGGAGCTGTGCCACACAGATACTGGAGAAATTCAAGGCTCGCGTTCATATGTTCTTTCTGAAATCGGGCATCTGTGTCGTCTGAGTTTTCCCTGCTCTAGAATTGTTCTCAAAAGTTCATTAGTGTCCTTGTAACTACAGTCGAAGCCGAGGTCGAGGCACTAAAATGGCTCTAAAACCCATTCTGGTCTTCTTTTTGTCTGTGAAGTGGAGACGGTGTAGTGCTGTATAGTCAAGGCGCTGCAAGTAATACATGGAAAATAATCAATAATATTCTTCATACATGTTTTCATTTTCACTGAGACCAAAGCAGTAATTAAGACGATACGTACATGAAAAGTTTGTCATAATATGTTATATCGTATGCTGTCAGAGATTGCCCTTCCTTCCCCTAAAAGGACAGAAGACACTTCAACATCGTTAGCTAGCTTATATGACAGCATGCACCGAATCAATAGAGACAATACAAAGTAGAATATATCTATTTGGAACTCTAATTTCTATTTTTAGGCCCATTCCATCGTTGCAGTTGTGACTTTGCTTGGAACCAGGTTGACTTGTATTTTTGTAATGTAATGCCATGAACAGTCTGTAGTGAGATATTGTGTCACGTCTTTTGTGTGCGACCCCTACAGGACTCTGAGGAGGAGTGGGTGGAAGCTCCGGCTCAGCGAGACGTCTCTCAGAAAGCCTGGAAGATCCAGGGCGAGAAGAACCCGTCCACCGCCAGCCCAACAAACGCCATCAAGGTGAGACCAGCAGGGGGCAGTGGTGGCATGGGGTGGAGGATGTGATTGGTGATAAGGAGAGTTTAACCCAGTAATGACAGCCTTCAACTGCTGTAAGTTACTCTTTTTTTTTTTTGGACCGACTAATAGCCGTTCCATAGTCCCTAAAAAAACTATTTGTGCGGACATCCGCAGGGTCAGCACTGACCTAAATGTCATGGTAGCAGACCCAAAGCGGACCCTTAGTGGACATCCGCAGGGTCAGCACAGACCTAAATGTTATCGTAGCAGACCCAAAGCGGACCCTTAGTGGACATCCGCAGGGTCAGCACTGACCTAAATGTCATTGTAGCAGACCCAAAGCGGACCCTTAGTGGACATCTGCAGAGGCAGTCTGTTTTTTGTGTCCATGTGGACCTGTCCTTTCACCTACAAGTGTAACTTTTTCGTATCATAATCTTCCATGAACGACGCCAGTGTTGTGCTCAAAAATGATGGGAAATGTTGTGCACAAAGGGGTGTTGGTACGCTGTGAGTACTCTCAATGGGGCTCTATGAAGGGCAAAGGTCTGAGGACAGTCATAGAGTGTCTGAGTCGCTGTGCGTGCGTGTGTGTGTGTGTGCTAAGCAAAAACTCTGCCGTGTGAACAGGTAATCGATATTATAAAATAAATGGTAAACATATTACTGTTAATTATTATTAACTAATAATTATTCCAAATTGAAGGTTAAATTATTACTGGTAAACCCATTAATGGTGCACTAATGTACACATTTTCTATGTTTTTTTATTTCATGAAATGCATATAAAATGGGGAAAGATTAAACGGAATGATTTCCTCCAGTGTAAAGCCCTTGTGCAGCAGCCATTGCTGTCAGGGAGCATCTTCAGTCTGCACCATCCTGGGAGATGGTAGTCAGGGAGCATCTTCAGTCTGCACCATCTTGGGAGATGGTAGTCAGGGAGCATCTTCAGTCTGCACCATCCTGGGAGATGATAGTCAGGGAGCATCTTCAGTCTGCACCATCCTGGGAGAGGATAGTCAGGGAGCATCTTCAGTCTGCACCATCCTGGGAGAGGATAGTCAGGGAGCATCTTCAGTCTGCACCATCCTGGGAGATGGTAGTCAGGGAGCATCTTCAGTCTGCACCATCCTGGGAGATGGTAGTCAGGGAGCATCTTCAGTCTGCACCATCCTGGGAGATGGTAGTCAGGGAGCATCTTCAGTCTGCACCATCCTGGGAGATGGTAGTCAGGGAGCATCTTCAGTCTGCACCATCCTGGGAGATGATAGTCAGGGAGCATCTTCAGTCTGCACCATCCTGGGAGATGGTAGTCAGGAAGCATCTTCAGTCTGCACCATCCTGGGAGATGGTAGTCAGGGAGCATCTTCAGTCTGCACCATCCTGGGAGATGGTAGTCAGGAAGCATCTTCAGTCTGCACCATCCTGGGAGATGGTAGTCAGGAAGCATCTTCAGTCTGCACCATCCTGGGAGATGATAGTCAGGGAGCATCTTCAGTCTGCACCATCCTGGGAGATGATATTGTGAGAATATGATTTTGCAGAAGTGGCGATTCTCTGGGCTGCATGCAGAGAGGAGTCAGATCTTTTAGGAAAGCAGTCTGATAATGGTGTTAGTGATAGTTCTGTGTGTGTCCGTGTGTCTGAGTGCGTGCGTGCGCCCGCCCGCCCAACACCAGTTTCTGCAGTCTGTCTGTCTGTCTGTGTGCGTAACACCAGTCTCTACAGCCTGATAATGGTGTTCAGGTCTGTCTGTCTGTCTGTCTGTCTGTCTGTGTGTGTGGCACCAGTCTCTAATCTCATTCCAGTGAGCCTGTGTCTTTCTTTACAAGATGAACTGCTGTTTGCCTTTAATGAGGAGGGGTGGAGGGCAGGGGATGTACAATCAGTTTCTAATGGCAGATCAATACTGGGCTGTTCACGCTTCACGGCTATCGCCAGCCCTCACCCCGCAATGATCGATTAGCGATTGGAGTCATCGATGGAGTCGGACTCAATAATGCCTCTTAATATTGAAGTGGGTCGCTGCATCTCTGTCACAAGTGATCAGAGGCACAGTGCATGGTGGGAAACGCGCTCCTGCACGGTCGCTGATCTCCACTGACGAGTGTACGGAGGAGCAGCGCATTAGGGGTCTGTGTTCCTGTGCAGTACCGTGTCCCTGTCGGTGGAGATCAGAGGACGGCGCTATGGAGACAGGACGGCAGGAGGCCCAGGGACAGCCGGAGGGAGGGTCAGTAGCGGGTGAATGGAATGTGCTGTCGCTACACAAGCTTATTTTCAGCCAAGCTTCATTTGACAACTTTAAAAAAAAAAAAAAACCCCCATTAGAGTCTCCCTCTGCAGTTATGTCAAGTGTATTTTTATGGTTCTAGTTCTGAGCTTGACCTGCTTTTTGTTTATAGCTAAAACTGACTGTGATCCCATAGCGCTGTCCGCAAAAACCGTAGGATACAGATGAACCCATTCACTAGCACAAGCCCATATTTGGGCTGGAAGTGGTCTGGTTCATTTGCATGAATTGCATTTTCTTTATGGTGAAACTTTCAATCAGTCTCGTAAAACGGCATTGTGTTAAAACTCACAATTCTGACCCTATAAACTATTTTACGATTCCAATGTTCCGTATTTTGGAACGTTACTCATAACGGGCTCTATCTAAACGATGACTCTGTATATTCTGTGCATTCTGGAAATCCCCTGAGAGAAAAACTTCCACTAATGTTTGAGCTTCTGTTACATTGTTTCAGTTATACTTTCAGTGATTCTGACTCTTTGAAGACAAACTCCTAAGGGTTACCTTACAGAAGAGACCAGGATCATGCCTACAGCCAAAGAAGTTCAAGAACAGTAACCTTTTTATTTTTGGGCTTGTGTTCAAAAAAAGGTGCTGCTAGAGAAGGGGTTAAAAACCAACATAATTTTTGAAATATTTTAAAAGTTGAAAAGTGAAAAGCAAATTAGCAAATGCCGGTATACAAAAAAAACTATAATGATATATTGAAAACTGGGCGTGCATTAGACCAAAATGTCCAGCTGCAATTAGTCAGATGAATTGACATTGTGAAACCGTTGATATACTTTGATCAATATTCATCAAACAAAAGACTTGTCTGGCTTCTCATGATAATGTCTGTAAGGCCGTTTTTAAATCGATGGATGGAAGGCCCTAATAAAGTCATAATATTCTTTGAGGCTGTCAACAGACTGGACTGTTGTGACACTCCACCTTTTATAAGCGCATTCACCTCCCAGCCCACTAAACTGAAGTGTGGCCTAGTGTTTGAGAATCAGGCCTTTGATGCACAAGCTTGTCTGTTTGTGTCCCAAAGTTACCGTCTCCCTGTCATGAGCTGTCAGTGGAATGAGGACAGTGTTTATGTCAGTAAAACCACAGTTAGCGTCTCCCTGTCATGAGCTGTCAGTGGAATGAGGACGGTGTTTATGTCAGTAAAACCACAGTTACCGTCTCTCTGTCATGAGCTGTCAGTGGAATGAGGACGGTGTTTATGTCAGTAAAACCACAGTTACCGTCTCTGTCATGAGCTGTCAGTGGAATGAGGACGGTGTTTATCTCAGTAAAACCATTTTGAGGTTCATTAATGGGGAGATGAGTCACACGTTATTGATCCCACACATGGATATTTATTTGTCAGACTTGATCCCATGGCTTGACCTCATACATTGCTGAAAAAACATGTCAAAAGTTGTGATGTATCAAACATTTGAGCGTACAGAATGTAGAACTGTCCAGATATAATTGCTCCGATGAATTGACAAATGCCAAAGCTGTCATCTCCCAGACATGAGCAGTCTGCTAACGAGAAGCTGTCAGGTGTGATCAGGACGATTTCTATGATCCCGATTGTCTCACTAACTATGATCCCACTGCAAAGTTGCTGCCGTCCTTCATTCATAAACGTGTCAAAAGTTCATTGCCTAACAACCATACCTTCCCAACTGCCTGCCCAATCCTCAAGAAAGCGTTGCTGCTCTGTCCATGTTTCTGTCTATGTTGTCTGTGTTCTGGTTTTCTCTGGCTATTTTTGTGATATGTGCTTGGAACCCTGCAATTGCTGCTTGCTGCTATATTTAGTTTATATATAATTCTATAGCTTCCGGAAGCTTTTTCCATTCGTGCTGAAAACGACGCCTCACCACTGATTTAGATGTCTTTCCTGGATCAGATTTTTCGTGTTTATTGACTGTTGATCTGACTGTGATGTGATAAGAGGATGAAAGAGATGTGCACCACTCAAAATCGTCGCAACAACAACCGCCACTCAGTTAAGTTAAGATTTAAAAGTTCATTTGTAAATAAGTTTCATATTTCTTTTCTCAATTAGTGTAATTTAAAAAAAAAAAAAGTTTTTATTTGCTAAATTTATTAATTTATATTATCACATAGCAGTATGTTTCTTAACCCTGGACTTGATTCTGTGTGTAATCTATAGTTTTAGTGTTTTGGCAGTTCTGTTAGTGTTTGTGAATAGATGAAATGAACTCTCATGGATTATCTATGGCTGAATAAATTCCTTGTGTTCCACTGTCCTGCACATTTCCAGCTTGGCGCCTTTTATACAGTCTATGCTTGGCGCGCATGCCTTTTATACTTTATCTCTCTCACTCTGTTTGCTGCAGTTCTGCAGTAAACACTGCGCACAGACTTTAGTTGGCATGTTATGATCATGGACAATAATATTTAATTGGCTGATGGAGGTTCCTCCCTCAATGCCAATGCTACTTGGGAATCAGCAAAAATCAAAGCTGCTTTATATCCAGATTATCCACTCGTAACTCATTCCTTGCTTGCACAAGTGATTATAATCAGTCACAGGAAGTGACACGTGGCATGATCTAAAGAGTTTGGCAAAGGTTCGTTCTGCCAAATTTATCAAAGAATCGTGGTAAATAAACACCGTATAAAGTGACGGGGCATTATTAGAACTTAGGCATACGGCATTTGGGCATAGAGGAGAATATTGTCCTTTTCCTCTTAATTTACAGTATTTATAAAGGTTCCAAGGTTATGTTTTTCCTGCCAAATAAAAGTAATGCCACATTAGGGCATACGTATATCTGTCTTGGCCAACATGGCTTGAACATGCCAGGAGATATTTCTAATGAATTTACCTTGGAATCCCATTCTCTTCGAAGGACACCAAACGCTTCAGTTATTCACTGCCTCCAAAACAGTAGCTTTTATGTTTATTTATTTAGCACATTTCTTCATTTCTGTCTGGGGAGCAGAGTGCTTTACAGACAAATGTGACAGAAGTGACGGCTGTATACCCACGTGACATTAATGTCAATTATGGTGTTGCTCTTTGTTTCACTTCATAGCAGTACTGTTGCTATGCAGCCTGTCCTTTGCAGTACAGCGACTGGGATTGATTGAGAGGTCTGCATCATGGAGCAGGGATTGATTGAGAGGGCTGCATTATGGAGCAGGGATTGATTGAGAGGGCTGCATTATGGAGCAGGGATTGATTGAAAGGGCTGCATTATGGGGCAGGGATTGATTGAGAAGGCTGCATTATGGAGCAGGGATTGATTGAGAGGGCTGTATTGTGGAGCATGGATTGATTGAGAGGGCTGTATTGTGGAGCAGGGATTGATTGAAAGGGCTGTGTTATGGGGCAAGGATTGATTGAGAGGGCTGTATTATGGAGCAGGGATTGATTGAAAGGGCTGTATTATGGGGCAGGGATTGATTGAGAGGGCTGTATTATGGAGCAGGGATTGATTGAAAGGGCTGTATTATGGAGCAGGGATTGATTGAAAGGGCTGTATTATGGGGCAGGGATTGATTGAGAGGGCTGTATTATGGAGCAGGGATCATAATTTTCATTCGTACGTACGCATGCGCACACACACACACACACACACACACACACACACACACACACCAGCACAAGCTCACGGAACACACATTTTGCTTCCGTGTGAAATGTGGAAAAGGTCATTCTGCAGCAGGCCTGTACCTCACATTCATGTGGACAGAGTTTTTTGCATATTATCCGTATCTGGGGGGGAGGAGGAATCTTACCATTTTATACAGGCAACTTTCCCACAGGACGGACAGCAATATTAAACACGCGGCCATCTCTGGCTTTTTGTAGCTAGAAAAGGAAAAACTGCTGAACAGGTAATGAAAGGGATACTTTATTATTGTTTTCTTCTGTACGAGGTGCCTGTCTGCTGAAGCTGTATATTTTGAGGATGGAAGCGGTTTTTAACAGAGGAAAATGCTGTGGTGCAGGTGATTTGCTGCCAGCGAGGAAATATTTCTCTCTTCCTTTCAGCAGTGATTTATCAGCTGGATACAAAGAGGCTTTCTTGCCTATTAAATCCCAAAAGCTAAAAGAAGGACTCAAGGTTTTTTTTTTTTTTAAGCCCTTCTTTTTAGAATTTTCTCCACATATGTTTTCCAAGTATGGTCATCTTTGAAGTTGGTTGCTGTTGTGTTTGCGATTTGTAAAATGTAATTTTTTTTTTTTTAAATGATATGTTAAATTTGTCTCAGAATTTTCTTTCTAGTTTACATCCAATTGCTCTGGCCAACAGCCTTTTCTCAGTAAAATACGCTGTAGACGTGTGCCGTGCTGTGCCCTTACTGTGTTGGTCTCTCCACTGTCTCCAGCGAGATGATTGGATGACCTTTGACTTCCTGACCATGAAGACCACTTCCACGGAAGAGAAGCGGGCGGAGAAACAGAAGCAGAAGGAGGAGGAGCAGGAAAAGGCGCGGTGCATCGAGCAGGTGAGAGCGCCACGTCGCCATCTAGAGGAGGGGGGTATACTACGAAGCAGGATTACTGAGTTAGCTGGATAACTGCACTGAGTAAAACCCGGAACGGCTCTTTTTACTTTAGTTCTTGATTTGGGAGGGTTCCGGGGTTTACTCAGTGCAGTTATCCAGCTAACTCAGTAATCCTGCTTCGTGCCGTTATCCAGCTAACTCAGTAATCCTGCTTCGTGCCGTTATCCAGCTAACTCAGTAATCCTGCTTCGTAGTATAACCCCAACGGCTCCTTCTTTGGACCATGTCTTGTTTACACTCTCGTGAACACAGAAAACTGCACAACGCTCACTCTTACGAAGAAAGAAAAGTCTTTTGTTCCTTAAAACATGACATTTCGGCCACCATGGCCTTCCATCATGTTAGCGCTCCCAACCATAATTACACAGTAATGAGCATTTCCTGTCTGACCATGACCATGATCAGTCAACTAGTCCCAGATCTTGTGCGATTTTATGGCAGTATAGTATATATGAAAAGAGGGTGCAAAAAACACTTAAGACAGGGGTGCCAAAAATTGACACCCGTCTTTCTGGGGACTAAAGTTATTATTTGTTTGAAAAATTCCTCAGAAAATCGTGAAAAACCAAAGTGGGGCAAGGGCACTCCAAAAAAGGACAGAGAGGGGATATCTAAAATAAAAACAAAATAACCTAAAAACACTTAAATAACCTAAATAAGAATTAATCTTTGTGAACATGGTGAATGGCAAAGTGCACAGCACTTCCAGAGATTAATTTATTTAATATTTAACTTCATTCTCTCATGCCTCGTACCCATCCCTGTTCACAGATGCACTCCTCTCCCAGAATGCACTACTTTTTATAGTAAGAAGGGTCGTTCACACACCAGGGGTGTGTCCTAAAAAATGCATCCTTCTTTCCTCCACTATCACATCCTCACCTCTGTGCCCCGGAAACCGATCTTTGTGTCCTAATCTAATGTTGCTGCTTACATATTGATGGTTACATATTAATGAATGTCTTGACACGTCCCGGAATGTCACGTACAGTGTATCCTTTACATACATACTACTTGTACTTGAAATGTACAGGCAGTTTTACATACTGCCGGGTAGTGGAAGAGACGAGTGGAGGAAATTGAGACGAGGAGGGAAGAATATTGGGACGCACACCAGGGTTTCTGAAATGCCATCACTTCAGAACAGTCTGCATCTCCATAGCTGTAGAGTTTGAGGCTCTGAATGACATGGATATGTTAAAGTACTTCTGTTTGAACATCATTTAAAGTCATTTAGTTTTATTTTAGGCCATGTCCTTTGTCAAGTAGCCTTCTGTATCAGGTTGGAAGACATGACGTTCAGTTTAGAATGCTAGGTTTGCTTCATAGACGATCCCCTCTGATCATTTAGGCCTATAGTATCAGCCCAGATGGGCAATAGCAGAGTTTATGAATAAATGAACCCATCTGTACGCTTATTGCACCCTCAAGTTCCTTTCCCATAGATTTTGGGTTTTCCTCTTCTATTTCTCTGATAACTTAATGAGTCTGGATTTCTTCCTTTTTGTTTATAATAATAATTATTGGTTGTTTTATTGATTATAAATGAGCCTTCTGTGTATTCCTGAGTGTTACACTGTTTTACATTTGCTCTGGATAATTTAATGTGCTAATTGGATGTAATGTACTATCAGGGATTTTTAAGTATTCAGTCCGTATTATTCCAGAATGATATTGTGTGAGCATAAAAGTGTTGGACTTTGTTATTCAAGGTTTCACTACAACTACAGATGATTATAATTTAGTTTTTGCACTGTACAAGAATGTAATTGGCTACATTTTTGGGGCTTTCATTTTACCCACAGAAGCATTTCGTGCAAAAGGCAGAGTGCTGTGTTTGCACTGGTAAGGTCAGAGCCCAGCTAGGATACATTATTGAAGTTAAGTGGTTCTTTATCTAATGTGACAGTAACCCTTCACATGTGACGAGGCTGCCTCATCAATATACAGTCATTATTAATAATGTCTTCAGTATACTTATTAATGCTCTTCAGGGGCAACTAATGTTTGGTTGTTTATATGGGAAATGGAATATGAAATAAGATTGTGGTTCCAAATCACTGCATATTTCACGGTTGAACAAGAAGCTGTCTTTGCTATTTATACACTAATCAATGTAACAAATAGCGCATTGAGCCCAATAAAATTTAGTCACAGCAGTTATAGTTGAAAATCGATTAACACTCGTAAAGTGGTAAATGTACAATAGAGTATAGGAAAATTAAGTGTAGGAAAATGTACATCATATGTTGAGCTGTTTTTTTAACATTTTTTTCATACAAATTGTGCTTGCCATACCCAGCTTAAATCTATTCCTTTTAGTTGCACTCAGGATGTAATTTAAATTTTCATCAAAAACAAAAACTACAGGTATGTGTTCTGAGAGTACGTTGATTTGCCATTTATGCAAATTGTGACAATTATGGCACTTTAAAAAGGCATTCAGTCATTTTGTTTGTTGTTCAATTTATTGTTTTATTTCTTTTAAAATGAATTCTTGAGCTTAGATTTGCAATAAGTGCGCTCTGGTTTGTATCTGAAGCCCTGTTACAGTCGTACATACCATTCATGCAGGGTATTATACTGGCTTCACCCACTGGCCAGAGTATAAAAATCTAAAAATCACCAGCCATTTTCAACATTATACCTTTTACAATACAACACAATCTGGTTGGTTACTGGCCAAAGTGGTTGCTAGAGTAAAAGTCTTACCAGCCACAATCAAAATTTTAGCAGGATTTGGCTGGTGGCGGTGTTAATTTGACACCCTGAGAGTATGGATTATTGTTGCATTGATGTGGGTATAGGTATGTCTGTGGATGACTTAAATGGTCTGTTGGAGATGTTGTTGCTCTGTCTGATTGTCTCTCTTCCGTACTTCCCCTTATTCAGGATAGGATTCAGAGTCCAAGGCTGTTATCAAACCACTTGTGCTTTCAGGCCAATAATTAGAGGAAATGAAGGAAAAGTAACATGCGATGCAATGGAGGCTGAATGCTCCAGCCTGCGGTCTACATTGGTAGTTACCAGTCGTGGGTAATTAGTTGAACGAGATCTTATGTTTGCACATTTTTTCTCTGTGATACAATTTCTCTCTTTCAACCAGATGTGCCGGAATTCTGATGAAGCAAATGTGTTGTTTTAATTTTTCTGTTTTGATTATTTGTCCCCCTGTCAAGGTTAAAGATCACAGCGGCTCTTTTCCATTAATCAATGTAGCCGAGTGCATTTTCAAACTCAAGATCTTCACAGAGCACAAATTGAGGTCAATCAACATGTTCAGTTCTTTTTTAGAGCCAGTGCAAATCTTTAGAGGTCGATGGCTGTTGGACGGACCAATATTGTGCTGCAACAAAACTCTCATATCTAGTTTCTTCTGGGTGATTAAATAAAATCAAACAAAGCAAGCCATATAATGCTGTGCCAAAAGATATCGATTAGCACATTTCTACTTTTGGGGGGGGGGGGGGGGGTGGAGGGGAGGACTGCTTGTTTTAATCACAAGTAATTTTGTCAGTAGTAGCCGATTGGATCAAATGATTCTTAAACATATTGCTGTTCAGCACTTGAATTGCACTTTTGGTAAAGAATAGCCATTTCTCTTTCATCTGGTAATGAATAAGAATACTGAATGGCATGTAAAGGTCTGTAGAAGACTGTAGTTGAATTGCATTGTGTGCAGGTATATGCTATGTTGTTGTGGAGCATTACATTACATTACAGGCATTTAGCAGACGCTCTTATCCAGAGCGACTTACACAACTTCTTATTACGTCTTATTACATTTATCCATTCATACAGCTGGATATATACTGAAGCAATTCAGGTTAAGTACCTTGCTCAAGGGTACAACGGCAGGGTCCTACCTGGGAATCTAACCTGCAAACCTTCGGTTACAAGTCCAGTTCCTCAACCGAGCACTGTGTAACCAATTGTAGCGTTGCACCTCAAAAAAAAAAAAGAAAAACAAAACAATAAATCATCTAATTTACGTTTTGCATTGCAAAGCTGACCCCTTCCAGTTTTCTGTTTATTAATTTGCCTTTGAGCTCTATCATTTTGTTTCCTATTTCGCAGGACACAGTTAAAACGAGAACCTATTGTGTTCATTTTGTTGTGCTTTCTGCAATATTCCTCACCTAAAAACGTTGTTACGCAGCTTGCGGTGGAACCGTTTGGCGACCCACGGGTCAGAAAAGAGCTTACATTGTTAGCAGCTTAATTAATGCTAAGTGAGTAATGTTTTTCTAGCTGGATGGATTAAGGTTGAAATGGATTGAAGTGTGAACATCTTGCCAGCTCACCGCAACATGAAAGATGTCCATTTAGTGGTTTTGTTCATAGACTCAGCTGCACTCAGGACAAGTAGAGTGCTGTAATAAAAAGCACTCTTCATTGATTATAGGCGAATTGAAGAGCTGAGTAAAATTACCCAGTTTTAATAATGGTAAAACATTAGTGCATGTAAAGCTTTTATTTATGAACCGTATGGGCAACTGTTAACCTAATAGACTTTGGCCCATGATCAAAGTAGCCATTGAGGATCGTAGCGGTTACAATATCATCTGAATATTGGGGCTCTCTCTTCCATGTGCAAGTCTGTAGCAAGGCCTTGAAGAAGCAGGATCTTGATAAATTCAAACCGATATTTAGGCTCAGTGGCGTAATGCAAATATGAATAAAACTATGACTTTATTTTGGACCCTAACAGCATTTGGAATGAGGAAGTTTTCAATAACGGCTTCTTGTTACTTATACATTTCTCCTTATGCTAATATCCATGTCTGTCCGTTAACATTTTCACAACTACTTTACACAATGGTTAGCCATCTCAGTTTTAGAAAACATCGGTACCCTACTTGTAACTGCTATTTGTCTGTTACATTAAGTGGATATTATATTTATAGATCTAAATTCACCAGTCCTATCTCCTATCCTGTGCATTTAATACAGATAAATGTCCACTTAGCCACCAAGTGCTGCCTTGTATTCAATTATATCTACACGGTGGGGAAATTCTATTGGTGCTGCATGTTTTTTATTTATTTTGCAACTGACTTTTTAAATTTTTATTCATTTGTTCTTTTGTGAAATGTTATTTTTTGAGAGACAATTGCCAATATATCCTCTTCTTATGAGCCCCACGGCTCTGTTATAAATGTGAATGTGCAAGATAATTTTCCTGATGTTACCTGGAAACCCACTGAGCAGGAAGGGAGCCACAGCGTTCACTCTGATTGCCTCATTTGTAATTAATTTGACGAGCGTTGTGCTCGTTCGTCTGAAACGGACCGCGAAAGCATTCGCAAAACTTGTTTCGGGATAATACTAGGAAATGTCAAGAGTGATGGAAGATTGAAACAATTATTAAAGAAGCCAAGGGAAAGCTATAAAAAGCGTCATCAAATAAATGAGCTTACCGAGAGTCTATTTATCGTTGTGCCAATGACTGCTGGGAAGAAAATAAGCGGCGGTTTGCTGAATCTCTGTACTAAGTGAAGTTGTGACCTGACGGAGTGACAATAGAGCGACGTTTCGCTGAATCTCTGTACTAAGTGATTGTGTGAGCTGACATGGTGACACTAGCATCCTCTCCTCTTTTCTCTGTTCAGGCCGGTCTGCACAAACTCGAGCTCAACCCTTTCTGGAAGGACGGAGGGTCGGGCCTACCCCCAGAGCAGAGCGATGTGGCCCCCTTTAAAAAAGGTAACCGCTGATACAGTAAATACCGCCGTGTTCTCCAGCCATTTCCTTTGTTTACAGGGGGCTTGGGGGTTGCTGACGTTGGCGACGGTCTTCTGTTTACACAGCTGAGCGCTTCAGTCGCGGTCACCCGGGTCGAGCGCCTCGGTCCAGGCCAGGTCAAAGAGCGGTCGCCCGCCTGCCGTTTGAACCCGCAACCCTCTGGCCACTTCTCAGTGTGGCTCTTTCCGCTCTTTGATGCGAGCAGAGATTTGTGAGAGAGTGAGAGAGTGAGAGAGTGAGAGAGTGAGAGAGAGAGTGAGAGATTGAGAGAGTGAGAGAGTGAGAGAGTGAGAGAGTGAGAGAGTGAGAGAGTGAGAGAGAGAGTGAGAGAAATACCGAGCAGGAGAAAGTGACAGACCGCACCCCAAAGACAGAAGAGCCGCATATTACATGTTTAGATGTCCTTTCTTTTCCCGAAGTGCCATAATAAGAAATGTGTTTTTTATTAAGTGGAGTCGGGGAAGTAAAGCTGGTCTAAAACTGATGAATGCCACCATTTTCCTGACTCAGCAGCGGCACATAAACATCAATAAAGCCTGTATGGAGAAAGCAGTGAGCCTGTATGGAGAAAGCAGTGAGCCTGTATGAAGAAAGCAGTGAGCCTGTATGGAGAAAGCAGTGAGCCTGTATGGAGAAAGCAGTGAGCCTGTATGGAGAAAGCAGTGAGCCTGTATGGAGAAAGCAGTGAGCCTGTATGGAGAAAGCGGTGAGCCTGTATGGAGAAAGCAGTGAGCCTGTATGGAGAAAGCGGTGAGCCTGTATGGAGAAAGCAGTGAGCCTGTATGGAGAAAGCAGTGAGCCTGTATGGAGAAAGCAGTGAGCCTGTATGGAGAAAGCAGTGAGCCTGTATGGAGAAAGCAGTGAGCCTGTATGGAGAAAGCAGTGAGCCTGTATGGAGAAAGCAGTGGGCCTGTATGAAATGTGGCCGCTGCTTCTCTTCCCCCTGGTGATGAATGGGTTTGTCTGAAGTCATTCCGCCCAGCCACTCTGGGGGAAAATTTGGAAGATTTAAGTCGTCTCCTGTTCTCTGCTATCCTGGGCCCCCCCCATTGCAACGCAGTCATCACCGATAATACTGTACCTTCATCCATGACCAGCTCACGGCGCCAAGATTAATCTGCTGCTGCCAGAAAGTTCAGAGTAGTGAGCGGTTTAAAGACACACACATACACAATTACACACTCTCTCTCACACACACACACACACACACACACACACACACACACACACACACACACACACACACACACACACACACCCCTCTTCTCACTCAGTGGTGTTTCTCCCCTCCTTAGTGCTTTCCTGCTCAGTTGGCTTTGATGAATGCTTTGGTCCTCACTGCGTTTGGAGTACGTGTTGGTTTGGTCCTCACTGCGTTTGGAGTACGTGTTGGTTTGGTCCTCACTGCGTTTGGAGTACGTGTTGGTTTGGTCCTCACTGCGTTTGGAGTACGTGTTGGTTTGGTCCTCACTGCGTTTGGAGTATGTGTTGGTTTGGTCCTCACTGCGTTTGGAGTACGTGTTGGTTTGGTCCTCACTGCGTTTGGAGTACGTGTTGGTTTGGTCCTCACTGCGTTTGGAGTACGTTTTGGTTTGGTCCTCACTGCGTTTGGAGTACGTGTTGGTTTGGTCCTCACTGCGTTTGGAGTATGTGTTGGTTTGGTCCTCACTGCGTTTGGAGTACGTGTTGGTTTGGTCCTCACTGCGTTTGGAGTACGTGTTGGTTTGGTCCTCACTGCGTTTGGAGTACGTTTTGGTTTGGTCCTCACTGCGTTTGGAGTATGTGTTGGTTTGGTCCTCACTGCGTTTGGAGTACGTGTTGGTTTGGTCCTCACTGCGTTTGGAGTACGTGTTGGTTTGGTCCTCACTGCGTTTGGAGTACGTGTTGGTTTGGTCCTCACTGCGTTTGGAGTACGTGTTGGTTTGGTCCTCACTGCGTTTGGAGTACGTGTTGGTTTGGTCCTCACTGCGTTTGGAGTACGTGTTGGTTTGGTCCTCACTGCGTTTGGAGTACGTGTTGGTTTGGTCCTCACTGCGTTTGGAGTACGTGTTGGTTTGGTCCTCACTGCGTTTGGAGTACGTGTTGGTTTGGTCCTCACTGCGTTTGGAGTACGTGTTGGTTTGGTCCTCACTGCGTTTAGAGTACGTGTTGGTTTGGTCCTCACTGCGTTTGTAGTACGTGTTGGTTTGGTCCTCACTGCGTTTGGAGTACGTGTTGGTTTGGTCCTCACTGCGTTTAGAGTACGTGTTGGTTTGGTCCTCACTGCGTTTGGAGTACGTGTTGGTTTGGTCCTCACTGCGTTTGGAGTACGTGTTGGTTTGGTCCTCACTGCGTTTGGAGTACGTGTTGGTTTGGTCCTCACTGCGTTTGGAGTACGTGTTGGTTTGGTCTTCACTGCGTTTGGAGTACGTGTTGGTTTGGTCCTCACTGCGTTTAGAGTACGTGTTGGTTTGGTCCTCACTGCGTTTAGAGTACGTGTTGGTTTGGTCCTCACTGCGTTTGGAGTATGTGTTGGTTTGGTCCTCACTGCGTTTGGAGTACGTGTTGGTTTGGTCCTCACTGCGTTTGGAGTACGCGTTGGTTTGGTCCTCACTGCGTTTGGAGTATGTGTTGGTTTGGTCCTCACTGCGTTTGGAGTACGTGTTGGTTTGGTCCTCACTGCGTTTGGAGTACGTGTTGGTTTGGTCCTCACTGCGTTTGGAGTATGTGTTGGTTTGGTCCTCACTGCGTTTGGAGGACGTGTTGGTTTGGTCCTCACTGCGTTTGGAGTACGTGTTGGTTTGGTCCTCACTGCGTTTGGAGTACGTGTTGGTTTGGTCCTCACTGCGTTTGGAGTACGTGTTGGTTTGGTTCTCACTGTGTTTGGAGTACGTGTTGGTTTGGTCCTCACTGCGTTTGGAGTACGTGTTGGTTTGGTCCTCACTGCGTTTAGTGTACGTGTTGGTTTGGTCCTCACTGCGTTTGGAGTACGCGTTGGTTTGATCCTCGCTGCGTTTGTTTGGAGTACGTGATTAAGAAAGTCTTGTTTTTTTAGTTGTTTTTTTAAAGTACGCACATGTGGTGCGCTCTCCGGGTGAGTTACGCACCGTGTTCGTCCTCAGGCTATCTTGTACAGAACTCTCATCTTGGCTGCATTACAGGAGTTTGGGGACGTGCAGAAGGGCTTAACGTGGATGGAAGTTCACGAGCGCACTTTGTAGGCCGTGTGTAGGATTAGTGGTGATGGAACAGGACCTGAAGCCCGCTTTCTTGCTGTACGATTGTGTGATTGTGTGCCCACTGTGCTAGTAGCTGCTTTTTGTGACTCTCTCATACATGTATTTTATTTCAAGTAACGCGCATAAGGAAAAGGACTATACCCCCCCTCAAAAAAAAACTATGCCTACACATTTTTACCCTCTTCTTTGAAATGTCGAGGGTTTCGGCAGTGAATGCCCAAAACGGAGAAATTTGGAAATAAAGGAACGTGTGTTTTGCTGAAATGTCTCACGTTTATAACAAGCCAATAAAAAAATAAAACCTAAATAAAAAATCTAGGTTTTTGCCGCAAGAACTGAGCATGTGAGTAATAGGCCTACATTATATAGCCTAAGTAAATATTATGGCATAAATACAATATCTCCATCAAGATGCATCAGCCAATATACGCTAGCCTACCGTTGTGAAATGAGGGGCGTTTAGCCGTAGGATACGAGTTGGTAAGAAAAGCAAAGGTATCTAATATACTTGCAGAATGCGATGTCCTGGAATAACAAAACTATGGGTTTGTGTTCATTATTAGGCTACCCCTTGTCCCTATCCACGGTTGCCGCCTAGTGGTAGCCTAGTTATTGACGCCGCAATTATAGTATCCTTTTTTTTTCTCTGAAATTAATTTACAACTTTAAAAAAACCTGACATTTTGCCTTGTTAGTATTAAGTTTCTCAAAATTCTTCCACACGTTGCTTGACATGATTGCTCTCCACATTGGGAGCAGGTGCAGTCATGAGTAGGCGTCAGTTTTTTCAAATGGTGGATACTGCATTTTGGAAATAAGCTTTATATATTGATTATTTTATTGTACTTAATTAGGCCTAATATAATGCAAGAGTTATTTATCTGCATTGCCCATGTTAAATTTCCCGGTTTCCCGACGTCACAGTCCCGGTTGGGAACGGGAAGGAATTGTGATGGGAAATACCGGAATCCCGGGAACCGGGATTAATCACGAGTGTGCACCATTATCCGCAGCTCTGGGTTTCATTTGCTGTGTGAAATCACGACAGGCGATCACCCGTACCTTCAGAATGTCACCAGGTATGCGTGCGTGTGTGTGTCCGCACGTGTGTGTGTGCGCGTGTCTGTGTCTGCTGTGTGCGTGTGTGTGCGTGTGTGTGTGTGTGAGTGGGGGGGGGATTTGTTCTCCATTTTAAACAGATGAAATGAAATGTGTGAGTTTTGAACAGTGACTCTAGTGTTGTTCACTGTGTCTGTGTTCACAGGGAGGTGCTTTTGTCTCTGTCTCTCTAATTCATTTCATTTTGCTGACGCTTTCATGCACAGCAGTTTCACACTTTGAGAAGCCCCTGGCATCAATGCTCACTGATGCACTCTGGGTAAATTAACAAGCTTCAAGGGTACGCTTTCCCATGGGGCAGGCAAAATTAAGCCCATGACCCGACCCCTTCTCCCTCCCCCGCCCCACCTAGCTTTCTCCCAGGGGGAGTGAATGCATGTAAATCCAGCAATCTGTTGTAGGAGGAAATATGTCTCACCCTGATATCCATAGCACTGAATCCATTGCTCCATGAAACTGCAGTTATTTTCTGTGTGTGTGCGTGCGTGCGTGCGTGCGTGCGTGCGTGCGTGCGTGCGTGCGTGCGTGTGTGTGTGTGTGTGTCTGTGTCTGTCTGTGTACTGTTTATATCTGGAGGCAATCACCTGCTACGTCACCAAACCGGTGTGCTTAGAATCCACACCATGAAGAACCTTACTTTG
Organism: Ilyophis sp. 1 JC-2022; assembly: GCA_022702515.1. Lineage (NCBI taxonomy): Eukaryota > Metazoa > Chordata > Actinopteri > Anguilliformes > Synaphobranchidae > Ilyophis > Ilyophis sp. 1 JC-2022. Next base: position 120,635,106 of record CM040402.1, read on the forward strand.
ATGTGCCTCATAACCTGAGCGTTGCCAGGTTGAATCCCAGCTCAGGCCGGGACTGGAACCCTTCAGAAAGGCGCTGTGTTAACACTAACCGCATCAGTTAATATCCAGCCACACAAACCAATATGGAAATTGTCGTCCCTGTATATTGACCTTGAAGAGTCTATTCTTGTGTTGAGTATATGCTACCAGAGGGGCTTAATGTTTGTGTATCTTTTTGTTTGTGTTTGGGCAGCGGGGCTGGTGGACGATGGGGGTCTAAGCTGGCTCAGAAAGTCTTATCAGCGCATGAGGGAGCAGGCCGAGAGGGAACAGCGCAGTCTGGAGGCTGTGGTGGCAGAGAGATACGGAGTGAGTCTGTCGCATAAACGCACGCACGCACACGCACGCACACATACACACATTAACATGCAGTGTACAAACCACCAACCCCTCCCTTAGTTTCTTAGTCTTGCTATCTGGGCACTTTCTCTAAAGACACTCAAAGGACTGTCAGAACTCGGGAGTGCTGTTAGCTTAGCTTCTAGCGCAACCATCTCAGTTCCACTGACATTTTACCTTAGTTCTTGTCTGAAATTAGGTTAGAAATCAATTTTTTGGATGTTTTAATCACCATAAGAGAATCTAATGCAGCTAAATGGTGCTCCAGGAAAAACAGAAGCGGAATAGTTTCTTATTCAGTTCGCATCTTTGAGCCGTATTCAGGTAATTGAAGCTACGGCCTACACCCCCGCATTGTGGTTATTTCTCGTCAGTTGATTAGTCGTCCTGTCTTTCCGCCTGCAGTCTATGGAGCAGTTCCAGAAGAGGCTGGAGGTGGCTGAGAATGCGTCGTACGGACAGAGGAATGCGCGCAGGGGGTCAGGAGCAGAGAGGTGGAGGAGAGGGGGCCCCCAGACCTCCGCAAGGAGTTTCGGCAGGGGCAGGGAGTCGTCCCCTCCCACTGGCAGCGAACATGCGGACCGGGGGCGGGGGCGGGGCGATGGGTGGGGAGCACGCAGAGACTGGCGGGTGGACAGGGGGCGGGACTCACGGGACCACAGAGGGGGCGATAGGATCAGAGATGGCCGGACGGAGGAGGCAGAGCGAGGTCGCAGGGAGGACCGTGGAGAGAGCCCGCAAAGGGGGCGGAGCCATGATCCCCCACGCAGAGAGAGCCCGGACAGGGGGCACAAACGCTACAATCCCCCTCGAAGAGAGAGCCCACAAAGGGGGCGGAGCCGTGATGAGAGCCTGGACAGGGGGCGGAGCCGTGATGAGATCCCGGACAGGGGGCGGAGCCGTGATGAGAGCCCGGACAGGGGACGGAGCCGTGATGAGAGTCCGGACAGGGGGCGGAGCCGTGATGAGAGCCCGGACAGGGGGCGGAGCCGTGATGATCCCCCATGCAGAGAGAGCCCAGACAGGGGGCGCAAACGGTATGAACCTCCTCGCAGAGAGAGCCCACAAAGGGGGCAAAGCCGTGATGAGAGCCTGGACAGGGGGCGGAGCCGTGATGAGAGCCCGGACAGGGGACGGAGCCATGATGATCCGCCACGCAGAGAGAGCCCAGACAGGGGGCGCAAACGCTATGATCCCTCTCGCAAAGAGAGTCCGCGAAGGGCGTGGAGAACCGACAAATCTCCCCCGTCGCTGGGGTCCCTGAAGGCCAAGTTTCTGAAGCCCACTGCGAGCGAAGACGACACGTTGACTGGTTGGGCTCGTAAAAACGACGCCGCCCCCTCTTCGAGCTCCTCTGGTTTCCTCCGGCCCAGCGACGAGGGCGAAGAGACCAAGCAGAGCCGAACTCCGGCCTGGAAGAAGCCCAGCTTCAGAGAGCCAGAGCTGGAGAAGAGCCCCGTGAGGTCCGCCGGACCAGAGGACGCTCCTCATCCTGACCCAAAACACTCCAGAGGAGGGGATACCTCACCCCAGCAGCAGCCAATCAGGGAGTCCAACTCTGCCCTATCGGCCAATCGCAGCCACAGGCCTATGGCCTCGTCTCCCAGGTCAGTGTTCAGTGGCTGTTTCCTCTGAGACATCACATCAGGGCCAATCAGACTGCATTGAGTGTTCACAACCTCTAACTTGTACAACCAGTAGTGTAATATAATTTGATCACACGTGGTACAAGACTACCCTAAAATGAGATGCTGTGCATTCTGTGCAAGGTGATTTTCAAACACAAGTTCACGGAGTTCACATCGGATATTATCATACAACAGAGATCTTCCATGATCACATTCAGAAAACCAATCATCCGTGATCACATTCAGAAAACCAATCATCCATGATCACATTCATACAACAGAGATCATCCATGATCACATTAAAAAAACGGACATAATTCATGATCACATTCAGACTTGTTCACTAAAAATGTGCCATCGCCCCAGTCAAGCGGGTTTATTCCAGACAGTTCTGCAGCTATCAGACGGTCTGTCGTTCCGTGAGAGTGCTCGAACACCGTGAAATACGTCTCCTCGGTTTCCCTGCTTTGTCCGCGGCTTCCATTTTTGTACCGCCATTAAACAAAACCTGTTCTTAAAAATGTGGAAAAACCATCAGCATGAAATTAACCTTTAATTGCAATGAAAAAATATGTAATGTCCCTCAGGAAATCAAGCTTAATTTGAGTTCTGTCGTACCTTTTAAGTAGTCATTCAAAAAATATTTTAGAAGCCCGTTCTGCGCGGAGGAGTGATGGCCTAATGGTCTATAAAAGGCTGGTGATTGATGGCACTGCTCTTACCTGTGGGTTCTGTGACCGTCTGAATTAAGCCACACTTTTTAAACTCTACAACAACATTGGAACTGTCCTTCATAAGTCCATTATAAAAGTCGCAAGGTCAGTCGAGAGCGTACTGCACACAGGCCTTTCAACATTGACAATGGTTAGCGGTGCTCAGAGCTCGATGAAAGCCTTTTTAAATTTTTTTATAGAAAAGGTTTAGGAGCACACTAATCCACCCCATTTAGTAGTGCTTCTAAATGTTTTATTTCAGTTGGTACTTACAGTCTATGGTTGGTACACAGCAGTATTCAGAAGCAAACGCTCCTAAAATTGGAGCACGATAGAGCCCCGATTCTGTGCTTGCCTCATCACTCTTTTCTCTGCATTTTATAAATAACATTTTAAGGACAAAATGTTATCTATGAATGTATTTGTTTTTACACAACTCATTTTCATGGATATGAGAGTACTTCTCATGCATGGAGTAAAGCGGTTTAACAAATTTACCCAGCGCTGAATTGTTCTGTTCCCCTGTATCACAGAGGCTCTCCTGGCCCCGCCCAATCCTCTGAAAGTGAGGAGGAAGAGGAGGTCCAGATCCTCAGTGATGAAGAGATGAACAAATTAGGGGCCAAGCTGGTGAAGGCCGAGCTGATGGGAAACACGGTGAGGTCATATAACCAAACTCCTCCCCCCGCTGACTACGGCCAATGGGAGTGTGCGAGCGTTCAACCTGACACCGGGAGGCTGTGGTTTCAGTTACAAAACCATTACAGTGAGCTTAAACATTACCCTTACCGTCTCTATGTCTCTCTCCTTGGCACCTTGTGGTAATACAGAAATACTAGGTGGAATGCTTCAGCTCACTGTCTCGCCTTGACACTGTGCAGTAACACAGTGAGGTCTCTCAGCCCTAAGCCCTTTTTAGAGTATGTTAGGATAGCGACACTAAGCGTTGGCCATTTTGACTTGGGCTTTTATTATAAGCTCTCTGCAGACCGGCTTTGATCGAAGATGGAAGGCCTGAACGGTTGGGGGTCGGCTGGAAATGGCCAGTTGACACCAGTGTCTACAGTTCATTTTTCAAATCCTTTGCCACATCCTGTTCCCACGAAAGTAAAAGATGAGTACACGTATGTAGCAGTACGTATTCTAATACAAGTGGATGAAGACTGTGGAGGCGGAACTGTTGTTTGTTTGTTAATAAATCACAGGGACCGTTGAAAGGGTGCGCTGGTACATCCTTTGCCCTCTATGTCAGGGATACTCAACTCTGGCCCTCTGGGCCAGTAGTACTGCTGGTTTTCATTCTTCTCCTCCAATCAGGGACTGATTTAAGCCTGACGCATCAGGTGAGTGTAATCTCTGGCCAATCAGTGACACTATTGGTGTATGGTCTGTCAGACAGAAGAGGAAACCAACAGTACTTCTGACCTCGAGGGCCAGATTTGAGAATCTCTGCTCTACATCCTGACTCATCGCCGGTCAAATCAGTCCTTTGTCCCTCCAAGCGTGGAACTCGTATTTACTTTGGCCATCTTGTGAAGTCGAAAGTGAACCAAATCGCCTCCCGTGGGTTTCCAAAGGGACGTGGGAAAGTATTTGACTGATCTGAGGGCGGGAGAGTCATCGCGCGCTGGGGGGGCAGTGGGGCGGGGATTCCATTAATGAGAACGTTCTGTCCGGGTCCTTCCGGTTTGGTCTGGATGTGACCCCTGGTAACAGCAGGAATCATTAAGAGAGTCCCTATGGGTCTCATCCCCACAGATCTCATTATGGTTCTTTTTTGGAGGTGACCAGCGAGGCCCAGCTGCACTGCAGATGTTGCGTTGTCTGAAAAGGCATTCAACTTGGCGTCAGATAACTCGGGCCTAAAGCCTTCTCTGCATATTTGACCTTTCTGAATGACAGTCTTAAGAACGGATTACGAACAGATCTAGAGACTAGTTGGCAACTAAATTCTGCCTCTCTTGTCCACCGAAGACGAGCGAGTTTTATTTATTTTTTTCTTTTTGTTTTCCATTTGGCGTCCATCGTGGGGTTGAACATGTCCAATTTCCACCATAATTTGGAATCATAAGGAGAAGAATGACCATCTGGCTCAAACATTTTCTTCCTGGATTGAATTAAAGTTTATTACATTTACATTTATTACATTGGTCTCTCTGTGTGACAGGCTGTGGGTGTGGTTCTGGAGGAGAGCGACAGGGTGTGGGCGTGGTGCTGGAGGAGAGCGACAGGTTTTTGGCGTGGTGCTGGAGGAGAGTGACAGGTTGTGGGCGTGGTGCTGGAGGAGAGTGACAGGTTTTGGGCGTGGTGCTGGAGGAGAGTGACAGGTTGTGGGCGTGGTGCTGGAGGAGAGTGACAGGCTGTGGGTGTGGTTCTGGAGGAGGGTGACAAGCCGTGGTCTCTGTGTGACAGGCTGTGGTCTCTGTGTGACAGGCTGTGGTCTCTCTGTGCGACAGGCTGTGGTCTCTGTGTGACAGGCTGTGGTCTCTGTGTGACAGGCTGTGGTCTCTGTGTGACAGGCTGTGGTCTCTCTGTGACAGGCTGTGGTCTCTGTGTGACAGGCTGTGGTCTCTCTGTGTGACAGGCTGTGGTTTATCTGTGTGACAGGCTGTGGTCTCTCTGTGTGACAGGCTGTGGTCTCTCTGTGTGACAGGCTGTGGTCTCTGTGTGTGACAGGCTGTGGTCTCTGTGTGTGACAGGCTGTGGTCTCTGTGTGTGACAGGCTGTGGTCTCTCTGTGTGACAGGCTGTGGTCTCTCTGTGTGACAGGCTGTGGTCTCTCTGTGTGACTGGCTGTGGTCTCTCTGTGACTGGTTGTGGTCTCTCTGTGTGACAGGCTGTGGTCTCTCTGTGTGACAGGCTGTGGTCTCTCTGTGTGACAGGCTGTGGTCTCTCTGTGTGACAGGCTGTGGTCTCTCTGTGTGACAGGCTGTGGTCTCTCTGTGTGACAGGCTGTGGTCTCTCTGTGTGACAGGCTGTGGTCTCTCTGTGTGACATGCTGTGGTCTCTCTGTGTGACAGGCTATGGTCTCTCTGTGTGACAGGCTGTGGTCTCTCTGTGTGACAGGCTGTGGTCTCTCTGTGTGACAGGCTGTGGTCTCTCTGTGTGACAGGCTGTGGTCTCTCTGTGTGACAGGCCCTGATGGACAAGCTGAAGGCACAGCTGGAGTCGGCTCGGAAAGCCAAGGAGAGCGCAGCTCAGAAGGGCCCAGCATTGATCCCAAAGAGCAAGGTGGGAGAGATGCGCGTGCACACACACACACACACACACACACACACACACACACACACACACACACACACACACACACACACACACACACACACACACTTATGTTTTCTCTTTGAAAGGAGCACAAACACAGCTGCTTTGATTTGTTGTTAATCAGGGCTAATTTTACAGTAAAGTTCTTTCATCTGTATTTATCTGATATGGGGAAATCTCACCTTTGATCTCAGAGACATTGACTTCTAAGCATCAAGCTCCCCAGGTAAAAAACAAAACAAAAACCCTTCATCTTCATCACCCCATTGTGCTGCATGTTAATCCCAAACGATACGGAGCAGCTCTCGTCTGAAGAGCGGCTTGTGCCATACACGGTTTTCTTTTGTAATCGATTCTCAGGTGTCCAATGAAGCTGTGGGATTAATGTAGTTTCTCTCATGAACATACGGTCATATTTTATGCCAGTTGTTTAATTACGGGTTACCTCAGTACCTGAGGTGTTGATGTTTTTCACTGCGTGTTACTGTGCTAACAGCTGGATCATATTTAGCTAATGAACCACTGGAACTGGTCATTCCAACAATGACAATGTGCAGAACTAACCGATCCAATTGGTCAGGATCTTCCACCAATGACAATGCACAGAACTAACAGATCCAATTGGTCAGGATCTTCCACCAATGACAATGCACAGAACTAACATAGATGGAAACCCAGTATAAATATCTCGGCACAGTCAGTATCAAAAGGAAAACACGGAAAGCCGATTCCACGAGACTGTATATTTCATGTGCAAACAGGAAAATCAAAGTGGATACTAAAGTCCCATTTTTCAAAGTTTAATACAGTGTGTCCATCTTCACCATCCAGTTTACCTTGAGCATGCAGCACCAGGCTGCAGACAAAATCCTCTTTCTGGTCGCAGAAGGTCTATATAGCACTCGAGAACTAGTTTAGAATCAAAAGATATTTTTTGTACATGCAGCCTGGCAACATGTCATTTTTATCTCTGCAATTAGCAAGTGCGAAAAAAAAATCTAACAGTTAACTTCAAGCATCCACCAATAAACTGTAAACCGCAATGAAACTGCCACTTAGCAACATTCATTCAAAGCTCAATGAAAGGAATATTCATTCATTCAAAGCCGGCATTACACGTTGTAAATATAAGTTTTAAATATTTATGTTCAGCAAAATGTTTTCGAGTGCTTTTGGCAGAGCACCAGATTAAGCAGGGTTCCAGAACCAGGGGAGCGGTGTATATTCAGATGGATGTGAGATTTCTGGTCAATGTTCAGGGCTGTGTGGAGAATCCTGTCTTAATGATGGAATGACCAGAGGGGCAAATCCATTTATACATTCAGCAATAGGGTGTTGATAATGACATCTGTATTCCGGCATGTTCCGTTTTCCCAAAGCCAGAGTCCAGAGAATTGTACCAGAGAGGCATGTTTGTCTGAGTGTTTGAATTGTACCAGAGAGGCATGTTTGTCTGAGTGTTTGTATAAAGACCAGGCCCTGTGTTCTGTGCCGGAGAATTGTACCAGAGAGGCATGTTTGTCTGAGTGTTTGTATAAAGACCAGGCCCTGTGTTCTGTGCCGTGATTAAAGTTTATTTACTTTGGCTTTAATGTTCTTGGTTAGCCAAATGTAGGCGATGTCAGAGGATGATGATGTGATTGCGCCATTTTTATCAAAACTGATGACTGTTACTGCTGTTTACCGGGGCGACTGGCTCGGTTTACATCCGTTATTAAAGCGCCTGGCTTACTCAGACGCAGAATAAGCCCTGCTACTCTACAGTACTGCTCATCCACAGATTCTGTAGTGCTGGGTACTAGGCAACAACATAAACATCTCCCTTTCTGTAATTTAATGATCAACCATTGAAATAGAATTAACTCTTATTTTTGGTTATAAGCCAAGCTACATTTGCCATCATGAATTCTAGTTATGAAGGCTAAGCTAGCTAGTTTTTTTAATACAATTTAAACAGCTTGATTTATTTAAAGTAAGCTGGTTGGTAATTCAGTCTAGCTGTAAGGAGAAACATGGTCAGTACCTTACCGGGTTATTCCCTGAGGAACATGTGTTTAACCTACCTAGCATGAACTAATCAGAACAGAACATTACATTACAACACACCTTTTCAGACTCCACCTGGACTGATACTTATCTAGGACCTCATGGTACTTGTTCTTGTTGAACTGTGTATTGAAGTTTATAATATTTTTAGAATAGAATTGTAGTAGAGCTGATTTACCCAGTTTACTGTGAACTGCATTCAATGTTCATTACTAGGGATAGCTGCTTCTTTATGGGAAGAATGTGCTTTTCTTATCTATTCGATGACGTTTCTGTACGCACTTACTGTATGTCGCTTTGGATTAAAGTGTCTGCTAAATGACTGTAATGTAAAAACTAATCAGAACTGTAGCAGTATGTCCAGAAGTACATCTAGGTATTTCAGATATAGCTAAATTTTTAACTTGGAAATAATTTACGTTATTTCATTCCTGAAAAATGTAATGACTCAAATATTTCTTATTTTCTGTTGCTAGGAGTCACATTTGGGTGCTTTATAGCAGGGATTACAAACAGTGTCTGCAGGTTTTTGTGGTTTCCTTTCAAACGGCAACCAGTTTGGGTCTTGGGAACAACATGTGTATGACTGAAAATAAGCACTTAAGTGCTGAATCCCACTGAAATAACCAGCGTGAGGCACCATGGTCCTCCAGGAACTGCGTTTGAGAAGCAGGCGGCTTTATAGCAATGTGCTTTTGAATGGCCGTGCAGGGTGTGAAATTGACACCCGCCACCAGCCAAACGCTGGTAAAATTTTGATTGTGGCTGGTAAGATGACTGGTTCTACCCTACCAGCCACTTTGGCACGTAACCAAACAGGTGATGTTATGTTGTAAAAGTTGATGTTGAAAATGGCTGGTGATTTTTCGAATCCACAAGCCACTTTGGCCAGTGGGTGAAAACGGTGATGTGTTATAGTGGAACTAATGAAATAGGAGCGTCGGATTGTATGACCTCTTTTGTAATGCGCGGCGTTCGTTCACTCTAATATGCATATGAATGGCTGCAGACAGTTTCCTGGCAGGTCTGAATAAATAAAAGCACCTCCAGAATGGAAAGCACTTCTCAGACTGAAGACGTTTTAAGAAGACGTTGGCCTACATAATTCTCTGGACTGTCTTTTAGTGACGTGTGGATGCCCATGAATCATCTGTGGGATTACAAAGGTCTACTCCCCCCCCTCTCTCCTTTGTCAGACGAGACTTTAAACCCAGTTCTGAGAAGTTAAGTAGGAATGCTGAGCATTATTCACCTTAGAAGGAATAATACACCTTGAGGGCTCCATTTCCAGGAACAGTGCTCTGCTCAGGTACTTTTCTTGATAAGTCTTTTGCAGACGGCGTAATAAATGAGGTCCCAAAAGGCTCGTCTCTTAAAGAGGGCTCTTACCGCTGTCTGACTGTGGATTCATTACACAGAATCTTAATTCAATTTTTACTCTTTCATCTATGGAATTACCTGTCTCACCACCTGTATTAAGCTACCAGTGAATTTGGGTCCAATCATCTCCTCATGTGTCCTTAGTACTGACTGTATTATCGTTGGAAACGCCACTTTGTGTGGCCATCGCGTTATTTTTCCACCTGTTATATAGCGTTCTATATTGGGGTTGAGGTGAAAAGTGTATCTGGTTGTTTTGTGCTTGATTTTGTTGTGATGTGCAGGGCAAGGTTTTCATAATTGTGAAACTGTGCAGTCCTGTATTGTGCTGTAGGATGTTCTTCACCATTTTGACCAGCGTTTGGATCTTGGGACAGGTTTCTGGACGCACGCAGGAAGACCAGGAAGTGGTTCTCTTCAGGACGGACCAAGCTGGCCGGGCGTGGCCCGTAAACGCCCCGTCACAGTCGGCTGAGCCCAAAGGAGGACGTCGGAAGAAGAAGGCGGTAAGAGCGACGCCAGGAACATTTCTCTCCGATGTATCTCCAAACGCCTTCTGTGTCAGGTGGTTGTGTCTTTACTCAACGTATTATCAGCAGAGCCTTTCTATGTTGAGCTCTTCTCCAGTCTGAAGCCCCAGCTGGACTGGGAATGTCATTGGGAATGCTGGGAACTTGGCCACCAGCTCTGAGATCCTGCTCCACATGCCCTAACTGGCGATTAGTGGGGAAACGGGCCAAATGTGGTGATGTGTAAGGTCAAAAGGTATATTGTAAAAGGGGCCCTCGTTTGGATATGTCGTGATTGTATATTCTGCAAAAGTGATTTATGTCAGAGAGTGACCATACGCTATTTTTTAAGGCAATGAATGATATTTTTATGTTTATCTTCAGCTTTTGTCAAGGGGCTTCAATATAGTGTCTTGAGTCTAGTACAGTTTGTGTGGGGGCAGAGGCACGCGAAAACAAGATGTTTCACTATAATCCATGGGCTCAATATTCACTGTCTGGCAGCACCGCAGCTCTGTTATAAGAAGGTATTTTCATTGGCGGGCTCTTCTGGAATACATGCTTCTTGTTTGCTCTCTAAGGTGCTGTGTCAAACCTTCAGCCCAAATCTTTATCAGGCTGGCTCTACTCCAGAAAGCCTTTTACTCCATGCCGTGCAGATGGTGCTCAGACCATAGAAATAGAATTACTAGCATGGTTTTTTACTAGATGGTGCTCAGACCATAGAAATAGAATTACTTGCATGGTTTTTTTACGAGATGGTGCTCAGACCATAGAAATTGAATTACTAGCATGGTTTTTCCCCCCCCCACTGAAAGGGCAGACTCGTCCTTCTGTTCACGTTGGATTGGGATGGCTTGGCGCTTCCCCTCCAATTCAAATGTAATCTTGTATCTGTTGCTGTTCAAGCATAATTCAGGTGCAATTTCATATGTGTTCGTTCAATTCTGTTTCTTCTTCTTCATCTGTACTAGATAGGTTTTCGGGCCAAAGACCACTTTTTTTTTTTATTACGATATAAAGCAAGCTAATTTCAAATTTCCGTGGATGTGTAAACAGCTTCACCGCAATCAAAATCTGATACAAACCCGGAAATATATTTCACCATCTTTATCTGAATACTGCACTGTCCGTTCCTGCTGAAATCCTTGTAAAATTGTCTTTGTGTGTGTGTGCGTGCGTGCGTGTGCGGTTTTGTGTCTGTCTGTCTGTCTGTGTGTGTGTGTGTGCGCACGGTTTTGCGTCTGTGTGTGTGTGTGTGTGTGTGTGTGGTTTTTTGTCTGTCTGTCTGTGTGTGTGTGTGTGTGTGTGCGCACGGTTTTGCGTCTGTCTGTGTGTGTGTGTGTGTGTGTGTGTGTTTTTTTGTCTGTCTGTGTGTGTGTGTCTGTGTGTGTGTGTGTGTGTATGTGTGTGGTTTTTGTCTGTCTGTGTGTATGTGTGTATGTATGTATGTGTGTGTGTGTGGTTTTTTGTCTGTCTGTGTGTGTGTGTGTGTGTGTGGTTTTTTGTCTGTGTGTGTGTGTGTGTGTGTGTGTGTGTGTGTGTGCGCGGTTTTGCGTCTGTCTGTCTGTCTGTCTGTGTGTGTGCGCTGCAGAAGCACTGTGGACCAGGCAAACAGAATAACCTGTCTGAACATGCCAGGCGTTGGAGTGTGTGACACACAGAATCGTCACTATGCCAACACTGTGCTGGGATTAATTCAGTTTATACCAATTTCTCACGCAGATCAATTTTCCCTGCTCTGGTGTTTTCATTATGTTTATGAGGCGACACCGAGCTTCTCTTCCCGCTTCGTCTCACGCGCGGATGCACACCCCCGTGCCCTTCCCCTTCTCCTCACACTCTCGCACATACAGTCACACCTACTCCTTTCTAGTGACAAGCCGCAGTATCGCGGACATTCTCGTCAGCCGCAGGGAATAGTGTAACCTCTGGAAACGCACACAGAAACCTAAAACGAAAAACGGCCCCAGCATCGGCACTTGAGCACTTTTCAGATAAGATTGGACACCCTGGTCTGGAGGGGTGCTGTGTTTGCATCCTACCTTTTAATGATATACAATTTACCCTTTGTAGCCGAATGTTGAGGAAATAATTGACGGGAAAACAACCAATTGCAGCGCTCTAATACGTAGCAACTGTTGCTAGCCTGTACTTCCTCGGACAACTAACTCTTCGCATGGTTCGTTGACATGAAGGCATCGTATACTGTTGGCTAACTTTCGCGGTGGTTAAAAGGTGTGCCTGGGGCACATGCAACAGTGATTCTCGTTTTTTTACGTTCCCTAAACCTAAAACGGTGGATTTGGTTATTTGGACAACCACACAGGCAGCTGAATGTCAACAACATGACGTTAGATAAATAACGTTACGTTAAACGTTTATGTGCTATGGTCAACAATATCGGCAGACGCATGTTTGCCCCAAGGTAGCCTAATTAGGGCATGTTTCATTAACAAAAGTTGCAATAGGCATACTTAACATTACATAAGCTAGCTAGCTAACTGGCTAACAGTAGCTAAGGGGGGCGGGGCTTAGCAAAGGGTCAAATTTAAACCTTGTTGTTTAAATATATATTTATATGATTGGCGAATTGGATTGTTTTGAATTTGTTTATGGAGGGTGCAGGCACTCTATGGCTTTGTTCAGATGTAATGCACGACCCTTGACCCATACCTATCATGAACTGTTTTAGCTGTACAGAGATGCCCTTCAAGCACTGAATATTTAACAAAATTGTCTTTCTTTGTTTCCCCCCTTGCATTCAAAACACTTCTACAGGAAGTGTTTTGTCAAATTGGGCAACAAAACCCCAAATCGAATGTATTTGCTACACTATTTGCGCGTCTGTGTTCTTGACTTCACTGCCTCAGTGCTAAGCTAGTGTCACAGTTGGTGTAATGCTTTATTGCTTTATTTAAATAGGAGTCTTTACAAGTAATTTACTAAGCATTATTGGAAACTTAAAATTGAGCCCAGGGTAGACTGAGATATTATTCCGTTTTTCTCTGAGCCCAAAATCATCTTTCTTTCCTGAGGCCAATTTTCCCAAGAAAATTTTTAGAAGGATTTTCTTGGAAAAACCTCACATGAATGACCCGTAATGTCAGGAGAACATAGTTTATTTTAAGCAGTCTGCAAAATGACTAACGGGTGAAGTATTTGGTTGATTCTATTAAGCCCATATCATGGAAATGAAACCCCCACCCACAGAGTTCACCTCTTATAGAGAAACATACCAGCTTGGGCTGTCAATCAGGGTCTTAGACAATCATTTCACAGAGAGCCGTGTCCATTGATTCATCAATGTGTATGACCTGGCTGGTCTGACTCACTTAGAGCCACAGATGAAAATTATTTATTGAAATGAATTATAATTATTGGTTAGGTTATGTTATTATCTGGCTAGCCATTACAGCAGACAGGGGGCAGGGTGAAAGTTGCTTTGTACATTGTTTAGTCCATTTACCATTGTAATGGGTGCAGTGCCGCCTGCCATTTTGAAGATAATTCAGAGTATTTGAGCATAATTTAATTCCGTTCAGATTTTTCTTATTTTTCAACAAGGATCTCTAATAATTGACAACATACAAAAATTAAGTAAATTAACAAATCTGGAGGTGGCTCTTTCTGATGTACTAGATATACTCATATGAATCATATCTGTCCAATGACTTGAGCGCTAATTCCAGTGTCCTACATGGAAATAAATGTTCGATGCCATTTTGAGACGTCATTAATATAGAGACCAGTCCACTGTTTTAGTGACAGTTAATAAATGTTCGATGCCATTTTGAGACGTCATTAATATAGAGACCAGTCCACTGTTTTAGTGACAGTTAATAAATGTTCGATGCCATTTTGAGACGTCATTAATATAGAGACCAGTCCACTGTTTTAGTGACAGTTAATAAATGTTCGATGCCATTATGAGACGTCATTAATATATAGACCAGTCCACTGTTTTAGACAGTTATTTACAGTGGCCTATAAATGCGTTTATTATTTTTGGGCCTAGGACACGTATGATTTGCCTCAGTCGCCCGTGGCTCTTTTCTGACTGAGACGAGATTGAGCCTGACGGCGCCCCCCCCCCCCCCCCTTCTCCCGGCAGATCGAGACTCATCGGGATGGCGAGCGTGTGCGCTACTTCCAGGACGACGACGGGACGGACCTGCGGGATATGGTGCGGAGAGAGAAGATGACCACGAGCGAGGACCAGAACGCCCTGTACTCCCGCATGGCAGCCAAGGTCAGTGCGACCGTCCGACCGTCCGTTTGTCCATCCCACGCAAAGCGCCAGCTCCGCGGGAAGTTAATGGGCCTGCCGCCGGTGTGCGTCGCATCATTTACCAGGCAGACGGCCCTTATCTGGGGAGACTGTTGTTTCGTGCTTTTTAAATTTTTTGTTTACGGTTTCTTTGAACGTGCAGCAGATTTGCCGACTTGGAGAGGCGGAAGGTCAAGGGTACGGCAGCGCAGTCTCTCTGGCGCAGTCTCTCTCTCTCTCTCTCTCTCTCTCTCTCTCTCTCTTAGGCGCAAAGTCCCATTGCTGCGATGTGTAGTGCGGAAGAAACCCTGAACTATCTGCGAGGCTCCGAGCTTGGGATGATGTTTGGTGCCGTTGAAAATTCATATTCTCACTGCAATGCATGGCACCTCTCTTTGTTTTGTTTTTCACGTACAAAAACAATGAGAGGTTTCACGTTGAATTGTGCCATCTTTGAACGCAACCCTCTCTTCTTCCCAGAATGAAGCCTGGTGGCATCTCTTTGACCTTTACTCCACGATGCTTTCCCAGGCTCTGGCCAGTCTAGCTACCGCCATGTTACTGCGTAGCGGGTTTTCCCATTTAATCTGTTATCTTATAATGCTAATGTTGCCTGTGTCTGCTAGGAGCCAGTGGCTCCTTTGGTACTGGTTGTGTTTAAACTTCCTTCCTAAAAGATCTCCACTGAGTGGTTAATCTTTTTTTTTTCTGGTAGCATTAGTTTTCTTCACCTACAGCTCTAGCGCTGTAAAAGGTGTAACAAGCTTGGAGAAAAGAGTAACAGCTAGAACTTGCTTAAAGGGTTTTTGTGTTATTGCAGTTTGTGATGAAGGGTATTTTAGATGCTTGTAGAAGGTTCTGACAATCCACCAGGTTTACTATGGCTGGTATTGAAGCATTCAGGAGTTTGTGGTCTAAAGCAAGAGTTTACACTTCAGACGACTCGAAGGCAGCTTGTACAGTGACTTTATGTCTCCAGAGATTGGAACAGCGTGTATATTACCTGAAGGAATTGTTTAATATTTCGGTTGGAAGTACTTCCTGTGGCGCATGCAACCTGAGACCACTCTGTTTGAGGAAAGAAGCGAAAATTTATATTCGTGAATAAACGCGCTGAACTTAATCTTTTCATATTTACAGCCTCTGGAAACTGTGTGCCTGTACGAGCTGCTTTGGTGTTGCTGGTCTTTTCTTGATTTACTTGCAAGTTATTGTTAGAATTTTCAGCGTTGCTGCCACTCTGTACAATTTTGAGTGGGTGTAGATTAATTCCTGTAGCTTAAAAGCAGGCGTAATCATCTTCTGTTTACATAGAGTGCCCTCCTGTACGTTACTACAAACCAACACCTTTGTATTCTCAGAGCTTTGAGCAACAATAATAGCTATAAGCATGACTAGCCTCTCCTGACTTTAGTAAATGTGATTTCCTGTTCATGTTGGTATGTGAACAGTCAGCCTGGACCTTAATGCCACTGGGCTGTGTGTGTGTGTGTGTGTGTGTGTGTGTGTGTGTGTGTGTGGTAAATCACAGAACAAGTGAGTGGAGTTTTTTTTCTTATCACCCTCTGTTGGAAAAGCACGGCCTCATTTCTCACTGAAAGTAGCTGTCCCCTCTGGAGCTGAACAAGAGGCAGCAGCAACTATGCTCAGAACCTCATTACTTCAGCTCACCGTCTGTGTGTGTGTGTGTGTGTGTGTGTGTGGGGGGGGGGGGTGTTTGGGGAGGGAAACTCACTATTTCCTAGCCTCATAGCCCTTCATTGCCGACACAACAGTTTCTATTTATTTGCTGTTTTGTGCATTGAGATGCAGGATAACACAAGGTAGCAGGTGTCTCTGATTTATGTGTCATTAACTGCTGCCAGCGCCGGCTGTATCAGGCCGTTTCTAATGACACAGCTGCTGTCAAACGGTGGCCTTTCAAATAAAGGTTATCTGCACTTCTCCAACCGCCAGGCTCCATACGGACGCGCAGTCATTGTTGATTATTTTACAAAACTTCCTCGCCTCGTGTTTGGCCAGCGACGGGGGAGGGGAGCCACGGAGCTCCATCGATCGCTCGACCCTGTCGGACGTGCCCGTTGGCTCAATCGTCTGGCCTGTGACAGGACGGGAAATGAGCGCAACGTTTCTTTACTGGACGCACGCAGCCCCATAGCATAGCGTTCGCTTCACCATTTCCTCCCCCTGCACTCGGTTTCCTGTCCCTGGGAGATGAGTTTAGCCGAACAGATGGGAGTAACCATGCTGTGTGTAATGGCACAAGTCCTTTTCTGATCTGAGATCAGGTTTCTGGAGAGCCCCAGAGAAGAGGCTTGTATTTATATGCAAACTGGCTAATTCTAGGAAGGAAAATTACTTCGTTTTTCTAAGAATCTTTTTTTATTTTACTTTTATTTTTTTTGCACATATAGAAATGTAAGTTATTCAGACATATTAATGTGTATAATATGTATAAATCCTTCAGGGGAAGCATTATTAATAAACTCCATGGACGTCAGCGTTGCCATGGAGATTCCAAATTAAAGCGACAAACGTTACACCTTTAGCTTTCAGCCACGCCATCTTTTCAGCTCTGCTGTAGTTTCACAAACCACGGAATATCATCTATAAATATTTATTTGGTTACCATGGCATTGTCTATAAATATGGATTTTTGAATATGGAAAACCTCAAAGTCAACTGAAACATTCGCCCTCTTGGCTTAAGTGAACCTCTCGAAGACAAAGAGCACTTAATTAATTGCTTGGTTTGTTGAGGGGGGGCTCTGTTGAAATTTTCTTAGCTGTTTATGTTTCTCAGGATTTATCATGAACGATTGTGCTGTTGGATTCCTATGTCCTGTTATGCGCTGCTCTAAAAGTTGGTTGGTGGAATTAAGATGTGATTTGAGGAGTTTGCAGTTTACCTGTGGATTCTCTTCTCGCAGTAGAAATGAAAACCACAACACGACTCCTCACGCAGAGACTGGTAGCCGTCCTCTGTAATTGGATGATTTTTTAAATCATCTGCTGTGTATAAGAAAGTCTTTCACTTTGAAAAAGGACATTTGTCATATTTCTGCTGTATTTTTTAAATTGTGTGCGAGGAGTTTGTTTATTTTTTGTTTATTTTTTTTACATAGACTGACTCAGCCAGGGTTTGTTTTCAGTTTGTGCTCCGTAGGGGGAATGACACCAAGTGAATAATACAGCAGATACTGAAGATTATAATCAGTTTCCAGGGTCTTCTATCTCCTTATACCACACCCCCATCCACCATTTAACCCCCCCCCCCCCCCCTTCCACACACACACACACACCTTACGTACAGTACTTCCAGACTTGTCAATCATCCAAGTCCGGGGTGAGGAGACACGCCTCCCCCACATTTTGCCTCGTTGCCATGGACACGCAACACTAGTCCGCTATAATAATTTTTCTCTAATTTAATTAACCCTTTAGCGCGCATTTCTGTAGATCATAGCACCCTAGTCAGAAGCTGTAAGGAACATTCTAGAGGATGGGAGGAAGAGAAGTGCTTTGTACATATCAGTCAGGAAGAAGTTACAAGTTGAACACTCCCCAAACTCATATAGGATCCTGTATAGGATTTAACAAGTAGGCTCCGAGCAGTGAAATCCCTTGTGGACAATCCGTAATAACTGAATTCGGAAATGTTCATATAACTACAGGGTTCAGACACCCCCACCCCCAGTCTCTCACCTTTGACCTTTGGTGCGTGTGGCAGATGATGGGGAAGCAGGACGGGGATAACTACACCCTGGACGACATGTTTGTGTCGAGCGCGGCCCAGAAGGAGCGTTCGGGCCAGGATGAGGAGCGCCAGAGGAGCAAGGCCCTCCAGGAGCACCAGCGCTGGGCCTCCTGCATGGAGAAGTGCCCCTACTGTTTCGACAGCCAGGAGCTGCCCAAACACCTCATCATCGCCATCGGAGCCAAGGTAGGGAGGGAGAGAGGGAGAGAGAGAGGGAGGGAGGGGTGAGGAGAGAGTGAGACACAGAGATGGAGAGATAAAGGGTGTGAGAGGGAGGGAATGGGAAAGAGTGAGGCAGAGAGAGAATGAAGGGAGAGGGGAGGAGAGAGAAATGATGACATAAAGAGAGGTATGTGGGAGAAAGAAAGGGTGGAGCTGAGGGAGAGAGAAGGGGAGAGAGAGAAAGATGGAGAGAGTGGAAGAGAGTGAAATATAAAGAGGTAGTTGGGGCGTGTGGAGATGAGTGAGATAAGATGGGGCAGGTGGGGAGATGAGAGGAGAAGCATTGCTCTTAGCCTCGTAGTTCTGTCCCATAATGCACCAGCTGTCTCAGACAGGAATGAGGGAGCGGTGATGAGAGTGAACAGATCAGTGTGTCCTTTCTGCAAGAGTACAGCAGAGCCTGTTCCACATATCAGCCTTTCTGCAAGAGTACAGCAGAGCCTGTTCCACATATCAGCCTTTCTGCAAGAGTAGAGCAGAGCCTGTTCCATATATCAGCCTTTCTGCAAGAGTACAGCAGAGCCTGTTCCACATATCAGCCTTTCTGCAAGAGTACAGCAGAGCCTGTTCCACATATCAGCCTTTCTGCAAGAGTACAGCAGAGCCTGTTCCACATATCAGCCTTTCTGCAAGAGTACAACAGAGCCTGTTCCACGTATCAGCCTTTCTGCAAGAGTACAGCAGAGCCTGTTCCACGTATCAGCCTTTCTGCAAGAGTACAGCAGAGCCTGTTCCACATATCAGCCTTTCTCCAAGAGTACAACAGAGCCTGTTCCACATATCAGCCTTTCTGCAAGAGTACAGCAGAGCCTGTTCCACGTATCAGCCTTTCTGCAAGAGTACAGCAGAGCCTGTTCCACATATCAGCCTTTCTGCAAGAGTACAGCAGAGCCTGTTCCACGTATCAGCCTTTCTGCAAGAGTACAGCAGAGCCTGTTCCACATATCAGCCTTTCTGCAAGAGTACAGCAGAGCCTGTTCCACGTATCAGCCTTTCTGCAAGAGTACAGCAGAGCCTGTTCCACGTATCAGCCTTTCTGCAAGAGTACAGCAGAGCCTGTTCCACGTATCAGCCTTTCTGCAAGAGTACAGCAGAGCCTGTTCCACGTATCAGCCTTTCTGCAAGAGTACAACAGAGCCTGTTCCACATATCAGCCTTTCTGCAAGAGTACAGCAGAGCCTGTTCCACGTATCAGCCTTTCTGCAAGAGTACAACAGAGCCTGTTCCACATATCAGCCTTTCTGCAAGAGTACAGCAGAGCCTGTTCCACATATCAGCCTTTCTGCAAGAGTACAACAGAGCCTGTTCCACGTATCAGCCTTTCTGCAAGAGTACAGCAGAGCCTGTTCCACATATCAGCCTTTCTGCAAGAGTACAACAGAGCCTGTTCCGCATATCAGCCTTTCTGCAAGAGTACAGCAGAGCCTGTTCCACATATCAGCCTTTCTGCAAGAGTACAACAGAGCCTGTTCCACATATCAGCCTTTCTGCAAGAGTACAACAGAGCCTGTTCCACATATCAGCCTTTCTGCAAGAGTACAGCAGAGCCTGTTCCACATATCAGCCTTTCTGCAAGAGTACAGCAGAGCCTGTTCCACATATCAGCCTTTCTGCAAGAGTACAGCAGAGCCTGTTCCACATATCAGCCTTTCTGCAAGAGTACAGCAGAGCCTGTTCCACATATCAGCCTTTCTGCAAGAGTACAGCAGAGCCTGTTCCACATATCAGTGTAGATGAAATAATCACCTTATCGTGTACCTAAAAAGACCGCTTATAATGGGGGAGAGTCATTTCCTCTCTGGTTAAAGGTATTGAGTGCCATGAATATAGAAGCCTGTAGAGTTCCTGGGCAAAAGATTGCGACTCTCAGCTTTAAAAGATGGAGGGTGAAAGATGGACTGTTTTCCGGAACATTCCGGGTCAAGAGATGAAAGCTCCGCTTTATGGCAGGGTTCTAGCCGTCTCTCACAGCCGAGCCTGCGATGGCTAAAAATAATCTCTTCCAGAAGAGTGAACTAAATGCGATGCGTAATGCGTCTCTGCCGAGCTTATCAGGGCCCCGCTGATCAACAACATCTGGAGGCTTTTTACCTCCATTTTCTCCGGCTCTTCTGCTGCTAGGCATGATTGATCAGATCTACGATGAAGAATAACTGGTAAAGGTGTCCTGTGTGTGGGTATGGGTCTGGAGGATCGTTCACTCTGCTGGCATAGCGCAGTGTGACTGTCTCTTACCTGTGTGACTTACCTGTGTGACTGCTTCTTACCTGTGTCTATCTGCCCCTTCCTACAGGTGTACCTGTGCCTGCCGAATTCGGTGTCCCTGGCCGAGGGCCACTGCCTGATCGCCCCCCTGCAGCACCACTGTGCCGCCACTGGCCTGGACGAGGACGTGTGGGCCGAGATTCAGGTCAGAGGTCGCCCTCTCGTGCCCCTCGTTTAACCGTGCCGACCCCCTTTACGCTCCCTGTCCCCTTCTGTCATTTCACTGACCCCCCCCCCAGCCCCCTCGCTCACTCCTCTGATCTGTGTGGTCAGGACCCTTTTTCACGCTGTGACATGATTGGACAGCAGCATGATATCTTCGTGTTTCAGCTGTAATGGATATTATGTGATGCACGCCCGAATGCATGTGCTGGTTTTCTCTGGTCAGGATAATTTGTCTCAGGTCTGATTGTGTTTCCTGTCTGAGGTCTGATTGTGTTTCCTGTCTGTGGGTTGATTGTGTTTCCTGTCTGTGGGTTGATTGTGTTTCCTGTTCCTCTCTGAGGTCTGATTGTGTTTCCTGTCTGAGGTCTGATTGTGTTTCCTGTCTGATGTTTGATTGTGGTTCCTGTCTGAGGGCTGATTGTGTTTCCTGTCTGAGGTCTGATTATGTTTCCTGTTCCTGTCTGAGGTCTGATTGTGTTTCCTGTCTGAAGTCTGATTGTGTTTCCTGTCTGAGGGTTGATTGTGGTTCTTGCTCTAGTGTGAGGGTTGGGTCTCATTAGCGTAATTAGATGGTACTGCAGCGGAGAGCGATGTGGCTGGATATTGGTATCCACAGTGCTGCAGCCCCGTTTAATTACAACTCACAGCATGAAGAGACGAGCTCTGCGCAGAGAAACTGAGACAGAGAAAGCAGTTTAACAGTAGAGAGAGAGAGACCTACAGGCAGGCAACCAGACAGACCCATAACACACACACACACACACACACACACATATTGGTATTAGTTGCATTCAGACAGAGGGCAGACGCTAAAACCAACTGACCCAGAGACAAGTCACACACATGCGGCCACACACACGCTTATGTGCGCACACATACAGGAGGAACTGGCTTTTAGAAGCACTCTTGAGAGGTGAGACGTGTTGTTCATACAGTAGAGCAGCCAGCTCTCAGGCCTTATGCGACTCCCCCTGCACAGACCCTCCCCACAGCACCTTCTCAGCTGAGGTCCCTTCCATAGCTGTCACCCTCTCTGCTTTTCCCCTGTCTGAATAGAGCAGAACCATGAGAGTAGGATGGACTGTACCCTTCTCTTTTTTAAAAATAAATAAAAGAAAATGCACTTGACACATATAACCAGTGGTCAGGCTCTCACACCATTGCTTAAATGCAGAGCAGTTGGGTCATACTTGTGTGGTCAAAGGGGCCCACATTTAGAATGTCGTTTCCGCGAATGAAGAATGGTGCTAAATCCACACTAAATGTGCGGATGTTTGGTTTGTGCTCTGTGTAGATGTTCTGCTAGGCCTTGTGAAGATGTTTGGTTTGTGCTTTGTGTAGATGTTCTTCAAGGCCTTGTGAAGATGTTTTGTTTGTGCTCTGTGTAGATGTTCTGCAAGGCCTTGGTGAAGATGTTTGGTTTGTGCTCTGTGTAGATGTTCTGCAAGGCCTTGTGAAGATGTTTAGTTTGGGCTCTGTGTAGATGTACTGCAAGGCCTTGGTGACGATGTTTGGTTTGTGCTCTGTGTAGATGTACTGCAAGGCCTTGGTGACGATGTTTTGTTTGGGCTCTGTGTAGATGTTCTTCAAGGCCTTGTGAAGATGTTTTGTTTGGGCTGTGTAGATGTTCTGCAAGGTCTTGGTGACGATGTTTGGTTTGTGCTCTGTGTAGATGTTCTGCAAGGCCTTGGTGAAGATGTTTGGTTTGTGCTCTGTGTAGATGTTCTTCAAGGCCTTGTGAAGATGTTTGGTTTGTGCTCTGTGTAGATGTTCTGCAAGGCATTGGTGAAGATGTTTAGTTTGGGCTCTGTGTAGATGTTCTTCAAGGCCTTGTGAAGATGTTTGGTTTGTGCTCTGTGTAGATGTTCCGCAAGGCCTTGGTGAAGATGTTCGAGGACCAGGACCAGGATTGCGTGTTCCTGGAGACGCACTTGAACCCGAAGAGGCGTCGGCACCTGGTGTACGAGTGCGTCCCCCTGCCCAGAGAGCTGGGTGACATGGCGCCCATCTACTTCAAGGTTACTGACTCCTCCCACCTGCATGACCTCGCCCACTATCTCTCCTTTGCAGCAGTATGATTGCATCATGGGAACAACACCCAGTCAACATCTCTGTACATCCTGTACACCGTCCCCCACCGAATGTCTCATTTTCACTGTGGCACGAACTGTAACCACAGTCTCTTAGTTTGTCTTTGTAATGCTTTCTGTTTTTACAATTAATATGAACTCATACATATAATACACTACACTGTTCTTGGTGTCACAGACAAATTTAGGATATCACAGAGAAATGATTACAGTTTTGGGGTGCTGAAAGACGAGATTTATTAAAGACTGTGGTTAGTTGTAAGAGTTTATCTGGCTTTAGCTGCCAGAGACTTGTCCAATGGATGGGAGCCATTAAATCCTCCTTGTGAAGCACAGAAACACATGCCCATCTGCCCCCCCCCCCCCCATCTACTCTGCCCTTCCCCCACCATCTATCCCACATTTGAATGTGCCCCCCACCCAAAAAAACATTCCTTCAACCCTGCAATGGCCCCACACCTCAACCCGTAACACTCCTCAAGCTTTCCCTAACTAACCCAATCATTACTCTGCCCTTCCCCCACCATCTATCCTACATTTGAGCGTGCCCCCCCGCTCCTACTCTCTAACACTTCCCACACTAACCCTTACCCTACGCTGTCCACCTGCAGAAAGCCTTAATGGAGTGCGATGAGGAATGGGCCATGAACAAGAAGGTGGTGGACCTCTCCTCCAGGGACATCCGTCGCGCCGTGAGTGCGCCCTCCTCTCCCCTGGCCCCCGCGGTTCAGTTGCGGTGAACAGACGCCGTTCGCCTTCCTCCCTCTGCCGTGGCCCCTCGCTACCCTACGACCTCCCGCTGCGCTTTAGCGGCCGTTACGTTACGCCATGTCACATCGAGACACGGATATAGCGGTCCCAAAGCACGCTTGCCCTCGTCGGCGCTGACGACGCTAAAACCGTGTACCCAGAAGCGCAGTCATCTTTTACCTCACACTAAGTGAATTACGCTACCAGCCAAGTAGCAGCAATAGATATATACAGTGAGCAAATCTGTTCTGGGTAAATGTTTAATTACAAAGCTATACAAAGAGGAGTTGCTCGTAATGTTTCGGGTACAGTAGCTGTCTATCTGGCCAGCTGTAGTGTGAATCATCAAAAGGCTGTTGTGCCTGACCAATATAACGCCTGGGTCCACATTTAGAACAATTAATTTATGGTCACCACACATTTAAATACATGACATGAAGCTTAAGAAGAGGTAGAGAGAAGGACGGTATGACTGGTCCCACATGATGAATGAAGGAGAGCTGCATCTCTTTAGACTCAGTGTGAAGCAGCCTGGGGGGGAGGGGGGAGGGTTTGACTGATCTATTTTAAAACTTAAATGGGGTGAATAAGATTGATCATGGAACACGTTTCAAACTGTGTTCTGTCCGCAGGACCAGAGAGCAAGTGCCCTTCAGAGACATAATTGCGTGGAATAACCTTCCCCAGAGTCTGCAGTGTAGTCAAGAGGCCCTTAGGCCGTTCACGATCCCACTAGAGACGATGATCACTTCCCTTTAGATGCATTGTACTATTGGTCTGCTTTTTGTTGGTATTTGACTCTTTGTGGTTTAAAAAAAATAAAATAAAATTTAAGACTAGTTTTTTTTTTTTTTTTTTTGGAGGGGGTGTTATTTGTAAATCTAATAAAAGGGATTTGCAGCATTTTGCTTTTGCTTTTTCCAGATTCCCAAGGGCCTTCCTTACTTTTCTGTGGATTTTGGGCTTCAAGGCGGTTTCGCTCACGTCATTGAGAACGAACAGAAGTTCCCTCATTATTTTGGAAAGGTACGCCATTCGCTGCAGTCACCCGACGTGACATCACGGGAGTGCATCGCTTTGTATTGAACTTGTATCGGCGATGACTGTAATTTACCCCGCAAAGGCTTTTGGGAAGTTGTTAGAATGCATGTCTAATTGGGTTTTTTCCCAGTGAAAATTAGACTGTTAACGGTTTGAAAGTTACTTTCTTTGTCCCCATTCTTATTCCTCATGGTTTATTTTTTTTAATCATTAGGAGATTATCGGCGGAATGCTGGACCTGGAGCCCAGACGCTGGCGGAAGCCGATACGAGAAAACTTTGACGACCAACGGAAGAAAGTCCTTGAGTTTGCTAAGTGGTGGAAGCCCTTTGACTGCACCTGATTCACAAGGACATCGGGCCTCATTCACCAATCACTCTACGAACAAAACCGTTCTTAAGACTTTCTTTAAAACGTTTTTTACGAACATTTCGGTATTAACTGATGTTTGCGTTTTGAGCTTCTGTTCTACCCAAGGAAAAAATCTCAAGTAAGAAAACATCGGTGAATGCCAGAATTTCCATAAAAACGGTTTAAAGAAAGTTTTAAGAACAAAGTTGTTCGTAGAGTGATTGGTGAATGAGGCCCATGGTTCGTCGCTCATCTTCTCTTTATGTATTTTGTAAATGTTGGGATACTGATATAGGTACATCAAACCTAAACATATTGCTGTAATATCATTTTAAATTACGTCCATGGTGTTTTACAAAAAATGAATTTAATAAAAGGCAAAAGAAAAACATGGCTGGGGTTGTAATATTCTGAAAATGTAGACAATTACTGTTGAGAGTCTAGTGATCAAGACATGAGGAACATCACTGGTTTTCATCATTCAGTCATTACTGTACACTGCAGTTACAAAATTGATGGATGTGCCAGATTCTGAGTGAAGTCTGGCTCTCTATTATCAGCCGCTGCCACTGAGTTACTGGCTTTAACCTATTGGAATGAGGTACGGGGAACGACACTCCTTGGCAATCAGTGACCCCTGCCCTATTGGCTGTGCTCCTCATCGAGTCACTTGATTGGTTCTTTTGTATTTCTCCCAAAGAGGTGGTGATTTCTGATGCTCTTCTTTGGCCGTTGTAGACATTTTCAGCTGAGACGGCCTTCTGGGAGTTTAACCCTTTGTTCGTCATGTCGGTGTGCCGTGACGACGACCCACTGTTGCGCACTCTTGGCCCAGCCGATCCTAAACCCCGAGGGTTGACTGTTTCACCGAAATATTAAGGTTTTGAGAAGCCTTTCAAATAGTGGCGCCAGCGACGTAATAAAAATCTGGGTTTGAGCGAAGACCAGGAATGGGGGTGGGGGAGGGGAGACGTATCCCATAGACACCACTGTGTTACTCTACAGGCCTTTTATTAAAGTACAGGGCCTGTTCCAAAGCTGTGTGTTTTTCGCTGGTCGGCTTCATTCGGCTGCAAAAGAATAAAGGAGGGGAAGTGGAAGGAGAGACTCAGTGAGACGGGTACCAGGCGGGTGCTGCTAGACTCAATGAGACGGGTACCAGGCGGGTGCTGCTAGACTCAATGAGACGGGTACCAGAGCAGGTGCAGCTAGACTCAATGAGACGGGTACCAGAGCAGGTGCAGCTAGACTCAATGAGACGGGTACCAGAGCAGGTGCAGCTAGACTCAATGAGACGGGTACCAGGCAGGTGCTGCTAGACTCAATGAGACGGGTACCAGGCAGGCAGGTGCAGCTAGACTCAATGAGACGGGTACCAGGCAGGCAGGTGCAGCTAGACTCAATGAGACGGGTACCAGGCAGGTGCAGCTAGACTCAATGAGACGGGTACCAGGCAGGTGCAGCTAGACTCAATGAGACGGGTACCAGGCAGGCAGGTGCAGCTAGACTCAGTGAGACGGGTACCAGGCAGGCAGGTGCAGCTAGACTCAATGAGACGGGTACCAGGCAGGTGCAGCTAGACTCAATGAGACGGGTACCAAGCAGACAGGTGCAGCTAGACTCAATGAGACGGGTACCAGAGCAGGTGCAGCTAGACTCAATGAGACGGGTACCAGAGCAGGTGCAGCTAGACTCAATGAGACGGGTACCAGGCAGGTGCAGCTAGACTCAATGAGACGGGTACCAGGCAGGCAGGTGCAGCTAGACTCAATGAGACGGGTACCAGGCAGGCAGGTGCAGCTAGACTCAATGAGACGGGTACCAGGCAGGCAGGTGCAGCTAGACTCAATGAGACGGGTACCAGGCAGGTGCAGCTAGACTCAATGAGACGGGTACCAGGCAGGTGCAGCTAGACTCAATGAGACGGGTACCAGGCAGGCAGGTGCAGCTAGACTCAGTGAGACGGGTACCAGGCAGGTGCAGCTAGACTCAATGAGACGGGTACCAGGCAGGTGCAGCTAGACTCAATGAGACGGGTACCAAGCAGGTGCAGCTAGACTCAATGAGGCGGGTACCAGGCAGGTGCAGCTAGACTCAATGAGACGGGTACCAGGCAGACAGGTGCAGCTAGACTCAATGAGACGGGTACCAGGCAGACAGGTGCAGCTAGACTCAATGAGACGGGTACCAGGCAGACAGGTGCAGCTAGACTCAATGAGACGGCTACCAGGCAGACAGGTGCAGCTAGACTCAATGAGACGGGTACCAGGCAGGTGCAGCTAGACTCAATGAGACGGGTACCAGGCAGACAGGTGCAGCTAGACTCAATGAGACGGGTACCAGGCAGGTGCAGCTAGACTCAATGAGACGGGTACCAGGCAGACAGGTGCAGCTAGACTCAGTGAGACGGGTACCAGGCACGTGCAGCTAGACTCAATGAGACGGGTACCAGGCAGACAGGTGCAGCTAGACTCAATGAGACGGGTACCAGGCAGACAGGTGCAGCTAGACTCAATGAGACGGATACCAGGCAGACAGGTGCAGCTAGACTCAATGAGACGGGTACCAGGCAGACAGGTGCAGCTAGACTCAGTGAGACGGGTACCAGGCACGTGCAGCTAGACTCAATGAGACTGGTACCAGGCAGACAGGTGCAGCTAGACTCAATGAGACGGGTACCAGGCAGACAGGTGCAGCTAGACTCAATGAGACGGATACCAGGCAGACAGGTGCAGCTAGACTCAATGAGACGGATACCAGGCAGACAGGTGCAGCTAGACTCAATGAGACGGATACCAGGCAGACAGGTGCAGCTAGACTCAGTGAGACGGGTACCAGGCACGTGCAGCTAGACTCAATGAGACGGGTACCAGGCAGACAGGTGCAGCTAGACTCAATGAGACGGGTACCAGGCAGACAGGTGCAGCTAGACTCAATGAGACGGGTACCAGGCAGGCAGGTGCAGCTAGACTCAGTGAGACGGGTACCAGGCAGGTGCAGCTAGACTCAATGAGACGGGTACCAGGCAGACAGGTGCAGCTAGACTCAATGAGACGGGCACCAGGCAGACAGGTGCAGCTAGACTCAATGAGACGGGTACCAGGCAGACAGGTGCAGCTAGACTCAATGAGACGGGTACCAGGCAGGTGCAGCTAGACTCAATGAGACGGGTACCAGGCAGGTGCAGCTAGACTCAATGAGACGGGTACCAGGCAGGTGCAGCTAGACTCAGTGAGACGGGTACCAGGCAGGTGCAGCTAGACTCAATGAGACGGGTACCAGGCAGACAGGTGCAGCTAGACTCAATGAGACGGGTACCAGGCAGACAGGTGCAGCTAGACTCAATGAGACGGGTACCAGGCAGGTGCAGCTAGACTCAATGAGACGGGTACCAGGCAGACAGGTGCAGCTAGACTCAATGAGACGGGTACCAGGCAGACAGGTGCAGCTAGACTCAATGAGACGGGTACCAGGCAGACAGGTGCAGCTAGACTCAATGAGACGGGTACCAGGCAGGTGCAGCTAGACTCAGTGAGACGGGTACCAGGCAGGTGCAGCTAGACTCAATGAGACGGGTACCAGGCAGACAGGTGCAGCTAGACTCAATGAGACGGGTACCAGGCAGACAGGTGCAGCTAGACTCAATGAGACGGGTACCAGGCAGACAGGTGCAGCTAGACTCAATGAGACGGGTACCAGGCAGGTGCAGCTATACTCAGTGAGACGGGTACCAAGCAGGTGCAGCTAGACTCAGTGAGACGGGTACCAGGCAGACAGGTGCAGCTAGACTCAATGAGACGGGTACCAGGCAGGCAGGTGCAGCTAGACTCAGTGAGACGGGTACCAGGCAGGTGCAGCTCCCTTATATCAGCACCTGGGGCCTTTGTTGCCTGTATATGTGCTGGAAAATTGGACATCATTATTAATTGACTGGTTAACCTGAGGAGGACCTATTTGTACACTGGCATGTTTGTGTTTTTTAAAACTACCATTGTGTCCCAAAATAAGTCTGTGGCCTTCAAAATCATTGTACCACCTTCGTTACACCTATGTCTGTGTCACAATCTTCCCCCAAACACACAAGGATGCTTTGACGTGAGAAAATTACCCAGTGCACAATTCAGAAGGTTTCATTTGAGTGGACTTTTTTTTAATAGGTTGATAATTACACTGTGTCTGCCATCCTTTAGAATTGTGACGTTAATTTATGGTCACTGGATTTATGTTTTTATTTTGAAATGCATTTATATTTTTGCTAAGCTAATAAATTGTTTATTAGGCCAATTTCTTCCTATTTACCTCTTGGATTTGTATTTAAAATTCCCAATGTTTTTTTCTCAAAATTTTAGGCAATGGAGTTCTAGAACACTGACTTAGAATTTTGAAGAAAAAAAAAACATTCCAAAAAAACTCTTCAAAGGGTTAATATAGATTTTGACAGTGTTTATTGACCAGCCCTCCACACTAACCGTCCAAGAGGTTCAAATTCGCACCCTCAAGCCATTAATTTTAATGCAGCCGGTCATATATATTTTTTTACGTCTGATGCACACGCGCTCTCTTTGGCCGGGTGATCAGCATCTTCGAGTTGTTAGAATAAACAGCGCTGTTGCCTTTAACGTTGCATTAGTGGCAGTGAACGTCGAGTTGTCTCGAATATTAAGATGGACTGTTTGTGAGATTTATTGAGGCACTCTCCTCGGCAGGATGTGCCTGGCTGCACTGCTCTGCTCCCCACGAACGAGCCCCAGACTGCTGAATTGTTGAACAATCATAGATTGGCTCCCAGGCGGTGTTGTGCTTCCTTGTCATCGTCGTTTTATTTATAGTGGAATCATATTTGTAGTGCAGCGTGAACTCTGGCATATGTCACAAGTGGACAAGGAGGCTGCAATTGGAAGTCAGGAGTGTGATGGGGTGATAATTCAGTGCTGCAATGCTTTGAACCGTCCCTCATAAATAGCCTACTGATTGAACAGCACATTTTTTATGATAAAAGGTAAATTGGTGTACATTTTACGAGGTGGAGGATTTATAAGTAATGGGGGAAATGCATTTTTTCCATTTTTAAACGCCATCGTTAATTGCAGAAATAGAATCGATGAACCCAATATATAACATGTTGGTGATGTACTGATTGGCTATTATTACTTGGGCCTTATAAGCAGTCTGAAGACCGCATATAGGCTATCTGCATACATTTTGTGCAGGTGTTACAACGAGCGCAGGCAGCCTCTTCACGAATCGTTTTAATTTCTGTGGTAGCCTAATGAAGGACGATACAGAGAGAAAGTGGATCAGATGAAAAGACCGCCATTTGCAAATATCTTCTGGCACCTGTTCGAATACATTTTTGCTTTTCTTCAAGCGTGACTCAGCGTGAAGGTCCCCGCTGTAGCGCCTTTGCCAATTATTGACGGGGGTTAACAGGATAGAAAGGCATGTTTTCTCTCCTTTTTGTTTCCTCTTCTCTCCACAGTTCAGAGGTAGATCGCAAAGTGTCTATGTCCTTTATTTTGTAACATATTCCAAAAGCATGTTAATATCGAAGCAAAACATTAGATACTAGTCTATAGATAGCCAACATGCAATGACCCCCCCCCCCCGAAATATGGCCTGACCTTTGCCTATAATAACCCACGCAACCCAGCTATAATTGACTGACATGTAAATCTATTAAGTAGGGCATGTTCCATTAAACTAGATAATCGTCCTCGTACTGTATTTTTCTTATAAATGAAGTTACTATTAATGTTTTTGCCGATTAATTTATGTTTACGCGAATAGCCAAATGAGTAGGCTAACATGCCTGCCTGTTAAAGTTAAAGCACGTAAAATAAAGACTACAAGATGGCACTCGGTTTATCAACACGCGTTGTGTTTTTACCATGGATGCATAGCTTCAGGCGACTGATCTGTCTGTCCTGCATTCTTTTCTTTTTTTTGTGTGAAAAGTTTTTTGGAGCCTATGAATTGATAGCGTTTGACGAGTGGAACACGTGAGCGGGCCTTTTAGCAGAGGGGGCAATACATGGGCATCGCAAGGTACAACCAATTTGGCTCACACTCGCTAGTCGGGTATTTTGTACTAACCAAAGAAATTAACCAGCTATTTATCTATCCTGAATCTATGGTGTAGCAGTTTGCTAAATTATGGGGTTAGCAGTAGCCTAAACAAAACTGCGAATGTCCATCAAAGCCTAGAGCCGCCTAAGCATGCCGTTAAATATAGTAGCCTATAAAAACTAAGGATTTGGTACAGTTAAATTAGTTGTAAAAATAAAAAAATAGCAGCACTTACCAGAACTTAATGTAGACCTATAATCTAAGTTAGACCTATAATTTGCAGGCGCACCTTTCGGCCAACATTGACGCAAGCATTTCATGTTACGCGTACGTGTTGACTAGTACAACATAGCCGGGTGTTTTACTTGGCTTACTGCAAACAAGATAGCAACCTGTAACTATCTAGAATCTATGCGGTTTTTGAATTTATTTTTATTACATAGCCTAAAATATAGGCTACCAAGGCTATTTATAAATAGCCATAAGACGTAGGCTAAACAATAGCCTAGCACATGCAGAAAATTATATCACACTTACTATTTGTGCCTGCCCGTCAGTTTGATCGTCATGTAACACATGTTGCATGCGACAATAGCAATCTAATTCCATTACTGGTGTCGTCATCGTTTGAATTATTTCACGCTGTTATTTTTTTCTGAAAAAGCGAGCACTCTTAATAGTTGGTATTTGCATGCGCAGCGTAAAATAGAATGGGACTGCATTTTACTGTGTGTGCCCCTTTCCGAATTAAATAGGCTATAAATGATATTGCACAAGACCCAACTTAAATTTGGCAAGCTACCAAAATCAAGTCGCCTAATTAAATTCCGAAATCGTTGGCCTAATTATTCTCAATTTAACCGTTCACTTGCAGTCGTGTAAATATAAGAGCCTGCGACGTTCAAACATAGTTGACTGTTACGGAATTACTTGCCATTCATTTCACATCGAATTTATGGTCGCGTACTAGCAGCAGCTTCTTGCTTTTCCTTCAATAGATGCTACAACGTTGCTGTCTCCTCAGTACACGTCTGTCAAGCCGAGACTTGGCATCAGTCTCCGCAAGATCACATCAAGGGGGCAGGTTGTTAGCCTTAAAAATTACTGATTGGCTACCGCGCTGAGATTGGGAAAAAAGGGAAAAACGGATAGTGATGCTGTGGTTGTAGGGACAAGCATAGCTTGGTCGTTGCAGGAGTTCTTAGGCTTGACTGGCTTTAAGCTGTTCCATATCTTTCTGGAAGCAGCAGCTGCTTGCATTTGCAGTTTTATGGATGTCACCAAGAAAGACAAACGAGCAGGAAAATGAAGACTGTGTTGCCTGCCTTTCCATTGAATGGCAAAAGAGAGGATACTCTGAAAATATATTATTCTTGACAATATTGTGCAACCACAGTGAAAAACGGTATTTAAAAAACCCCTTGGTATGAAACGCAGCTGATAGTAGGTTATGCTGCAGTTCATCCCTGCACTCATAATCGTTTCGTCAGAAATGGGAGCACTGTTCAAATATTCGCCGGTGGATTTAAATTTTTATCCGATCGTCTCGTTTACCTGTGCGTGCACCTATACTCACAAATTCGAAATCTAATGAATCCCTTTGGATACCCAGCATGTCTTCAAGGAAGATTTCATCGGAATCATTTAGCTCAGTGGGATCTGACTATCTCGAGAGCCCCGACGACGGAGAGTGTCCCTTCTCGCGGGTATTCTGGAATGGAAAGAGCCCGGTGGAGTCCCTGTCTTGCCCATTTGAAGACGTTGGGGTAAAGCGAACGACTAGGCGAAAGCGCGTGAACCTGGACTCGCTCGGGGAGAGCTTGAAGCGCCTCACATCTCCGACGGTACGGATACCCTGTGTCAAGTTCAGAAAATAGTTTTAATATAATTTTTCTTTATACCCTATGCGATGCATCTGTTACACAATGCAATTGTTAGGGTGCGGACGTAATTGCTCTTGAATAACCCTAATAAACCATGTGCGTGCGCGTCCTGGATAAGTTTTAAATAATTACGTTGTAATGGTAAGGGTTGTTGGTTAATACCTTATTTACAGATTACCGATTAAACATAGCTGTCATGTACCAGGTAGGTGACGAGATAGTGTTGAGAGACCCGAAAAAGCCTAATTTGCTATCCAGCTATAACATTGACGTAAACGTGTGCGATTTGTATTAGCCTATTATATGCGCTCAGGCATTTAGGGTGAGGATGGTTATTATTATTGTTGATGTTCCTGTTAAATCTATCGCCTGTGTGATTATACAATAGCCCCTATACGGTAGCAGAATACATCTCGACGTCATAGTGTAAATGTCTTAGGTCAAACGTCATGGCGCAATTTTCCAGTTGACGATTCATATCTTTTTGGTTAATATGTAGTGCATGAACAATATAGATCGCATCATCTTATACGACCCTTGCCACTGGAGACTTCAATCTGGCAGCACAGAACACCCAATTCCCCTTTTATATAATGAATGGCACTAGAACCACGGGCAGTGAGTTTTATCACCCCAGACAATGTGGGTCTGATCGCTGTCCAAAGCCACGGATCAGACAAAACCGCTAAAACATTCGGAGAACACATGAGGCAACCGAGCTGAACTCCTGTATTCGCCGAAAAATAATAGCAACGTAAAGGTAATTGGAACGATTCTCTCGCGTGTTTTTAATTTTAGAATCATGGAAACACAGTTCAGAATCTGCACGCGAGGCTGCATACAATCCAACCGAAATTGTGCTGCAGCCTCATTTAAAAGTACAGCACATGCTGCTGTGTGTCTTAACCACTCCAGGTCACGGTAACCTGCCTCTGTCCTCGTGCTTCAAATGAGGCACAAACACATTTAACGCGATGACACTTTCTGGGAATAAAATGAAAAGATAAATTCAGTAAGATTAGGAAGGTCAGCCATAGCACGCTAATTCGTGTTATTGTGTGCTGCTGGTAAACTTGAGCAGAAAGCATTTTTGAAGATGAATTAGGATAACAAAGTTCTATTAGCCCCTATATTGTAGCATACTGTATCAACACATTTGTTAAATTCTTCCTTTACAACCAATGCACTATGTACGTCGCTCTGGATAAGAGCGTCTGCTAAATGTCTATAATGTAATGTAATGTAATGAAAGCAGCAAACTGCTCATATGTCGCAGTTGGTGTGCAAGGAAGAGAGAAATATCTGGGAACTCAATGTTACACAGCAGCAATGTGCCAAATCCCTGGAGAGAAAAATAAACTGAAAATAAAAGTTAATTGAAGATAAGCGATTGAAAGTGGGGCTGCATGGCTCTAATGTGTAATGTATAGGCCTGGACACAGGTGTGTATGTGTGTTTTGCTTATAGGTACTGTATGTGTGTGTGGTTGGGGAAAAGACAGACCCACCCCGATTTATACAACCAACACATAAAGTTTCTTAGTGTAGTTGGGACACTATGGCAACATGATACGTAACACAAGCAATGGCATGAGAGCAAATCCCAAAACTACAAATCTGAACCAAATCCTCCTCCTCCTCCTCCACTCTGCTGTTCATGCACAGTCGTGTGTGTGTGTGTGTGTGTATCCATGTGTTTTTCTCTCCATGTAGAGTCTGCCAATGGCGTTTCTGTGATATGAATGAATTGCCAAGGCAAGGCCACTTGTGAAAGCACGGGGGCCATTGTTTGTGGTGTTGTCAGAAAGGATTACAAACTCTCCGCATAGCGCACTCACCTTCACGACAAAGCAACCGTGGCCGTTTCTCCTGTGTGCTTCCAGATAAGCCAGAAGTAACATTTCCCACATTCACACAATGCACAGAGACAAAATGGCACAAAGACTCGTTCCTCTTTTATTCTCATAGTTTTTCCTCAGTACGTGATTATCTCGTGACATTTCTGTAATGTTTCAGCAAAGGCAATCACATTAAATAAAGTGCATTCGCTTCGCAAAGCTATTCAGCTATTTGGGTCTTTTTGCTTTTTCCTCATTTCAAGATTTGCATTGGTACCATGCATGGCATCTCTGCTGTGTCACAGCTGCGTTTGGAGAACAACACGTGTCAGCTGTGTGTGTCAGTGGGGCCAGACGTCTCTCTGTCACACTGAGAAGCTCGGGGGAGACCTTTCCTTCGCGCTCATTAACAAAATCACCTGCATCACAAGTCTTGTGGCAAAAGTGGCTGCACTGACCCTCCTCACTGCTGGTGTACACACACACACACACACACACACACACACACACACACACACACATAACACACACACACACACACATAAAACACATACACACACACACAAAACACACAGGCACAGACACACATAGAAAACACAGACACATACACACACACACACACACATAACACATACACACACACACACACACATAAAACACATACACACACACACACACAAAACACACAGACACACATAGAAAACACAGACACATACACACACACACACACACAGAAAACACACACACACACACACAGAAAACACAGACACACACACACAAAACACACAGACACACACACACAGAAAACACACACACACAGAAAACACAGACACACATACACACACACAGAGTAAACACAGACACAAGCACACACACACAGAGAAAACACAGACACACGCTCACACTGAAAACACATACACACACGCACGCACTCACGCACAGAAAACACATACACACACACGCACGCACTCACGCACAGAAAACACATCCTCTCTGAATTTTACTTCTGCTCTATTTCCTTAGACTCAGACCATACAGCTTGCGCTGCAGAGAACCGTGGAGGTACACAAACAGAGGGAGATCGGGTAAGGAGGAGGTGCCCACCCACCCAACCACCTCCCTCGGGAGAGACGCAGGGCAGTGGAGTGGGTGTTTTTATGGCTGTGTGATTCCAATGGGACAATAGGGTGTGAAGGGGTCAGGCACTCTCCATAGACCCTCAATGCTCATTGGTCATGTAGTTAACCCCTGCTGATAGTTAACCCCCCGACACCATAGGCTGCCCTGTGCGTGCGTGCGTGCGTTCCAATATACTTCATGATGATTTTCTTTACACATTGGTGTATATAGTCTTCATAATCTTGTTTTCCATACTCTTGTGATACTGGCTATCAGACTCAGGGGAGTGGGGAGCATTGAAGCATGGTTCATTTCCTGTCTTGAGCTTGTTGTAATGATTGGATTAATTTTCCTGTTTGTTTTTTTTTCTCAGTTTTGGCATTGCTCAGTAGCTTTGCTCTTGATTGTAGTTGCAGTAGTTTTTCTTCAGCTTTCTATCAGAGCTGCATACTGAATTTGATATTACTGTTCGGTTATTATCCACACATACACAGTTGTAAATCTGAATATTCATAACATATACTATCCCCCTGCCTCATTGCCATTAGTATGGCAAACGAATCCACGTAAATCCTTATGCATATACACTGATGTGCACGCTAGCTTTAGTATGCCATGTGCTTAACTGACACAACACTGGTATGTTGTGTTTAGCATACATGTGAATCGCGTTATGTAGCAGTAGCACTTGCACATTGATGTTGACATGGTATGTGATGAATTAGCATATTGACATGATTTATGCTTTAGATATTAACATGGACGTGCTGTAAACGCAGACATGTTATGTACTGAATTTGCTTGGTAATGTTGACAGTGACGTGTTCTCCAGATGTAATGAAGACGGGAAAGGAGAAAAAGGAGTCTCAGAAAAGTGTCCCTACTTGGATTACTCAGGCTCTGAAGAAGAAGAGGATATCTCAGGGATTCTACAGTACTCCGCCACACTACTTGGTAAATCCTTTCTTGCCTAAAAGCATCAAAAAAAATATTCACGTCTTTACGCTCAACTGTCATCAGACTTTTGACACGACCAAAGAATAACCCTTTTTAATGCATAATTTATTTCTCAACAGTCCTTCCTTTTTCCTTTTTTTGGTAACTGTGAGCTTGGCGCAATCTTGTGCGTTCTGTTCAGCCAGGTATTTCCTTTGAAGGTGGAAGCGTGTTTCAGTCACGGACCAACGGATCCAGAATTCTGTTTATTTCTTTATGATTCTGCCCTTAATTTATAATCATTTTTTCTATTGTTCTGGATATTGGTATTTTATTCACATATATTATATATGTCACATCTCTGATACTTTTGTAATTGGCTTTTGCGAGATGCAGCAGGGATGAGATTGCTTGTAGGCAGCACAACAATTCGTAGAAAGTTGAGCCATGCACTCGAGGGAATGTTGCTTTACATAGCGCAGACAAACAAGTCTTCTTCTTCCTACTTGGTCTTGGTAACGCTATCTGATTTAATGAGGTGAGATATCTCACCAATTGCTCAAAACTACAACTCCCACGTATGTGATTTTTCAGGAAGTAGTGTGTCAGTGGGCTGACAGGCTATTAAACAGCACTGTGGCTGGATGTATTTGGCAGATCCCATGATACCAGCGTTAAGCAGTCATGTGACCGGCCTGCTTTTAAAGGATCTGATCATTAATCATGGGACTGCAACTTTGACTTGTTTGCTTCCTCCGCAGCGCTTAGTACCCGATGCTTGAACAGAGCTGACACTGTGCAGCCAATCGATGCGTGGCTTGGGCAGGCAAACAAAGCCCAGATTGGCCATTTGTCTGTATGAATTGGGCACAAAGGACCTTCATTTGTCACTTAGCAGGGAGACGCTTTTAGTCCGCAGCCACCCGTAGGAGCTCGCCCTCGCCTCCTGGTGTGGCGCGGCGGCCTTGCGTTTGGCGGTCGGAGGGGGCGGCCGGTCACAGGGAGACGGGCGAGTGCGATCCAGGCGGCGCGTGCCGAGCTCGAGCTGTTCCCCGTCCCCTCTCCGGAGGAAGCCATCATCATTATGTGCTTTGCTGCCTCCGACATGCGGCCGTTGCGTCAAGCACAAAGTGTTCCTCTGTTTTTTTTTTTTTTTTTTTTTGTCTTTCCGTCTTTCTATTTTCCGGGCCTCATGATGAGTGCTAATGTTAGAGCAGTTATTTCAGCGACTCATTACCTCTCCTGCACCAGCAACTCTTCACTCCTCAAAAAAAAAAAAAGACCTCAGCAGACCTCCATTTTGGCTCCTTTGGTTCCGCATTCTTTCGTCCATTACCATGATGGTGATGGTAAAATAATTCCACTGGAAAAAAAAATACAAAATTTTGTGGGTCATGTTTATTTGCTTATGTGTTGTTTTGTTTCTTTGTGGGAGCTTGTCTGTGTCACAGTCAGGGGGTAATGAGGGAGGCATGACAGGAATCTCTGATTCTTCCTCAGAAGGATCCGCTGTCCCTTAATCTCCACTCCTTACAGATGCCATACTGCTGATGGTACAAACACAACCCATGACCCCAAATTCCTGCAGGAGAGAGTGCTGGGAATTGATGTTTTTTTTTTTTGTTGCTTCCCTCCCGTGCTGTAGTTGTCTTTGTTGTGCCTCACAGGTCAGCTCTCAAACAGCCCAGCATCTGTCTGATGCTAAAAACAGCGACGTGAGCCACGCATTGTTTTTCCCTTTTCAGAAAATAGCTCTGAACGGTCAGCCCATGTTAGATAAACAGAGGGAAGATGTTTTGTGTGTCTGTTTGTTTGTGTTTGTGTGCGTGTGTGTGTGCTTCTGTGTGTGTTTGGGTGTTTGTGTGCTTGTGTGTGTGTGCGCACTTGTGTGTGTGCTTCTGTGTGTGTTTGGGTGTTTGTGTGCTTGTGTGTGTGTGCGCACTTGTGTGTGTGTGTGTGTGTGTGTAGAAGAGAAAGAGAGAGAGAGAAAGGGCTTATGTTATTGTAAACTCATGTAACAGAATGGATGGATGGACAGTGCACAGTGTATTAGGTGTAGTTTGTCTCAAACAGCAGAAGGGGGTTTAAATATCAGGCAGCATTAAATTATGATTGGGAGGGGTGAGGTCCGGGTCAGTGTGGAGAGTGTTGAGATGCTGAAGCTGTTCTGAGGCGGGCGCAGATAAGGCCGTCTGCCCTCAGCTGCTTCTCCCTGACGTTGCTGTAACACAAGTCTCGCGTTCCCTTCAGGGGTGCCGTTCGAGGAGCTCCGCGAGAGTTTCGGCGAGGAGCTCTTCGGCCTGTGCTTCGAGGAGAACGAGAGGGTCCTGCGGGCGGTGGGGAGCAGCCTGCAGGACTTCTTCAACGGCTTCGACGCGCTCCTGGAGCACCTCCGCGCCTCCTGCGGGCGTCGCGTCTCCACAGAGTCGCCCTCTTTTCTATGCAAGGACGCCCCCGGGGAGGGGGGCCTGCTGCTGCACTACTTCCACCCCACGCCCGCCGTCGGACTCGCCATGCCGGGCCTGATCCGGGCCGCCGCACGCCGAATCTACCACATGGAGGTGGCGGTGGAGGAGGCCAAGCCCGTGGGGGACTCCTCTTCTTCCTCCACCTCCTCCTCCGCCGCCACCACCTCCTCCTCCTGCCTCTCCTTCCTCATTAAGGTGTCCCGCCCCTCCGCTGGGCCCGAGCCCCTCCCCCTCAAGCTCTCGTGCTCGCCGCCGGACCTGCGGATCGGGCTGAGCACGTTCTGCCGAGCCTTCCCCTTCCACCTGGTACTGGACCCCGGCCTGGCCGTCCTGCAGCTGGGCGAGGGGCTTCGGAAGCAGGCCAAGTGCGAGCCCAACCGGACCCCCAACTTCCGCGAATACTTTGAGATCGTATCGCCCCGGATCGCCTGCTCCTTCCAGGCCATTCTGCTGAGACTCTCCACCCCCTTCACCATAAGAACCAGGCCTGACAGCACAGCGCTGGACACCCAGGAGAAAGTAAGTGCGCTGTTGTTTGTTTTATTAACGCAGCCCCAGCCAGACTGTTGTTTTTCTGCTGCTTGGTGCACCTGTGCGACTCGCTCTAAAGTATGGATCCACGTTGGCGGCTGGGTAATTGGAGGGGCTTGCATTGCTGTGGGCTGTTGACAAACTAAACAAATACCCCGGCTTAGTTTGTTAATCTGGGGAGATGATTGTAAAATGCTTGGAAAGAGAAGCAGATTATGTTTGCTTATCCTGCCTTTTACACCGTCATTACGTTGGCTAATAATATTTGATTCAAAAACAACAACATGAAAACACCTGGGGCCCTATTTTACACCCGGCGCTAAGCAGCGCTAAACGCAAGTGTCTTTGCTATCTTACACCCGGCGCATGGTTCATTATAACGCCTTGCGTTCACGTCGTTTAAATGCCATGTATTCTTGCGCCCATTACAAGTGAAATTGGGCGTTTTGGTCTTAAAATGAGGAGTGGCCAGGATTATTTTTGGCGTATTGCAATCTTGAGGCAGCAGAAAGCGCTTGCGCTTAAACCACCACAAACCTGGTCTAAAGTCACGTCGCAGTTGTTTACATGTTATTGTAACTGCGCATATAAGTGTGTCTACATAGGCGTGTGCACAACGCGCGTACACCCTCATGTCTGTTACACACAGGGGCACGCACAAGCATGACTAAAAATATCAAGATTACAATGTGAAATATTATTATTGTGTAGGCTATATAAAAAATGCATAATAATAAAAGGGTCCATAGGTCAAAGACCACATACCTGTCCCTCAGCGAAGGGGAATGCCACATTAAATTGCTTTCAGCCCACTTCATCAACATCCAGGCCATGTGCGATGGTGCGTGTAAGGTTACATGCATAGACTATTCGCAATTATCCTGGCTCAAGCTTTGACTTAGCCTATATTTGCCAATAATTCCTGTAATCTTCTGGGGGGACAATATTCTGTTACGGGACAATGGCTATCCATTAAAAATGTCTTTCCATTTGCTGATAACACCTATATCAAGCCTAATGCGCGAATTGTCATTTACACCTAATGCGTGAATTTTCATTCAATTGAAAACTCGCGCACTGCAATAGATGGACATTTGAGTTCTGAAAATGCGCTTCAGATGTCATTACAATACAGCTCTATAGGCCTACAGCCTGTAAGTTAATAGATTGGTTTTGACTGAAAAATGTTCAAAGCCTTGTCCAGTGAATTTTATTGTTTTTCAAATAGCCTAAACTACAGCGGATTGGCTGTGCATAAGGTTTTTTCCATAGTCTATGGTTAAACAACGGAGATAAATGTCACCATGTTAACTGAATTTGAACCTTAGTAGCTATTCTTCGTCCTTCATATTTTTTAAAATTAAAGTGACAAGGTTTCCATACTCTCAGCTTATTAAAACCCAGCTGATTTCACCAGTTATTCCATAACTGAACAAAACGATTTTAAAGAGAATTATACGCGTCTAATTAGAAACTAAAACAAATGTGCAGCACGTTACACAATTCATTTGAATGCCATTCTCTGCATGTGCGCTGCATGTTCTCTGTTTCCCCTGCTGTAAGTCGCACGTTTCACGGTCTTCCTGGGAAAGTGGATTGTTTTAAAGCATTACGCTACGAGTAAAACAGGTTGGTCACATTTCCATAAGCAGGACATTATAAAACAAGAGGAAATATGCGTGAACATATGAGTTGCCAACTTATTGTATTTAGTGTCATCATTAAGGCAAAATAACGGTATTTATGTTATTAATCAATATTACTATGCAGGTAGCCGGATGAACAGCCTTGAGAACAGCCATGAGAACAGCCTCATGGAATTGATGTTTGACACTTTCATTGCAGAATCAAACGAAATTTGTTAAACAAGCAGGCTAATTAGGCGTTCTCTAAAGTGAGACTGAAGCCATCGATAGCTTATTCTCAGCTGTTGCAGGTTCTTTTAACGAAATGTAACCGCATATATTTTGTAAAATAACAGCGATGTCAGGAATTACCGGGAACTCATAGGCTAATGGTTAGTCCGAATAATATTGATCATACTATTGATCCATTTAGCCTATTCCTTGATCGCACTAAACACGCACAAGCATGTCTGTTTCGCCATCAAGCATTCCGCCCACCAAGGTGAAAAAGCAGACTTTTAAAGGGAATGGGATAGGACATTTTGATTGTTTTATTGCATGGCACGCCCAAGACACACCTATAATTAATGAAGAGACTCAGTTAAGCCCATTTGCGCGTTGCGCCCAAAATACATGCGGTAAACTAGCAAAAGTGGACTTGGACACGCCCTAAATGGACTTTACTTTATACGCCATGCGCTTAGACCAAGCGCCAAGATCGCCAAGATAGAGCCCATGATGTCACTGGGGACAATGAATTATACTTCATTTGAACCCATTAATGGTTTGAATGCAAATGATGCTAACATAGACGTGGAACTCAAATTAAGTGTTTTGGCTGTTGAGACATAAATGTGTTTGCTGTGAGATCTATTTTTCTGGAAGAATTCCCCCTTGAGTCAAACTGGTATATGGCAGAGACTTCATGTGACTTTCTCCATTGTGTCTGGGCTGTTTTGCTATCACGCTGAAGCCGACACTTTGAAGATGCCATGTTGTGCCAATAACCCCTTGAAAGTGTTCCAGTATCGTTCTGAACTTCCTGTAAATGTCTTATATTAATCTGCGCATGTAGACCTCCTCATAAAAGGTAACAGGTCATGATATTCCTCTAAATCACGGTGTACATGAAATGGGCCTTGTAAAAAATCCTTGCTGAAGTACCTGCCGGCATTATTGGGACCCAGAATGACAGCCAATTACCGCTTGGTCTGGACATGCGAGCCCTGGCCCGACTGCTGCTCGAATACCGCCACCGTCCACAATAAACATGACAACGGCAAGTCGACATTCAACGCAACGGCTGTCCACATAAACACGATAACGCCAAGGCGACATTAACCTACGCGAAAGCTGTCTGAGGACGCTGTCTGAATGAGGAGGTGCCTTTGAATATTGTGTGCTCTTATCGCTCGTAGCGCTCGCCCTGGAGCCTGGCGCTTTGGCCTTATTCCACATGTGAAATGGTGCTGCTGCCGTGGTTCTTCCCAGGCTGGTTCTGGGATAGACGCGCATGGTGCTGTCCTTCCCTCGGTCACTACTGGAAGGTCGGGCGCCACCTCCAAATGCATTACAGTTATATGGGAAAATACATTTAATTCCGAAACACACACCCATGTGGCAAAAGTACTGCTATTTAACTGAACTAAGACCCAACTACACAAAAGTGCAATTCTTCTAAGAGTTAGCAAACTACTCTAGGGAACTACCTAGCTACCGTTGCAGTCTTGGAGGCAGAAGGTGCCTTCCAGTAGTCACTGAGGGAAGGATATTGCCGTGGGCCTGATAGACTGTCAGTTGGCGGGTTGTACCCACGTCTCTCCTCAAGGGGCATGGGCCCCTTATTTTTCTCTCTGGCGTTTTAGCGGCGCCGGAAACGTTCTCCGGGTTTTGAGGAGTGCCATCACGAGGAGCTCACCCCGAACCCCCACCTCTGCTGCTCAACGACACCACCCCCCCATTTCCTCCAATGGCCTCGCAGGAAATCGCTTCTCATTTTAGTGCTTTCAGTTCTGTGGCTTGCTCAGGAATAATTCATCAGGACCTTCCGCTTCATGAAGTTTCCGAGCTGGAAAATCGGAAAAACGGACGCTAGCTTCCAGCACAGCACAGCACAGCACTGCAGAGACAAGTTATTTGAGACTTTTCCGACTGTTAGGGATTAAGTGTAATGTGTAAAAAAATTAAAATAATGTTTTAATTCAATATCCATTCATCCTGTTGGCTGATATTGATATCTTAACTTTCCCTGATTATGTGGGTATGCAATACCTAATCGCCCCAGTATTCTCAATGGACCTTGTTGTAATATTGCTTTTGAAGTGCGACTAGATCTTTCTCCTTACTGGCTTTTGACACAGACTCTAATTAAACCTTATGAGTCGCAGGTATTTTGCATGCAATTAGTACTAATCCCCCCCCCCCCCCCCCCCCCCATTGCACGTTGCATAATCGCATTTCTTCCCTGCATTTCATAACGACGGAGAGTCGCCTGCCCGAGATGCACAGTGCACACTGATAACTGCTCATCTTCCTTATAACTGGTGAGGAAAAGAGTGCTCGTCAATCATGAGCGACACATGATTGATTTCTTTCAAAATGAGTTATCTGTTATTTACCACTCCAATATGTTTTTGGCTCAATCATGTCTACTTAATCAGATAAAGTGTACCAAATTTCCCATTTCTCTCGGAGTGTAACAGATATTTCACCAACACTGTCAACTTAATCATGACTGCACAAAAACCGGTTGTAACAAGACCTCCCTTTC
Source organism: Ilyophis sp. 1 JC-2022 (assembly GCA_022702515.1). NCBI lineage: Eukaryota > Metazoa > Chordata > Actinopteri > Anguilliformes > Synaphobranchidae > Ilyophis > Ilyophis sp. 1 JC-2022. The sequence continues at coordinate 120,679,168 of CM040402.1, forward strand.
TCGGAGAGCCACAAGCCACTTTCTTTATCCCGTTCGGCCTACTGCTTGCTGGCTGGGCTGTGAGCGTGAGTCTAATGTGTTATGTACGAGTGGATTTGTTTGGCTGAAGCGGCTCAATCACCAATGCGCAATTCTATTCTTCCTGAAGGATTACAATCAATTCTGCCTAGCAATCCTGTAATTTGCGTAAGGTCGCCAGAAATCGATGCCCGTGTTATCCGTCGCTCTCGGCTGAGAGACGAGACGTTGCGAGTGAGCGGTGTCAGCGATCGACGTCTGCGTTCCTTAAATGTTGCATGAGATTTCTTTATTGACCTTTATTTTTCAGTGCTATTGTTGCGCCCGATTCCCTTTTGCGATCGGTCCTTTCTGTCCTGCCATCGCTAATAAAAATGTTCCATGTTTTGATTAAGTGTTAGTAGGCATATTAAAGAAAGTGAATTTCATTAGAGGCAGATATTATCAGTGAATTGAGCGCTCTGCAATGGCTCAGCCACACTGACAGCTGAACGGCCATTCCCCCTCCTTTTGTTCCACTGATTAACAGAGCCTCCAGCTCCCATTAAATCATTTTGTGTTAAATAATAAAAAATGACGGATGAAATGACGAAGAAAAGATCCTCCATGTTGAAGTCACAAAGGGGTTGAGTTTCAAGATTATTTAGCATCATGTAACAGGCATAGAATTTATGTTAAAATGCTGCCTGCAAATGCGTGCCTAACTTATCTAACTATAGTCCATTGGCTTTGGCTTTTCTTTGTTCCAGGATTGAATTCAGTTCCACACTCCTATTATAAAAGACAAGAATAGATGTTAGCTAGGGGAATTAGCACCATGGCAGATGAGATAAATAACCTGCTGGAAGAGGTTGATAAATCCCACGTAAAAATTAAGAATAATCAATAAAATATAATAAATAAATCGTAATCATAATTCACTAAATCAATCTCACTTAATTTCCCCTTACGCTGTCTTTTCTGGTAACACCTGAGTGCTTAAAATGTGATTAATTTAAGAAATACCGAAGTGTCTGTATTTGGGCTGCCATGCCCCAGAAAGATGGCGTCCCAGTGCATTGTAGGAAGGCAACACCGTGGTTCACAGTCCTGGTTCAGTCGAGTATTGGCAGGCACAGAATTTTTAAATTTCATCGAGGGCAGCTCTAATGATGGCACCGGTTTTAATGGTGAGCGAGTTAGAAAATCGCCTGACATTTTCAGCAGAAAGGGCAACGAGTGGACGTGACAGGCGACCCTCTGCTTGAATCCCCTGCCACCCCCAGGGGGAATGGTGCTGTGCCCCCCCCCCCCCTGTCAGAGCAGCCATGGGCTCGGGGAGTGACCCCGGCCCAGGAGGCGGGTCACTCGGTGAAGATGAACAGTAAAGGTCAAAGGTCAGGCTCCACCACTACTGCTTCAGGGGGAATGCCTGTTCTTTCTCTTTCTCTCTGTGATCCACCCATTCTCTCTCTCTCTCTCAAATTGAATTTCATATTTGTGTTATTGTGTTGTAAATCAGTGCCAAAACACTGTTATAGATGTGAAATGCAAACAGCAATAAATGCAAACAGCAATAAATGCAAACAGCAATAAATGTAAACGTTAAGGGATTTGGCCCTTCAGACATTATCGAGGCCATTTCTGTTGACATGAAAGATGTTTTACTAAAATACTATTGATGCGGTTTCTCCCCCCGTTACTGAAACCCGGGGGGCAACATGCTTACAGTATTAGAATCAATTATTTGATGATCTAATGCTGCTTTTCAATCGGTGTCACTTACGATCTACATGACTTTCCCACCAGGAATGTCCACAAGAACACCTTATTATGTCGGATGATCAAGTCAGGGAAACATGGCCGAACAAAAACGTGTAAACTGTGTCAGTCCTGTGTGGACGGTAATACATTTCATACAATAAAGCCCTAAACGAAGCACAGCTACAAATTTAAAACACACAGACATTCTTTGATAACTATAGTATTGCAGCATTCAATTCCCCGTGGTATCCGTGTTCTTAACCCCCTGCGATAGTTGACGATTGCTTGCTATAACTAGCTTGACTGCTAGTCTAGAAGGCTGGCTACGAAAAAAATGTGCGGTCAGATTTTCCGACCATAAAACATGGGAACGCGAAGGAGTCGGTTGGCCGAGTATTCCCGACTCGGAGAAAACTACGACCCGACATCACTTGAAAGCGGCATTATTGCCAAAGATTTAGAAGTGGCTTTATATGATGGTTGAATTCTTCCATACGGCAGAGTATGTCCTCCACATATTTTCTAATTAGTTTCAAGGTTCTGAAATGACATGAGCAAATGTTGCTAAAGCAGAGGTGACAATAAATTACAAGAAACACTGAATACATTAAAAGTCTTGACATCTTTTTTGATTTAAATGCAAATACAGTTCATTACTATGCAATGAGCAGTGTAATAATGAAATTGATAAAAGTGATCATCTAAATGTATATATTATTTGTGTCATGCATCGTCATGCATAAGACTGCTTACAGTGCTTCTCTATGGTGTTAGCCAGCTGCTACACATACAACATCTAGTGTAGTTGTGAATCAGTTGCCTGCAGAATCTGTTTCACTGGTTCTTCTTGTAGGCATATCAGATGCAGGAATGACCCAGATGCAGTGGTGAACTCCATAGGATGTAATACTAATAGGCCCCTTTTCCAAGAATGATTTTCACCTCATTAAAAACATGGAATATGCGCAATGTACACTGCTCAAAGAAATTAAGGAACACTTAATCAACACAGTATAACACCAAGTCAATTAAACTTCTGGGATATCGATCCACTTAGAAAGCGTAAACGACTGTAAACGATTGTGAATCAATTTCACCTGCTTTGGTGCAAATGAAAGTGACAACAGATGGACAGGAGAGGCAACAGCAAGACAACCTCCAAAAAGTAAATGGTTTCGCAGGTGGTGGCCACAGACCATTTCTCTCTCCTTATCCTTCCTGACTGATTTTTCTCTAGTTTTGCATTTTGCTAGCGCCCTTGTCACTACTGGTAGCATGAGGAGGTACCTGCAGCCCATTCAGGTTGCACCGGTAGTCCAGCTCCTCCAGGATGGCACATCCATATGTGCCATTGCAAGAAGGTTTGCTGTGTGTCCCAGCACAGTCTCAAGAGCGTGGAGGAGATACCGGGAGACGGGCCATTACACGAGCAGAGCTGGACAAGGCCGTAGAAGGGCAACAACCCAGCGGCAGGACCGGTATCTGCTCCTTTGTGCGAGGAGGAACAGGAGGAGCACTGCCAGAGCCCTACAAAATGACCTCCAGCGGGCTACTCGTGTGCATGTTTCTGACCAAACTGTCCGAAACAGACTCCATGAGGGTGGCATGAGGGCCCAACGTCCTGTAGTGGGACCTGTGCTCACAGCCCAGCACCGTGCAGCTTGAGAACACCAGAATTGGCAGGTTCGCCATTGGCGCCCCATTCTCTTCACAGATGAGAGCAGGTTCACACTGAGCACATGTGACAGACGTGAAAGAGTCTGGAGACGCCGTGGCGAATGTTATGCTGCCTGCAACATCATCCAGCATGACCGGTTTGGTTTAATTGACTTGGTGTTATACTGTGATGATTAAGTGTTCCCTTAATTTTTTTGAGCAGTGTATTAATGCCGCATACAGTAATTACTTGCTTCATTTTGTTTTCAGCATAGTTGTGCTGTGAATATCGACGCCGCCTCAGTCCCGCAAAAGATGCTTTGCCAAACTATACCCCTTGAAAAAGTGTCTGTTCTTCAAACATGGCAACTAAGCACGGTTCTTTCGGCTTGCAAAAACCGTTGCCTGCTTGGATCATATGATCTCCCAGTCTCTCCGCTCTGAAAACATTCTAAACGGACAGGGATAATGTCGTATGACATGAGGGGGACGGAACACAAATGGCGACTGGCATGGCTGATTTAGCTAAAGGAACTGTTTTTAACGCTGAACATGTTCATCGGTATTTGTCAACCTCAAAGTGTGATGTTGTTATGGGATCACTGCCAAATCACAAAATACACAAGTGAAGATGTTCATTTGTGTTTCCATATTTCAGTCAGAAGCTTTGGCCACACATTTAGATTAAGCTGTAAACCTGGTGGCGTGAAACAACCGAGGTCCAGATAAGATGTGCTCGTTTTTATGTTTCATTTGATTGGCCTACACTGTCATGTGACTGATACAATTAGGCCAGGTTCATATGCATTGTGGTTTATGCGCTAGAAATTTCTAAGAAAAATTATGTTTCACGGTTCATTATTAGGACAAAGAGAAATTGCTGTGCTTGACAAACATAGAATAAAAACCTCTTTTAGCAACAGGTGCGCGGAGCAAGAACAAGCATTGAAGGTAAATGAAGGGCTGTCCACACACTGTTTCCCCCAATGTTTTTGCTTTAGCAGCATGGGGACCACATGCTCAGTGCATTAACAAGGAAACGTTTCAGCTGCTGTTCATTACTATAAATTATGTATGCTGCCTACTTCATTAAAAGCTGTGTTTAAAACAAGGACAGCTTTAGTTTCTCATATTATGTTAGTCAAACATGCCTGGAATTTTTAAACGCATTTTTGTTCCACAGATTAGTTCATTAAAATCATTTGATCACACTCCTACTCTTTCGTGTCGCTTTTTGTATGTCACTTGAAAGAAAACACGTGTCTGGTATGGATGCTGTGCTTATGAGTACTCTATGTGCTGGTTGCATAGGGTGCTGTCCGTCACTGTCAATCACTGTCCAGCCTTTCCGGTCTCACCATGTTCACTAGATCTGGGTCTGCAGGCTGCCATCGCCATCCTACTTCGATGACCAGGCCATGATCACATTTTTATTTGGTCATAATCTGCGTCTGCTTTCCATCTCTGACAGTGAGGTATTCTGCCAACTCATCATTCGTTTTTTTTGATCGGAGTAACAAGTTTATTCTGTCATTTTGTTCCCCTGCCTCAAAGTTCCAAATTGGATTTATTTACTTCATCTGTAATTTGGTTGACATTTTGGAGCTTCGCCGGTCAAACAAATTGTATTTAATGGTGTTTTGCTATGAGCCCATTACTGAATTCTGTCCAGAGACTGAGGGGACTTTTAACTTTTAGACGCACGTTACACATGTCTACATTTTTAATGCCTTCTTCTGGATGCTGCCCTTCTTGTATGGTTTTTTGTTTAAAAAAATAACTTTTATAAAAATCTACTACAGGTTTAGGTGAACTTTTGTCTCCATTTTGTAAATAATTCTCACTGGATCCACATCTCACTTCCTCCTCTTTCTGCATTCTTCTCTTAAAAATATATTTCTTTCCTTCTTTTTTATTCTTTTTTTCTCAGTCACCCTTTCAATCTCATCACACATTTTGCAAGCCTTCTATAGGCTTCCTCTGGCTCCTGCGTTCTCTCCTGTCTCTACTTTCTCTCTTCTCTTTTTTTTCTCTCTCTCTATAGCTTTCAAATTTTCATATACTGTTGGCCTATGATTTACTTGCACTACAGGGGATACTAAACACATTCAGGAAACGATGATGTACAAGAGAAGCCCCCTCCCTCCCTTCCTCCCTCCTGACACACACACACACACACACACACACACACACCTCATAAAACAGAATATGAACAAATAACAATCAGTCAATAAACCTCAGTCTTCGAATAGATTGATTATGTCTTTGTCGCCCGAACCCTTTCTCAAGCTACAGCAGATAAACCAAAAGCATTTTTATCTTTTTTCTGAATTTGAAAGATGCTGAAATAAACGTAGTCTGTGCAGAGAATTGTGGGTAATTTTCACCCCTGATGAAAAGGCACTTGGGGCAGGAAATGAGAAAGTGGGCCCTCAGCTCACGGCCTGCTTTTTCTCTTCAATTTGAGGATTGCCAGTTGCGCCTCTCGACTCACCACTGTGCCACCTGCGCCCAAGCAATGAGCTACAGCTGAAGTGCCTGCACTCTTAGGCCCTGAATTCCTAAGACTTTAGCATGTGCTGGCAATACTACAGCACACGCAATAACACAATACCACTAAACTGTGCATGTGCTGGCAGTGCACCAGTCGATGGTTGTGTTATTAGTTTTGTGTGCGCTAAAAGGTTTTGCATAGGCTAAAGGTCTTAGTAAATCAGGGCCTTATTGTTCTATTATCCACACTAAAGGTCATTGCAGTGCTACAGGAGGGGCAGTACCTCCTGGTTAATGTTCCCTCTAAGCTGTGCCTGTGCTTGCAGTGCTACAGGAGAGGCAGTATCTCATTTCCTCTAAACTGTGCCTGTGCTCACAGTGCTACAGGAGAGGCAGTATCTCATTCCCTCTAAACTGTGCCTGTGCTGGCAGTGCTACAGGAGAGGCAGTATCTCATTCCCTCTAAACTGTGCCTGTGCTGGCAGTGCTACAGGAGAGGCAGTATCTCATTCCCTCTAAGCTGTGCCTGTGCTTGTAGCGCTACAGGAGAGGCAGTATCTAATTCCCTCTAAACTGTGCCTGTGCTCGCAGTGCTACAGGAGAGGCAGTATCTCATTCCCTCTAAGCTGTGCCTGTGCTCACAGTGCTACAGGAGAGGCAGTATCTCATTCCCTCTAAGCTGTGCCTGTGCTCACAGTGCTACAGGAGAGGCAGTATCTCATTCCCTCTAAGCTGTGCCTGTGCTTGTAGCGCTACAGGAGAGGCAGTATCTAATTCCCTCTAAACTGTGCCTGTGCTTGCAGTGCTACAGGAGAGGCAGTATCTCATTCCCTCTAAGCTGTGCCTGTGCTCACAGTGCTACAGGAGAGGCAGTATCTCATTCCCTCTAAGCTATGCCTGTGCTCGCAGTGCTACAGGAGAGGCAGTATCTCATTCCCTCTAAGCTATGCCTGTGCTCGCAGTGCTACAGGAGAGGCAGTATCTCATTCCCTCTAAGCTGTGCCTGTGCTCGCAGTGCTACAGGAGAGGCAGTATCTCATTCCCTCTAAGCTGTGCCTGTGCTTGCAGTGCTACAGGAGAGGCAGTATCTCATTCCCTCTAAGCTGTGCCTGTGCTCGCAGTGCTACAGGAGAGGCAGTATCTCATTCCCTCTAAGCTGTGCCTGTGCTTGCAGTGCTACAGGAGAGGCAGTATCTCATTCCCTCTAAGCTGTGCCTGTGCTCGCAGTGCTACAGGAGAGGCAGTATCTCATTCCCTCTAAACTGTGCCTGTGCTCGCAGTGCTACAGGAGAGGCAGTATCTCATTCCCTCTAAGCTGTGCATGTGCTCGCAGTGCTACAGGAGAGGCAGTATCTCATTCCCTCTAAGCTGTGCATGTGCTCGCAGTGCTACAGGAGAGGCAGTATCTCATTCCCTCTAAGCTGTGCATGTGCTCGCAGTGCTACAGGAGAGGCAGTATCTCATTCCCTCTAAGCTGTGCCTGTGCTCGCAGTGCTACAGGAGAGGCAGTATCTCATTCCCTCTAAGCTGTGCCTGTGCTCGCAGTGCTACAGGAGAGGCAGTATCTCATTCCCTCTAAGCTGTGCCTGTGCTCGCAGTGCTACAGGAGAGGCAGTATCTCATTCCCTCTAAGCTGTGCCTGTGCTTGCAGTGCTACAGGAGAGGCAGTATCCCATTCCCTCTAAGCTGTGCATGTGCTCGCAGTGCTACAGGAGAGGCAGTATCTCATTCCCTCTAAACTGTGCCTGTGCTCGCAGTGCTACAGGAGAGGCAGTATCCCATTCCCTCTAAGCTGTGCATGTGCTCGCAGTGCTACAGGAGAGGCAGTATCTCATTCCCTCTAAGCTGTGCATGTGCTCGCAGTGCTACAGGAGAGGCAGTATCTCATTCCCTCTAAGCTGTGCATGTGCTCGCAGTGCTACAGGAGTGGCAGTATCTCATTCCCTCTAAGCTGTGCATGTGCTCGCAGTGCTACAGGAGAGGCAGTATCTCATTCCTCTAAGCTGTGCCTGTGCTCGCAGTGCTACAGGAGTGGCAGTATCTCATTCCCTCTAAGCTGTGCCTGTGCTCGCAGTGCTACAGGAGAGGCAGTATCTCATTCCCTCTAAGCTGTGCCTGTGCTTGCAGTGCTACAGGAGAGGCAGTATCTCATTCCCTCTAAGCTGTGCATGTGCTCGCAGTGCTACAGGAGAGGCAGTATCTCATTCCCTCTAAGCTGTGCCTGTGCTCGCAGTGCTACAGGAGAGGCAGTATCTCATTCCCTCTAAACTGTGCCTGTGCTCGCAGTGCTACAGGAGAGGCAGTATCCCATTCCCTCTAAGCTGTGCATGTGCTCGCAGTGCTACAGGAGAGGCAGTATCTCATTCCCTCTAAGCTGTGCATGTGCTCGCAGTGCTACAGGAGAGGCAGTATCTCATTCCCTCTAAGCTGTGCCTGTGCTCGCAGTGCTACAGGAGTGGCAGTATCTCATTCCCTCTAAACTGTGCCTGTGCTCGCAGTGCTACAGGAGAGGCAGTATCTAATTCCCTCTAAGCTGTGCCTGTGCTCGCAGTGCTACAGGAGAGGCAGTATCTCATTCCCTCTAAGCTGTGCCTGTGCTCGCAGTGCTACAGGAGAGGCAGTATCTCATTCCCAGTGCTATGGTAGAGTAACAGATCTACCATGCTGGCGTTCAGTGATGTGACCAATTAGGTGGAGTGTCATGCACTCATCAGAAATAAATTGCCATCGGGTCGGTTGACAAAAGCGGTCAGAATTGAGAATCATGCCCATTCGAATCCCCACTCAATGTTCCAGCATCTCAAGTGACCGACGGTAGGAGACCAAGTCTTTGCACACATTTATACAGTCTGCATCATCAGCCACTATTGCACAGTCACACAGTAACAGGAATCGCATGGCATGTGAACAGAACCACCCCTTGTAGCTAATGTCAGCTTGTTAGCAAGATAGAGAAGAGATACTGTAAAATATAGGCCAGTGATTTTCAACCACTGTGCCGCGGCACACTAGTGTGCCGTGAGAGATCGTCAGGTGTGCCGTGGGAAATGATCAAACTTCACTTAATTAGTAACACTTTTGGTTGGTGGTGTGACTCAGGATTTTTTTAATGTAAAAAATGTGCCTTGGCTCAAAAAAGGTTGAAAAACACTGATATAGGCTATATACAAATTCTGTTTATACATTTTGAAGCCTGTTGCTATGCTGTCACATTCCTAATTCCATAATTCCGTAAATTTTTTTAAAGTTTTGTAAAGATGGAGTTCATTTAATCACCTGAATAATTTAACTTTTTCTGGGTTTAAATGGATATTTATGTCTTTCTAATAGTTTACTGTTTTAAGCCAGGGTTTTTTTTAGGCGTCTGAGTGATCGCCTAAGTTGGCGATTTTAATGTTTATTTAGAGCCTTGTGATGTACTTGAGTATTGCTAAAACCGGGTCCCTAGTGTAACTGTAATCTTTCACATTCACAGCCATTTCTTCCACTGAATTTCTCAGTGGTCATAGTTGTCTGCTGATATGCCTGTTTCATGAATATGTTGTAATATCACAGTCACAAATTTTTAAAATTTGTCTTATATTGAATTTACTATAATTTAATCCACAAAGACTCTTGGGAAAACACTGCCCTGTTCTACAAACAATCTAAAGCGCTGCTCATCGGCCTTTCTGATTGGCCATTTAAGAAATGCAATGGAGTACTATCTCTAAAACACAATAAGCACATGTATTTATTTGCCCTTGGTGCTCTGATAAATGACCGCACACTGAATGCCAAAGTGACCTTACCCTTGAAATTCCAGGGCTGGAGCCACCAATGATGATTACCGAAGCAGAGCAACATGTTCCCAGAGGCTGCCGTTTATCCTAAATCTGCTGTAAGGAAACTAAATACAGGAATAGATATGAGCAAGGAATACAATTCAATAAAACTATTTGGACATTTGATGTTTTGTTGCGATTCGGTCCTCATTGTAAGACTTTTTGACGGAACAAAATGGAGCCCATTATCGACAACGTATAACCATGGCCATTGATGGCCATTATAGACCTGAAGTGTTAGGAGCCCATCTCACAGCCCAGTTTGGTTAGACGGGTCTGTGATGGCTGCCTGTTTCAATGGAAAGGAAGTGGTCACTTTCTGCTGTTGGTTTGTACCTTTCTCTCTGCTGCTGCACTTGGTTTAGTCAATGTATGCATTTTGTTGATTCTGTAATTTTTTTTATTGTTCTGTGCTGACATTCTATTACTCTGTAGTAGTAAAATAATCCAAGGGGACCTTTCTATGCTTAGAGCTGGTTGGTTTTGAGCATGTTAGTGCTGATGTGGGGCAGCTTAGTTTTGATGAACTTAGAATTTTATTGTTGTTTTTTTTCAGCAGAAAAGGGATGTGACCAAGCAAAACATTTATGAGCTATCAGGGACATTTCTGCGAGCATTCTATGCGGTTCTACATAATTCCAGATTTGGTGTTTATCCCAGTGATTTATTTTGCCAAAGAGCGGACCTTACATTTCACTTCCATAGATATGGACGGGCCGGATAATGCAGTCTGATATGTTCTGTTCGTTCTTTACGGGGTGGGTGAACCAGGAGATTGATTTATTTTAATGACATAATAGGCCCTGCATGCTTTCCCCCTCAGTACATTTACTGCCATATTAAAGCTCCCTTAAGCCTTAATCACCAGCGCTGGATAAGTGGTGCCATACTCCAGGGTATTGGTTCCTGAAGTGAAGCACTACTAGTTTTCCTGAACTATAAATATGCTCTACAGTGCCAGTGCCCAAGTAGGACAGTACTGGTCCAGGTATGACAGTTTCTGCTGTAGCTTCTGTTCTGGAACCAGATCACCTGGATAAGAATGTAATTTCTTGTAACGTCATGTACAGAGTGAGCCCAATGCAAGTAGACAGTTCCAACTCTGTTAATAATTAATGAGTTGGAATTCTCAGAGTGGCCCTGCCCCCTTTCAACAAACCTTGAATAAACAACAGGGTTTTTAGCTCCTCTTTTGATGCTGTGCATATTCTCTCGTAAAATTATTTTAAAAATCGAATCTGTTTGGTGAGGAAGACCAGTGTCTTACCATTAATTACTGAGTGCTGCTCATTGCGACACCAGTGGTTTGAATCTACTGTCGCTTGTCTCTCCCTCTCCCCATTCTTCCTGTCTCTATACACTGTGCTTTCCATAAAATGTTTTATTAAAAAAAAAAAATTAAACTGCTCAGGCTACTCTCTCGTTATCTCTCTGAGCACGTCCTGCCTGTGTCTCTTGGTGTGCATGGTGTTAGCCCAGCTCAGGGGGGTCCCTCGAGCTCTGTCAGTCTAATCATGCTGTACAATGGATGTGATGCCCCCTACAGTACAGAGAGAGCATCACTGTAACCATTTCCTCTTTTTTGATTGAATGCAGAGCGATATCAAAGATTGTTTGTAGTAAAAGATACTTCACTGGAATACCAAAACCACCTTCATTCCTCAGCGATGTCAGTAGATAGTAGTAAATAACATGCATTACATTTTATTTTAAGAAAATATATAAAAAGGTGGACACATTTTTAATATGTTGTATCCAAAGGTATCTCTACATACACAGTGCCACAACAAAATGGAAAAAACAAAAAGGCGGTTTAAAGACAAGAAAAAAATTTGAAAGGAAAAATCGAGGCAAGTAGGATCTCCTTTGTAGGAACCAGCATACAACACAGAGTCTCAGTCCAAATCCTTCGACAGGATTATAGAAAAATAACAGTTCTGCTTATACAGGCCATTTTGTCATGGCAACGGTTCCCAAGAGGTAAGACTACCCAATAGACTATAAGAGACCTCCATCCTCTCCCGAGGATCTCAAGAAGGCGAACGACCCTGAGGAAGCAGCACCTGCGCTTTCCGCACCCCCGGCCCCCCCCCACCCCCTGCTGCTTGTGACGTGTAGCCCACATCTGACATGACATTAACGCCACGCAATGACACCATGACAGCTAGGGGAAATAAGCCCAGGTAGTGGAGTGGGGTGGGGGCTGGGGGTCGGTTTCACCAGTCATTTGAGTCTGCTCCATCTTTGGAACTCTTATTATCTGAGGTTCCCCATGATAAAAATGAGAGAAAATAACTAATCTACCCAGCTATGGCGTACATGTGATGTGCAGGTGCAGGTTAATTACGGACTCTCTCCAGCCAGAGTGTGAGGGGCCTGGGGAGTGAGAGGCTCTCTGGCACCCAGTGAGGTGTGTTATAATTTGAGAGAGGTGGAGAGATGGTGGAGGAGCAAGGGGAAGGGGTGAGGGGGAGAGAAGGGGTGTCACAGCAGATTGGAAGGAGATGAAGAGATCAGTCAGTCAACACAGATCTTGAGGGGCTTTTATTTTCTTTTTTTGCGTATACACAAGTGTGTGTGTGTGTGTGTGTGTGTCCATGTGCAAATTAGCATGAGCGCATGCGTTGAGAGAGCGATTAGAATGCACAGGACCTTTCACGCCTGTCATGTTGCAGACACGCTCATCGGCGAACAGGGGAAGCGTCTGTCTGACACGCTGTCGGAACACCGCCCTGCCTAAATTAGGTTTGGCTCTCCAGGTAAATATGAACAGCTGCAATTTCAAACCCAAGAAACGGATGCGATTGGCATTGATGCCTTTCAGTCAGAGTCTGTGTAGTACCACATTAACCCTTTGAAGAGTAGATTTTTTTTTCTGAAGGTCTAGTGTTCTAGAACTCCATTGCTTTCAACGACCAATAGTGATTGTTACATCAGCATTAGAATGTTCAGCTATGAACATTCTAATGACATATTTGTGTTCTCACACCTTAAAGGGTTAAGGGTTAAATGTAGGCTCCCACGTAGGCCTCCACCCTAACACACCTATGTGCGCATGTCCTCAATAGAACACTTCATACCTGTCATCTGTGTGTGAGACAGAAGAGCCTATCTTTCTGATCAGCCACCTGGCGTCTCTCCATAGTCCTCTGCTTCTGTATGGCTTTGGAGGGCAGAATGAATCAACAATAGATTCGTTGTTGTAACAGTGACACACCTCAGGCATCAGCAGTGGTGTGTTAATTTGTAAATGGATTGATTCGTTTAATGCAGTGGGTGTCCAATCTTATCAGAAAAAGGGCCGGTGTGGGTGCAGGTTTTTGTTTTAGCCCAGCACTAAGACACCTGATTCTACTTATCAAGGTCTTGATTGAAAACCGTGATTAGTTCATTAGTTGAATGGGGTGTCGTAGTGCTAGGATAAAACAAAAACCAAAAACATGCAACCACATCGACCCTTTTCGGATAAGATTGGACACCCGCTGCATTAAATGAATCAATCCATTTACAAATTAACACATCACTGCTGACGCCTGAGGTGTGTCACTGTTACCACAACGAATCTATTGTTGATTCATTCCGCCCTCCAAAGCCATACAGACGCAGAGAGACACCAGGTGGCTGATCGGGGAGATAGGCTCTTCTGTCTCACACACAGATCAGGTGGCTGATCGGGGAGATAGGCTCTTCTGTCTCACATACAGATCAGGTGGCTGATCGGGGAGATCGGCTCTTCTGTCTCACACACAGATCAGGTGGCTGATCAGGGAGATAGGCTCTTCTGTCTCACATACAGATCAGGTGGCTGATCGGGGAGATAGGCTCTTCTGTCTCACATACAGATCAGGTGGCTGATCGGGGAGATAGGCTCTTCTGTCTCACACACAGACCAGGTGGCTGATCGGGGAGATAGGCTCTTCTGTCTCACACACAGATCAGGTGGCTGATCAGGGAGATAGGCTCTTCTGTCTCACACACAGACCAGGTGGCTGATCAGGGAGATAGGCTCTTCTGTCTCACACACAGACCAGGTGGCTGATCGGGGAGATAGGCTCTTCTGTCTCACACACAGATCAGGTGGCTGATCAGGGAGATAGGCTCTTCTGTCTCACACACAAATCAGGTGGCTGATCGGGGAGATAGGCTCTTCTGTCTCACATACAGATCAGGTGGCTGATCGGGGAGATCGGCTCTTCTGTCTCACACACAGATCAGGTGGCTGATCGGGGAGATAGGCTCTTCTGTCTCACATACAGATCAGGTGGCTGATCGGGGAGATCGGCTCTTCTGTCTCACATACAGATCAGGTGGCTGATCGGGGAGATAGGCTCTTCTGTCTCACACACAGATCAGGTGGCTGATCGGGGAGATAGGCTCTTCTGTCTCACACACAGATCAGGTGGCTGATCAGGGAGATAGGCTCTTCTGTCTCACACACAGACCAGGTGGCTGATCGGGGAGATAGGCTCTTCTGTCTCACATACAGATCAGGTGGCTGATCGGGGAGATAGGCTCTTCTGTCTCACACACAGATCAGGTGGCTGATCAGGGAGATAGGCTCTTCTGTCTCACACACAGACCAGGTGGCTGATCGGGGAGATAGGCTCTTCTGTCTCACACACAGATCAGGTGGCTGATCAGGGAGATAGGCTCTTCTGTCTCACATACAGATCAGGTGGCTGATCGGGGAGATCGGCTCTTCTGTGTCACACACAGATCAGGTGGCTGATCGGGGAGATCGGCTCTTCTGTGTCACACACAGATCAGGTGGCTGATCGGGGAGATAGGCTCTTCTGTCTCACACACAGATCAGGTGGGTGATCAGGGAGATAGGCTCTTCTGTCTCACACACAAATCAGGTGGGTGATCAGGGAGATAGGCTCTTCTGTCTCACACACAGATCAGGTGGCTGATCAGGGAGATAGGCTCTTCTCTGTCACACACAGACCAGGTGGCTGGTCGGGGAGATCTGCTCTTCTGTCTCACACACGGATGACAAGTGTGAAGTAGGTTGTAATGAACATATACCCTTTAGGGCTTTTTTGTACACTGATCAAAGAGGGGTCTGGTTATAAGGCCCCGCTTTATAGCCAGAATGCAGAGCCTGCTCGACGGGGTCTGGGGATGGGAAACGGGTCACGTACCGAAAGGGCCGCTCGCAGTTTTGTTTGCAAAAATGTCAGAGCACCAGCACCGTGCCAAAAGTCCATTCCGTGAGCATATGTTGCTCTAAAGGTCAAAGATGAGAACAACCGGATTATCCCGTTACTGTTGTATAAATAGGCATTGACATAGTAGTGGAGCTTTTTATTAAGGGAATGAATTTAAAGTATTTTTTCTGTGCCGGAGGGGAGGGGGAGCACACAGCAGCTAACGAAACGCCGTCTCCGCGGACCGTGTGGCAGTCGACATCCACTCACAGCGCCTACCGCTGACGCTGGTGAGCTCAGTTAGCCCGGCGAATACGTGCGTTTGTTGCCGAGGCAACCTCCGATGAGCTGTCTTCCTTCTCCGATTGGCTGAGTGACCATAAGGAACACTGACTGTTCTTCGTGTTGTTGTTTAATTTGATGTGGCGACTGTGGGCCTGTCGTACAGCTCACAGTGTTGGGACTTTCACGGTCCCGTGCTGAATTGTGTAGCTGGGCTTTAACAGGGGCAGCTGAGTCGATGTTTTACAAGGGCTCTGCAGCGAAGTCACACTTGGGGTTAGAACCCATGACAGTCTGGTGTATTTTCCAGTGCTCATGCCACCACATCACAAGACCTCAGTCTGAAGTAGGTGCTCTTTATCTGATAGGCCGGTCTTTTGGCATCGTGGGATGGGAACTGGGCTCAGAAAGTGGAGCGTGAGATTGTGGCTGTGTTCCATTATGCACACTTGCATTCTACGTACTTGCATTCTAGATAGTACATTCTTCCAATTACACTATCTAGAACACGCTTGATAGTATGCAAGAGCGCAAGTATGCTTCAATTTTTGAACACACTTGATGACGTAGTCAGCAGAATAGCCTACCTTTGACCTTACACAGGAAAAACAATAGAATAACCCCCACAAATTACCTTACTCGATAACCTAGCTACGGTACAGTTGGCACCATTAGGCCTAAGAATTAGAAATTAACTACAAATGTTATGGTGCATTATTTACAATAAATATTGTTTTGCCAAATTTTGCGGTTTCATTAAGACATTACTGCCCTGGTGAAACTACCCAGCGAACAAAATGAGGTCGAAATGTCATCAGGACGTCGCCTTGATATATTTTTATAGGATTTTCTAAACGTTATGTGTACGTCACAGAGAATGTTTCTGGGACGTTCTAGTAACCTCCCCCAGACATTCATTACATGACGTTATATTGTAACCAGTAACAGACGTTGTAGGAACGTCCCTGAATGTCCCATGAATGTTATGAGCACAACGTCATATCATAACCGGATAGGGACGTTGCTTGAACGTCTCCGAAAAATTCTAATTAAATGTCATATTGTAACCAAACAGTGACCTTCCTAGGACTTTAATAACGTTCTAGTAATGTTTTTAGGATATCCCTAGGGAACGTCACATCATAACTTTGAGGAAACTAAAATGGGACGTCCACTGTTTGCTGGGTAGGTACTTTGTGTGTGAACCATATGAGGCAATTAGTTTTATCTCAGTTACGGACAGCCCGACCTAAGCAGTGGTGGAATCAGGCCAGATCATCTCATACCAGCAGTAATCTAAAACAGAATAGCAAGATGCCTTAAATATAATGCAGACGTATTATAAATACTGCTTAGGTCATGCTGTCAGTAACTGTCACAAACTCAGCTTTGGTTAACGGGTACAGTTTCCGGAAAGATGTATGCTTATTTAACTATGGAGCCGGTGTAATTTTGCGCCGTTTTTCGACTCCCCTACAGAACCCCCTTCACATAAACGCACTCGTCAAGCTACGCGACCTGCTATGAAGGGCATGCGCTGCACTTTCGCTCAATTTCTCCAATTAAATTTAAAACGATAGGCTAATACTGTGGCTTGTGGTACGAGCATAGAGTACTCAAGTGACTACGTCACACTGGTTTCAGAAGTAAATTCCCCATTCATTTAGAGCGTAGACATTAACTAAAACTTACTTTTAAACCATTTCTAGTGATTATGTCTTACCGTCCATTTCCTGGAATTTTCCGTTTGCAAACTATGTTTTTTTATTTTTTTTGGTCGCAGTGTTTTACATTTTAACTGAGCTAACCTCTCTCTCTCATAAGACAGTTTTGGTTACATGCCGTGTTACGCTATTTTTCTACAGTCTATGGTTAGCGCAATGATCTCTGGGAACGGAAAACCCATACAAGCGTGCATCGATGCACAATTGAAATTCTTGACTCTTGTCAAGTACGGAAGTCCACATCCGGGGATTTTAGAATATACTTGATTTTTGCATACTTCGGTTCGAAACGCACAAATGACAAACAAAATGCCGCTATGCACACTGACTAGAGTACAAGTATGCATAATGGAACACAGCCTAGGACTCTTAATTTCCTGCACACCGCAGTGCGGGACAGGGGCACACTTTTGGGTTGCCAGACATTTTGGATGTCCCTCCGTGTGCAGTGGCCACAGGGACACGGAGCTCTGAATACAGTGGGTGACAGCTCCGGTCTTCGCCCCTCTCAGACCCTCAAACCCCCCTCACCCGCCACCCCCCCCCCCCCCCCGTCAGTCCCCGCTCACACGCTTTCATCCTCTGTGACTCGACTGGGGAAACGCTCTCCCGCTCTCTCCCGCTTGTCTGGCCATGTCTGGGCAGGCGGTCCTATCTATCCGGGGACCTGTGTGCTTCTAAGTGGCACGTGTCTTATATGGAAATGCGGCGCTCTCCTGGCCTTTGTGCAGACGAGCGGTAACGCTGTGACTCTTATTGTCTGTTAACCCTCTGTCAATGGCGCGGAGGACGGGGTGAGTCACTGGCTTCCTCACCGCCGCGTGAATGCTGATGCGCCGAGGTGTTTACGGGGTGGATTTGTACGGACGGCCTAGCGGCTTTCTCTTGCTGCTGTTCTAGCAGGGGAGTGAAAACGACAGGCTCTCGCTCTCTTTCCAACGTACGCTGGAGCTGCTTCTTCCGTACAGCCGCTGTTTATGTTGCTCTTCGCATGCTCAAAACAGACGGCGAGAGAAAGAACAACGGGGTGCAGAGGTCGCTTACATGATGCACATCTCTATTTATCTATTCATTGATTCAGTTCTGTTCATTAGTACAATACCTTGTGTAAATGTAAAATAGCCTATCCCTCCTATAATACTTTAACTGCAATCTTCTGGGGATGAGCCCACTTGCCTAGCCTCTGCACTGTTCCACAGAATGAGGCTCTCGGCTCATGGCGGCGTTTCGTGTTTCAGAGTTACTCCCTTCGAAATGAGATGCTACTGCATTTCTCTGTTCTCTCTCCCCCTGCCCCCCCCTCCCCCTTTTCTCCCCAAGGAGTGAATAAGGTAGAGTGCGATCTGTGTTGATATTAAGTAATTCCGGACTGTTCTGAAGTCAGATACTCTGTGTGTAATAGGTGGCATGGGACTCGCTGCTCAATTCAAACAGTGTGTGCGCATGCGCAGCGCGGCTCTCGTGGCGTACGTGCGTGGGCCCGCGCTCTCGCGCAGCGGAACAGCAGGCTAGTCTCGTTCCGATGACGCACGCTCCGCGGTCCCCGCGACGAAAGTCTGCGCTGGAGGTGATCTCGGACCCTCCGGGCTCGGAGGGGCGGAGCCGTAAATGGAAAACAGTGTCTGTGGCTTAGTTTGGGCTTCCTGCAGAAATCCGCGGCATCTCTTCATGCGCGAGACGTGTTTTCATGCCATTGTGATGGGCTAGTCGCACAGACATCTTAGTATGAGATGTGGGCACGTATTTGGACATTCACTTACTGGACTGTTAAAGGTTTTAGATTGCAAGGAGTGGTCCTTTGTTAAACAGACTTTGTGCGTGTACGTGTGCGTGTATGCATGTGTGTGTGTATGTATGTATGTATGTGTGTGTGTATGCATGTATATGTGTGTGCGTGCATCCCTGCTTCCGTGTGTGTGTGTGTGTGTGTGTGTATATATACTGTATATAATACGTGTGTATTCTCTCAGCTAGGTCCCCTATGCAAACACGTAGTCTCTCCCCCTGCAAACCCACGGCGATGTAGGTTGCATGCATTATGCAACGGGGGGTTTAGAGGGGGATTCTATAAATAATCAAGTGTCTCGTACGCTCTCCGCTTGTTCAGAGGTGGAATAATTTTTTGTGACAGCGGCTTGCGAAAGCAGAACTGTTGGAATCCGCTCTGTGGATCCGAACAGAAACAGCTCCGGCAGGCACGGGTAACCCAGGCCTTCCACACCCCATTAAAAACCCACAGAAGCTGCCCAGCCTTTTCCAGCAGAGGGGTTTGATGTTCTCTAATGACCAGGAAACGGTGACGGGGGCCTTTTTGGGGCATCTGGTTGGATGTTTGTTTACCCACTGCAATTGCATGCTTGTGTATATCAGCGTGAATGTTGAAAACATGATGCGATGTATTTGGGGGTTACTCATTCCTTTAATGCCCTTTTCCTGAACCCGGCAAGCTGTGTGTCATAGAAACAGGGGCGTGTCCCACTGTGCCTGTATGTAAAGCTATCTGCACCCGCTTTTGACAAAATGGTGGTGGTGTACAGAGGATGTGAACAGCGATGGACAAGGTGATTCCCCTCTGCAGAGAGCTGTAGGGAGGTATTTCGCCCGGCGTTAGCTTAGCGTTAGCAGGGACGTTTCAGATGGAATCCCACCATGGCAACTGAAGGCTAAGAAAGGAACTCTCCAAGCCCCTGATATCGTCCAATCAGCTATGAGACTTTGATTTTTTTTTTTTCTTTAACCCTTAAAGCGAACCGTGGGTTGTTTCTGAAATAAAAAAACACACCTACAGTGAACTGATGAAGGTGAATTCAAGTGTCAGGTTCTGGTTATTAGCAACCTACAAGTGTATACCAAGCAGGCCACACCATAAATACTGTGAGCTTTCCACAACTCGTTAGAGGAATGACCTGCAGTCACGCAGGTTTGGCTACTTTCCGCCATTACAGGAATGACCTACCTGTTCCCAAACCTCTGGAGACTTGCTGTGTGTATCTATGAAATACAGAGGGACGCAGCGTATTCTAGTCAAATGTGAGACTAATCGGACACTACTTCTAATTCCCTTTTGAGTGCTTTAAGCTGGATACTGTACAGTGGGGTGTGGTTTCTGCGTGATTATTACGGACCTTATCGCCATAATCAAGATCATCATTATCATCTCCGTGGTCATTATTTCAGCAGTTTTTCAGTAATTATTGAAATTATTTTTACAAAATATTGAAATATTTTGCATGCACCCATATCTTGTATCTGATTCACTGGAGTTCTAATAATTGTGTACCTGTGTGCATTTTTATTGGGGTCGCTATTCTTATTGTCCGCATTCAACCACTTTAGACACTTTACACTTTTATTTTACCGAATCTCTATACTTCTCTCCTCTCCCTCTTTTGTAGGTAATGGAGCTAAAGGGTCAGATGATTCATGTCCCAGAGTCCAACTCCATCATGTTCCTGGGCTCCCCACGCGTCGACAAGCTGGAGGAGCTGATGGGGCGCGGCCTCCACCTGTCGGACATCCCCATCCACGACGCCACGCGCGACGTGATCCTGGTGGGCGAGCAGGCCAAGGCGCAGGACGGTCTGAAGAAGCGCATGGACAAGCTGAAGGCCACGCTGGAGCGCACGCACCAGGCCCTGGAGGAGGAGAAGAAGAGGACGGTGGACCTGCTCTACTCCATCTTCCCCGGCGACGTGGCGCAGCAGCTCTGGCAGGGCCAGGTGGTGCAGGCGCGGAAATTCGAGCACGTCACCATGCTCTTCTCCGACATCGTGGGCTTCACGGCCGTCTGCGCGCAGTGCACGCCCATGCAGGTCGTCAGCATGCTGAACGAGCTCTACACGCGCTTCGACTACCAGTGTGGCGTCCTCGACGTCTACAAGGTGAGCCGTTGTCCTTCTAGCGCTTTCTTTCACCCTTCTTTTTACATGTTGCTCTGAGGAATTGATGTTTACGTGTTGGAATTACCTCAGTAATGCAGTTTAGTTCACCTCGATTACTACTCTGCACTTTGGCCCTTAAACTGAAGATCTATTTTATTGTTCTAGTAGTATTTTATTTTATTGTATAGTCCCTCTGTGTTATAAGAATAACATAATATTTTGTGAGGTGCCGTGAATCTGTTAATATAAATGTATTTGTTGGTGAGGTACCTCTTAAATGGGGGGGGTCATCCAGGTCTTAAAAGCTGGAGTGACCAAAAGAAAAGAATGGTAAAAATTCTGATATATTTGTGTATCAGTGTTTGATGGCTTTTAGCTTTTAGGATCAGCATTGAGTCGCCTGTGAAGTTAAGCCCTGAAATGCTGACTGAATGTACAAAGGCTCACAGCTTTTTCCTGCTGGTTATAATAGGAGCCTGGAGGAAACCCAAAGCAGACCCTCGGCTCTAATATCCAGAGAGTTCCCCCGAGTGCCGTTCCCATTAGGAGCGGCTTTAGACGAAGGAGGCGTCTGGAGACTCTCTTAGCCTAAGGTCTGCACTGAGCGCCATGTAATGGTTTATAAAATAACTTACTTCCACCCCCTCACCAAACCAGATTGAAACGATAGGCGACGCCTACTGTGTGGCATGCGGTTTGCACAGGAAGAGTGACAGCCACGCCAAGCCAATCGCACTCATGGCCCTGAAGATGATGCAGCTCTCGGAGGAGGTGCTTACGCCTGATGGGAAACCAATCAAAGTGAGCAGACATATTTATTTTTACAGTTGTATTATATTTACAGTTATTCAGAGAAAAGGTGTTGGTTTTAGCAAGTGATAGTTCACCCCCCCAACCCAAGTACGATCTCATAAAACACTAAGGAAGACTGCTCGGTTGTGTTACACTTGCGAGTGCTCAACATACTTCGTCGATAATTTCGACACCTGTCTTTCTTGTGAAGGAAAATTATTACTTGTTAAAAGGAAACCTTTTTTTTTTTTTTTTAACAATTGTGTTAGTATAAAAGAAATCATATTATTTTGAGCATCAAATATAGCTCGTTACGTGTGTTGTTTATTTTATACAATATATTTTTGGTGATCTTCATAAAGGTTGTCAATAATTCTGGACCTGGCTGTAAAGCCACTGGTTAGCCAGTAATAGCCACTGTAAATATTCGGATGAGTAGATCTCAGATTTCAGCATTGTATGTTTCAGACAACCCCGAGTGATAGGCAGTAACTAGGCAGGAATGGCTAGGGTTTTGTGTCCCTGTATGTTTTTGTGATGGTGATGGGGGGGATGAGTTCAGATGATGTCCACTGACCTTTTTTTGCTGTTACAGCCACACGTTTTGATTCGCTCATACAGGAGCTGGGCTGATCATCAGCTCCTGGTATTGTAGTGAGTTTGGCACTTTCTCCCTCAGGTTTCATCTCATTTTGTGCGAGTCTCACATGTTTTATCTGTGATGGCAGCATATGCTTTCCGCAGCAGTCTGGGTACTATGAACGTCTACAGCAGATATGCCGAAACAGAGTGCTTTTTTATTTTTAGTTTGGGGCATTATTGGACCATCAGGGTTTTTTTTCTAGGCCAATGTCTGTTAACAGCGAACAGTTCGTTCCCATTTGTGTAATTTCTCTTTTTCGTCAGTAATGAATTTCGACTGAGGTATGTAGGTCGTGCTTGCCTTTACAAATTGCCTTT
This sequence comes from Ilyophis sp. 1 JC-2022, assembly GCA_022702515.1. Classification (NCBI taxonomy): domain Eukaryota; kingdom Metazoa; phylum Chordata; class Actinopteri; order Anguilliformes; family Synaphobranchidae; genus Ilyophis; species Ilyophis sp. 1 JC-2022. Next base: position 120,701,691 of record CM040402.1, read on the forward strand.
TTGAGAATTGAAGTTGGAAGAAAGCTTTGCTCATTGATCCGTGTGGACAGGAGCGTATCGACTCAGGCTCTGGGGATACGCATTACAGATGAATAACCAGTCAGGCCAAATTCAACCAATATTTGGAATTAATCTGTGCGAATGGAGGGTGGTATTCAACAAACCCGCTATTGTTTTTACTTAACACTGAGGAAGAATGTTTCTGCACATCATCAAACGCTTACATTTTCTGTTTGTATTGTAACACAAGTATAAATCAGTGCCTATCCTTGTTTAAGAAATCTCAATGCTTTTTTGTTTACTAAAAAGCCAAAAAATATTTTGAGCAAAAAGTTTGGTTATTAGACAATAGGACAGATGTATCAAAACTATTAAATTATTCTAGAACAATCCTCTGAAATCAAGGGCTTGATTTACTAAGACCTTTAGCACATGCAAAACCAATAACATAACTAATGATTGGTGCAAAATAAATACCATGACCAATCATTGGTCATGTTATTGGTTTCGCATGTCCTTAAAGGTTTTGCACACGCTTAAAGGTCTGAGTAAATCAGGCCCCAAGTGTACAATTCATGTCCAGAGTTACCTGTCAAATTCTAATGAATCATGATGAGGTGCAAATATTTCATGGATAAAATTATAAGAACAGGTTAAGGCCAGATTGTTAAAACATTGTTAAAACCAATTAATTTATCATTGTTTTGTGCATATATTCAGGGTTAATGAACCTGCTTGTATTTGAGTAATACCAGTCATGTGATGATAGATTAATACTGGAATGGAGTTGCATTGGAATTAAAACAAATCCACATTCTACGCACACTTATATCCTCTTTGATGAAAGCAAAGCTGCCTGATTGTGTTGTTACTGTATGGTGATGAAAATGCTGGGTCACAGAGCACCTGAAAAGCCCAGTCCATAGACCATACTGTACTGATAGTTGATTATGCTGGTAGTCTACAGTGGCTGAGCTCGGCATGTTGGACATTTTCTGCCAAGCGTAGGATGAATGTAATTAGGCCAGGGTTCCTCGGGTTATTGCTGTGTTCGATCACAAAGTCAAAGTGTCAAAGTGTTTTTTATTTATCAAGTGCACAGTATAACACAAGGTCATTCTGAACAATGAAATTCTTAGGACATGGCAAGCAACAACTATGTAGTAGGCATAACAAACAAAAACAAAAAATATATATATATTAAATTGTTAAAAAGAGTCAAATAAGAGCAAGAATAACATACATATACATAGCAGTAAAACACTAGGAGCAGTTCCAGATATGGACAGTAGGAGTAAGAGTATTAAATATTATAAATATAAAGTGTGGAGGTGCCGATGTACAATAAATTCAATTAAATTAAGGTGATGTACATTGAATGTACATAAGAAGTGCCTAGAGCATACAATGAGGTGCGATGAATGAGATTAATGCTGCTGGTTGAGAAGCCTGATGGCCTGGGGGAAAAAACTGTTTGTGAGTCTGGTAGTCCGTGCCCGTATGCTCCGGTAACGTCTACCAGACGGCAGCAGCGAGAACAGTCCATAGCCTGGGTGGCTGTAATCTTTTATGATTTTCTGTGCTTTCTTAAGGCATCGCGTGTGGTAGATGCCTTGCACAGAGGGGAGGTGGCAGCTAATGATGCGCTCCGCTGTCTTCACCACCCTCTGAAGGGCCTTGCGATCAGCAGCGGAGCAGCTGCCGTACCACATGATCACATGATACCTTTGGATCATGTGATTTGCATGCTTTTTTGACCTCACCAGGGGTTAATTCCAATCGCTTATGTTCAGGCCTTGCCTCTCTTCCTTGCGTCCTTCCCTCGCTCCTTAGCTACACCCAATGTAGGACGTGAGGAATAGATGCACGGAGGAGATATGAGGATGGAGGAATTGAGGCAACATGGCAAATGGAACTTGCTCAGTCAAGTCTCAGTTTGAAGTGACGTCGCTTAATAATGATGTGTTGCATACATATTATATCATATTTACACTTAACTATAATGTTTTCAAGCCTCTTTTTAAACTAAGTGCCATTCTTTACGACTAAGTGTCATTATGGATTAAAGTGCTTCATAATAAATGGAAAGGAACGGTAAGATTAGATTTTTGTAGGGCGTTCCCGTCATGTTTCAAACTGTGGCAGATGTTGAGAGGCGGATCATTTATAATCTTTGTCACAACGTTCCGTAAAAACTTTCTCGCTGAAGCATCCTCCGGGAGCCTCCTGTGTTCCTCGCTCCTCGCTCCTCCGAGGAGCATTTAGCAAATTGGATTGTCCTTAAAGACGACTTATCTCGATCGATTTCCGGATCAGGTGAGGACAGAGGAGAAAAGGACGGATAAAATAAGCGCTTGGAATGAACCCCTGGGACACCCGAGTGTTCAGAGGAGCCAGAAGAGCGAAGTTGAGAGCCTTGGCCGATGTTATGTGGCCTGAAAGGTTTTTCAGAAAGTTATACAACTGAAACAATGTGAAAAAACATTAGCCAGGAAAATTCTTACCGGCGCCGCTACAAAATGGGATTCGTAGTCCTTCTAGGTCAACGTAATGATGGTCTAAAGGAGAGCATGAGGTGATCATAATTACCCAAAATGCATGGAGCAGTCTTCATTCTGTGTAAGCAGTAGAAGCCTAGTATGGACAGTGTTTGTTGGTTTATCTATTTACTTTCATGAATGATCTACTTCTTATAAATAGTGTGCTTTTCTGTTGAAAGGGTAAAAGGGTGAAAGAGCATGAAAGAGAGTAGGAAGAAAAAAACAGCTCTTGCTATGTGCCTTTCTCTGTGGCAGGGGATGGGGGAGGGGTGGTGGAGGGCACGAGGGCAGACTGTCTTGAGGAACAGATGCCCCCAGATGGAGGTCTGCTTATGGTTATGATAATGCCTCCAGAATCTGGCTTGAAAAAATCGTTGTGCCTGCTCACACTGAAACAGTGCGCATCTGAGTGTTTGTGTTTGTGTGTGTGTGTGTGTGTGTGTGTGTTTGTGTGTGTGTTTTTGTGCACGTATATGCCTACGGGCGTGTCTACGGCTGTATGTGTGTGTTAAGGGCCAGATTCTATTTCACCCAGAGTTAATGAATTGCCTGAGGAAATGGCAGGCACACGCTCTATCGCAGTGACGGACGTTACCTGACCTGAGATGCAGACGTGATGGCCATTATGTTTCTAGCCTGTGGCCCTGAGGGAACCCTGTAGTGCAGACAGATTTAATCACATTTGAAGGCTCCCATGCTTCTCGGTCGTTGGTAGTATACCCACATTTGCCTGGAGATTCTTTGGCGACCAGAAATAAAACAACCAGCCTTCGGTTACTGTATGCCATACCCAACCATCTCTCTCTTTCTCTCTCTCTCCATTTTTTTCCATTTCTTGCTCCATAGAGGCCCTTACAAAACTGGATAGTTTTCTGCAAACTTGCGGCTAATATGTAGTGCATTTGCCACAAATTAGATTGTTTCCCACAAAATGTTGCCAGAGGTTTTCCAGACTTTGCCAGTACTGGTGAAATTCTGGTGAACTTCTTGCAACAATGGCAGTTCCCCCAAAGCTAATTTGCACGTGAAAATATGAGCTTGCCAGAAGGCCTATATTTTTGTAAGGGGGTTCTTGTTAGTTCAGTTAGTTAAAATATTTAAGATAATTATATTACAGTGGTGCTTGTAATAATGCGCTGTTGCGCATTGGTTCAGTACAGAGCAAGACATTTACCAGGGGAGGTGGTGTACATTTGTCCAAACGCTTTAAAAGATGTTTCATTAGCTGGACGTTTTCATTCCTCTAAGAGAATGTTGCACAGATCAGAGGCATAACTTATGTCTGGGCCGCAGATTCTGCGCGTTGCATACGCAAATTTGTCGAAGGCAGAGTGGAAAGCGGGTGATTATTATTTATGAGCGCATGTTCCTACACTCCCCTGCGGCGTTGGACGGATGATTGACAGTGCCGTCGGCATGACAACGCGGGCACGATTGTTTGCGGGCGACATTGTTCTGGCACCGCTGAAGTATCGCCGAACCCGTGTCCAAGGCAGGAGGCCCTGGCACAGATTGTTGCTGGCACCGTACCCCTGAGGGGTGAGGGTTTCGAACCCAAAACCTACTCGCTCTTTTCAGCAGATATAAGATGAGCTTTCCTACCGTCGGTTTAGTGAAAAAATATTTTTACAGACTATTTTTACCGCTGAAGCTTTCAAGCACAAGTTTTTCTGGGTAGTGTAGTGAACTTTGGTAGAACTCTGGGTAGTGTAGTTACCTGGCCATGACATGAGTCTAAATGGTGGTGAAATATGTTTGTTAGTTCCTCTGTGCTTCCCTGGGGTGATAATCCAGAATAGGGTATTTGTCGCTCTCCATTCACTTCTATAGGGCAGCTAAAACGGTCTCAAAATGACACTTCTAGCACGTATACGAACGTGAAGGAAGTGGATTCTGTCAATACAAACATTTTATTTGGAACGTACATGTAGATCTGCCGATGCGCCAGAAACCAGTCATTGGTCCAAATTTCCACGGAAGCAAGTGTTATATATCTATGGTAAACAAACCTACCTGCCAACATTTTGCTAGTTTTTTTCTGGTAGCTTGCTAACAACATTGAAGAAAATTGTACTTTTATAAATAATTTTAATTACACAAAACGTGCTAGAAGTGTCATTTTGAGACCGTTTAAGCTGCCCTGTAGAAGTGAATGGAGAGCGACAAATACCATATTCTGGATTATCACTGCAGGGGAGCACAGAGCAACTAACAAACACATTTCACCACCATTTTGACTCATATCATGGCCAGGTAACCACACAACCCAAAGTTCTACCAAAGTTCAGTAGTGCTTTACGGTGTTAAAAATAACTGAATAGTTTATGAAATACACTTTTCTATGAAGCAGTCCTGCACACCTCCAGAGATGGGCTGGATGTGGATTGCAGTTGCCAAAACCCTCGTGCACAATTACACAAGTGTTTGCGGTATAAATGCGAGTAATCCAAACTACACATGCACATCTAATTTCCAGGTGCTGAGTTTAAAAAGGTAATCCGTATAATTTAAAAATGAATACCTCGCAGCCTGTGAAAGCTCTCAGTTATTATCTAAGTATATTTAATCCATGAGTAAAAATACAATGTTTCAGGCACCTCACGGACTCTTTGTCAGGCATAAAAAAAGGAATACAAAAGGAAAGTCAAACGAGAGTCCGTCAGGGCTCGAAATGTTGTGTTTTGATTCATGGAATAAATATACTTGGATAATAACTGGGAGCTATCACAGTGTGCAAGTTATTCATTTTTTAATTATGCAGTGTAAGAATGGGCAAAGACGAACCTTGGGAGGAGGCAGCAAAGCAAGAACAAAATGGCATCACTTCCTGTGAATGCTCAACACCAATGCTACAGGTCAGGGTTCGAATACAAGGTCAGTTAAAACAAGATACAGCCAGACAATTGTGTGACATTCAATGTCTTTGATTCTCAGGCACTGCCTATCCTGTATTTTTCACTAAGTTGGATTAATCACCAACTGAGTGATTTTAATCAAGGCGTTCTGTGGAGTAAAAATGATATGGTACAATGAGGACTGTTCCTTGCTCAAGGTAAGGCAAGGTGATGTGATGTCTTCGCTAGGACCAGATTTATCTCAGGTAATTGGCCAGTATTATTACGGTTATTTATTTCTGTAGTGTCACAGCCACATTACAGAGTCACGGCATGCGTTACTAAGGCTGCGAAATGTCCAATTACATCTGTTCTTATGATGGGATAGGTTGTGGACTTTGTCACCAATTTTATTACGGTGATTTTATTTCATCTGTCTTTAAATAGTGTAGAGCAGGCAAGGAGGCAAGGGTTTTCATTGTAATGTTAATCACAAGGTTATATTGCTACTGTAGGAATTACTCAATGGGACACAATGATTTTTGCGATACAGTGGAACAGCACTTACTTATTCTAGATAAAATAGTGCCGAAGAGCACCCCCCCCCCCCCCACCTACCCTGTCCAGTCTGTTCCTTCTAGGGGTTGCAGCTACTCTGAGATGGGGGGTTAGCCCCCCCCATCTGTTTCTCCTTCTAAGCAGGATGGAGATAGCCCTCTTCATCCTTTAAAGAGGTTCTTTTGTTGTCGTTTACTATATTTTGTGTATTTTTTCCCTAATTTACCTGCCAGTTTGATTTCCACTGATTCCCCTTCTCCACACCCACATACACAGTGAAAGGATGGATACGCTCTAATCACATCAGAGAGAGAGAGAGAGAGAGAGAGAGAGAGAGAGAGAGAGAGAGAGAGAGAGAGAGAGAGAGAGAGAGAGAGACACATAAGCAGTGTTGCAGGTTTACAATACAGACGGCTGCAGGCCTTGGGCTTGTCTTAGAAATGCCGCAGGTCAAAGGACAATAGAGAGGCCAGGGTTTGTGACAGCAGGGAGCAAGAGAAAGAAAGAGAGGGAGAACCAGGCATGCCAGAGAAAATGAGGGAATGGATGTGGCACAAAATGATAAGGGGAGGGTCAGTGAAGCGTAGAGCAAAGGAGAATAAGAGAAAGATGGATGGATGAACGGTCACAAACAGAAGGCTAGATGCAGTACGGGGACAGTAAGAGAGATGGAAGAAGAGCGATATGAGAAATGGAGTGATGGTGGTAGAAATGGAGGGAGAGAAGGGAAACGATACAGGAAACAGAACGATGTGGGAGGAGTTGGACTGAAGGAATCGAGTGGGGGAGGTGGGCAAGCCGCATTTTTAAATTAATTATCTTTTCATTCTGACAGTCGTGTCAGCAGCTCGCTGGTTAAGTCGACTGAATGGTGTCCCTATGGCGACCGCATCTGTGATGTCACCCTTCCTGCATGAACCTGACGTGTCCGTCACGACTTGCAGTGTTTGTCTCGCTGTGACCTTAACCCTGAAGACGCAGGTGACAGAGGTGTCCCACAATTCTCGGCAGGGATTGCAATGCAGGCTGGGAAAAGTTTTCCATGGGAGAGACGGCAATGTCACAATGATTTATTAGAGCCACTGATTCATTAGATCAACTGATTCATTAGATCCACTGATTCATTAGATTCACTGATTCATTAGATTCACTGATTTATTAGAGCCACTGATTCATTAGATCAATTGATGTATCGGGCCCAAATTCTTTGGTTGCCAAGTATGCAAACGCATTTTTGAATAAGATTAAATGACTGTGTTGTAACGGTGCTTCTCGTGGTCAGCAAGGCAGTGCAAAGTAGGCAGTTTTACATGTACAGCATATCCCATGGTTATTTTATATGTATGCATATTTACTAGCTCAGACTGAAACTGAACATAGCTTCTATGTTATTATGACTATTTTGACTAATTGCTGGGAGTTATGATTTATTCAGCGGCTGATTCTAGAAATAGAACCAGACGGCTTCTCTGGCCTGCAGTCCCGTTCTGTTTCTGCAGTTTTTTAGCTGAAACGCAATGAAACACTCTGCCCCTTTCAGTGCAACACTGAGACGCAATGAAACACTCTGCCCCTTTCAGTGCAACACTGAGACGCAATGAAACACTCTGCCCCTTTCAGTGCAACACTGAGACGCAATGAAACACTCTGCCCCTTTCAGTGCAACACTGAGACGCAATGAAACACTCTGCCCCTTTCAGTGCAACACAGAGACGCAATGAAACACTCTGCCCCTTTCAGTGCAACACTGAGACGCAATGAAACACTCTGCCCCTTTCAGTGCAACACTGAGACGCAATGAAACACTCTGCCCCTTTCAGTGCAACACTGAGACGCAATGAAACACTCTGCCCCTTTCAATGCAACACTGAGACGCACGCTTTTCCATGAATGTTCTTTTGCACCAGAGAAAATGCTACTGCACTATAAAAATCAAGCAGAAAAAAAAACAAAAAACAGGTGAATATCGTTTATTGTAAATATGAATGGATTCTCCGTTTTTTTTTTTTATGGGTTTCTAGCAGACAGATATTTTGTTGGTTTAATAATTCACACAGTAGAGATATCTCATTACCTATGACGGCATCTCGGCCTCCATTTTCTTTTCGTCTTAGGTAATTCATGGCCCTGCCACCTGGCCCTCGGTTCAATAGGCTTACCTTTGATTTTAGCATGGAAACACAAGGTGGAGTTTCAAAAGGCCAGGCTGGGCAGGAATGTCAGTTGGTAGGCCTTAGTATGGGGTTAAGGGTCATGCATGGGCTGAGGATACCCCTACCAGAAGGAGAGTACGATCTGGGACACACACTTAGGAGGCCATTTTTGGGATAGGACGGAACTGTCCAATAGATATTAGCCATTATACGAATAGGGTTTTGCTGTTGGGGAAAGATTGCACTTTTTAGCGATGCCTGGTGAAGAAGTGTGTGATATTGGGCAGTAATATTACTGAGTGAATCTATTGTTGAGTGAGTAGGGCTCTGCTGTTGAGTCAGCAAGGCTCTGAGAGAGTCCTGGTTTGAGTGAGGTGAGTACAGGTGCACACAACAGCATCTTTAGTGGATCATCTGGGAGAGGTGGTAGAGAAAGTGTGCTGCTGCATGACTGGGTCTCTGAGAGAGGCCTGGTTTGAGTGAGGTGTGTACAGGTGCACACAACAGCATTTTTTTGTGGATCATCTGGGAAAGGTGGTAGAGAAAGTGTGCTGTTGAGTGACTGGGTCATTGAGAGAGGCCTGGTTTGAGTGAGGTGTGTACAGGTGCACACAACAGTATCTTTAGTGGATAATCTGGGAAAGGTGGTAGAGAAAGTGTGCTGTTGAGTGACTGGGTTTCTGAGAGAGGCCTGGTTTGTGTGAGGTGAAGATGTGAAGAATCTGGGGGAGGTGCCAGAGAGAGTTATGTTTGGGGAAGGGAGGCACTGAACCCAATGTTGCTGTCAAATGACCTGACCTCACTGAGAAAATGGTCTGGGAGTAAGAGAAGGAGAAAAATTGTGTGTGCACAGGTGGGAGAGAGAGAGAGAGAGAGTGTGTGTGTGTGTGTGTGTGTGTGTGTGTGTGTGTGTGTGTATATGTGTGTGTGTATGTGTGTGTGTGTGTACGTGCGTGCGAGAAACAGACAGAAAGAGAGATAGGAAGAAGGAAGGCTTCTGGATAACTTCTCCTCAATGGTCTCTGCACTCTTGAGAATAGCTCCAAGAGGTAAATCATCATGGCAAATTTAATATACCCAAACAGGCCATACAGTGTAGGAGCCCATACAGGCCAGGCAGTGTAGGAGCCCATACAGGTCAGGCAGTGTAGGAGCCCATACAGGTCAGGCAGTATAGGAGCCCATACAGGCCAGGCAGTGTAGGAGCCCATACAGGCCAGGCAGTATAGGAGCCCATACAGGCCAGGCAGTGTAGGAGCCCATACAGGCCAGGCAGTGTAGGAGCCCATACAGGTCAGGCAGTGTAGGAGCCCATACAGGCCAGGCAGTGTAGGAGCCCATACAGGCCAGGCAGTGTAGGAGCCCATATAGGCCAGGCAGTGTAGGAGCCCATACAGGCCAGGCAGTGTAGGAGCCCATACAGGTCAGGCAGTGTAGGAGCCCATACAGGCCAGGCAGTGTAGGAGCCCATATAGGCCAGGCAGTGTAGGAGCCCATACAGGTCAGGCAGTGTAGGAGCCCATACAGGCCAGGCAGTGTAGGAGCCCATATAGGCCAGGCAGTGTAGGAGCCCATACAGGCCAGGCAGTGTAGGAGCCCATATAGGCCAGGCAGTGTAGGAGCCCATACAGGTCAGGCAGTGTAGGAGCCCATACAGGTCAGGCAGTGTAGGAGCCCATACAGGCCAGGCAGTATAGGAGCCCATACAGGCCAGGCAGTGTAGGAGCCCATACAGGCCAGGCAGTGTAGGAGCCCATACAGGCCAGGCAGTGTAGGAGCCCATACAGGCCAGGCAGTGTAGGAGCCCATACAGGCCAGGCAGTGTAGGAGCCCATACAGGCCAGGCAGTGTAGGAGCCCATACAGGCCAGGCAGTGTAGGAGCACAACGTGGCATCAGCCTCTATTTAATTACTCCTGAATATTCTAGAATGCTGTGAATGGTTATTCAGACAGCGTTCATTTTGAGTTTCTATACAGTAAAATAGGAACCTATGCGGAATATTGCTTTATATTGTTTGTGTCACTACATATTTTCTGACATTTAAAGGTATTTACTTGATTGTTTGGTGGTTCAATTTTAGCTGGTTCAATTTTAGCTGGGGGCACTTGTCACTGCTGACAGTGACCCTGCTGATAGTCATACCTTGGAGTTTCTATGTAGTACACACAGTAGTTCCGGACCGTGTTACGGTCCTCTTGTGTTATGGTACTGCTAGGCTGTTCTGTTGATTTCAGGTACTGACAGTACACTCAGTGAATGCAAACACACGCACAACCCAGTTAGTCAGGTACCGGTCAGATTTGTATCAGGAAAAAAAGGGGAAGGGAGAACAGAATGTCCAGAAACGACTCGCAAGAAGAAACCATTACAGAGACGGACAAAAAAAAAGTGTTTTGATTGCTGTTGGATATTCTTGAGAAAGGTTTTTTTTTCTTTTTCTTTCTCCTTTCTCCCCAGTGCTTATTTACGGTAGGCCTTTGGCAGCGTGACATTGTGGAGGACATTCCGTTTCTTTTTCACTGACTGCATTCACTCTCATGTTAAGGTACTGATAAGATCATCACTTGCTGACAGAATGTTCCAAAAGACAGTACTGACAGTGCGCTCTCTTGTATTAAAGGACAGTACTGACAGTGTGCTCTCTTGTATTAAAGGACAGTACTGACAGTGCGCTCTCATGTATTAAAGGTCAGTACTGACAGTGCGCTCTCTTGTATTAAAGGACAGTACTGACAGTGCGCTCTCTTGTAGTAAAGGACAGTACTGACAGTGCGCTCTCTTGTATTAAAGGACAGTACTGACAGTGTGCTCTCTTGTAGTAAAGGACAGTACTGACAGTGTGCTCTCTTGTATTAAAGGACAGTACTGACAGTGCGCTCTCTTGTATTAAAGGACAGTACTGACAGTGCGCTCTCTTGTATTAAAGGACAGTACTGACAGTGTGCTCTCTTGTAGTAAAGGACAGTACTGACAGTGTGCTCTCTTGTATTAAAGGACAGTACTGACAGTGCGCTCTCTTGTATTAAAGGACAGTACTGACAGTGCGCTCTCTTGTATTAAAGGACAGTACTGACAGTGTGCTCTCTTGTATTAAAGGACAGTACTGACAGTGTGCTCTCTTGTAGTAAAGGACAGTACTGACAGTGCGCTCTCTTGTAGTAAAGGACAGTACTGACAGTGCGCTCTCTTGTAGTAAAGGACAGTACTGACAGTGCGCTCTCTTGTAGTAAAGGACAGTACTGACAGTGCGCTCTCTTGTAGTAAAGGACGGTACTGACAGTGCACTCTCTTGTAGTAAAGGACGGTACTGACAGTGCGCTCTCTTGTAGTAAAGGACGGTACTGACAGTGCACTCTCTTGTAGTAAAGGACAGTACTGACAGTGTGCTCTCTTGTAGTAAAGGACGGTACTGACAGTGCACTCTCTTGTAGTAAAGGACAGTACTGACAGTGTGCTCTCTTGTATTAAAGGACAGTACTGACAGTGCGCTCTCTTGTATTAAAGGGCAGTACTGACAGTGCGCTCTCTTGTAGTAAAGGACGGTACTGACCGTGCACTCTCTTGTAGTAAAGGACAGTACTGACAGTGCGCTCTCTTGTATTAAAGGACAGTACTGACAGTGCACTCTCTTGTATTAAAGGACAGTACTGACAGTGCGCTCTCTTGTAGTAAAGGACAGTACTGACAGTGTGCTCTCTTGTAGTAAAGGACAGTACTGACAGTGTGCTCTCTTGTAGTAAAGGACAGTACTGACAGTGTGCTCTCTTGTAGTAAAGGACAGTACTGACAGTGCACTCTCTTGTATTAAAGGACAGTACTGACAGTGCGCTCTCTTGTATTAGAGGACAGTACTGACAGTGTGCTCTCTTGTAGTAAAGGACAGTACTGACAGTGTGCTCTCTTGTAGTAAAGGACAGTACTGACAGTGCACTCTCTTGTATTAAAGGACAGTACTGACAGTGCACTCTCTTGTATTAAAGGACAGTACTGACAGTGCACTCTCTTGTATTAAAGGACAGTACTGACAGTGCGCTCTCTTGTAGTAAAGGACAGTACTGACAGTGTGCTCTCTTGTAGTAAAGGACGGTACTGACAGTGCGCTCTCTTGTAGTAAAGGACAGTACTGACAGTGCGCTCTCTTGTATTAAAGGACAGTACTGACAGTGCGCTCTCTTGTATTAGAGGAACATTACTGGGACATTAAGCTGCCATTACTGGGAACCTTCTCCTCTCATTTATTATGCATCTGAAACAGATTATGGGGAAATTAAGGTGTTCATTCATTCCCAGCAGCTCAACGAGTGGTCGTCCTCATCCCTGTTTCACAGTGTGCGGCAGAGAGGGCCCAGGGCCCTGTTCTAAAAGGAGTGGTCATCTTCTTCCCTGTTTCACAGTGTGGGGCAGAGAGAGCCCAGGGCCCTGTTCTAAAAGGAGTGGTCGTCTTCGTCCCTGTTTCACAGTGTGCGGCAGAGAGGGCCCAGGGCCCTGTTCTAAAAGGAGTGGTCGTCTTCATCCCTGTTTCACAGTGTGGGGCAGAGAGAGCCCAGGGCCCTGTTCTAAAAGGAGTGGTCGTCTTCATCCCTGTTTCACAGTGTGGGGCAGAGAGAGCCCAGGGCCCTGTTCTAAAAGGAGTGGTCGTCTTCATCCCTATTTCACAGTGTGGGGCAGAGAGAGCCCAAGGCCCAGTTCTAAGTGGTTACACTGATGTCCAGGACCATCGCTGCCCCCTCATTAGCCACTGATGGATCCTCCATGTGGGGAGCGGAGTCCAGCTGGGCCCCGGCTGGACCAGGGGTTCAGTGATCTGGCCGCTCGCCCACTTCAGCTGCCCCGCGCTCCACAGCCTCAGTCTTAGACCCACACAGTGAGCAGCAGCTACTCTGCGCTCCACAGGATCACTCTCAGAACGCTGTGTTCACAGGGCGGACGCTACAGTGCACAAATCCTAAAACGGACTGTAACTGGCCACTTGCGGATGCGTGTCTGCCATCGGAAACGGACATAATCTCACGCGCGGAGGTGAGGCAGAATTTCACTGAAATTTAACTGGTCAGATAGCTTCCAGAAACTCTTGTTTTTATGCAGTGTCTTAGACCCATGCAGTGAGCACCAGATAGGCTTGTGTGCCCAGGTGTGCAGCGGGTAGGCGTGTGTGCCCAGGTGTGCAGCGGGTTGGCTGGTGTGCCCAGGTGTGGAGCAGGTAGACTTGTGTACCCAGGTGTGCAGCGGGTTGGCTGGTGTGCCCAGGTGTGGAGCAGGTAGACTTGTGTACCCAGGTGTGCAGCGGGTTGGCTGGTGTGCCCAGGTGTGGAGCAGGTAGGCTTGTGTACCTAGATGTGCACCATTTAGGCTTGTGTGGCCAGCTGAGCACCAGGTAGGGCAGTGTTTCCAGGTGTGCAGCAGGTAGGCTCATGCCGTTGACCCGTGGGCGAGCCCGCGACGTGCAGTCTCCACCACGCAGGCTGTCTACGTTCTCAGACTCGCCATTATAACCTCACCGTAAACCCGACTCTTCTGAACACTGACAGACTCCCACGACCACATTCTCCCGAACATGGTTTCCCAGCAACACTTCCATACACAAAGATCTCTGGATTAGCCGTGGATGCTAAATGGGCTAGGCTGCTTTGAATCCGTGCCCAGGATCGGATCAGCTGCAGAGGTGAACCGCTAATGGACCTTTCCCCCACAAACCCTCCGATGGATTATTTCAGTCCAGCGGAATTTGCATGCTGTGGTTTATTGTGTTCATTGAGGGTGGTTTGGCGGGAAAAAAGTGCCCTGACTTTTTAATCATCTCCGCTATGACTGCCGTTGCTCACGTTGTCCGTCGATAATTAGCAAGGCCTCTCGTACCTGCGAGGGATTCAGTTAGGGACGAACCAGTGGCTCCATCTCCCTGTTCATAAAGACTCACAGATCCAGAAAGTGTTAGCAATCTTGTCTCACCATGTTTTATGATTTCAGCATTGTATTAATAATTATAATTGTTTAATGTTGGACAAACGTTTTTTTTGTCTATATTTGTATTAATGTATGTGGTCATTGAAAATGCCATAGGTATGCCCGATATGCTTGCTGTCTGGATGAGCCAGTACTGATGACGGCCGGCACTGGTCAGCCAGTCGTTCTGGCTGGATCACGGCGTCGTTGTCGCACTGTGCTGTGCTCCCGCTGTTCGGCGATGCAGCGTTATCACGCGCTTAGAGCAGTCGACACACTCTGTGATAATTCTCGCAGTGATGCTGCCCGATTCTCACTCCCGTTCTGAAGGCTCTTCACCATGGTTCCCATGGTTACCCCCAATACGCCGTGTGCGCTGGCATCCACTCATATGGCCCTTTCCACAGCAAAGCGTTTCTAAAGTGGACCATTAGGGATCTGAGTGGTGTGGACCCCCCTTCCCCACACCTCCAGCTGATGCTACTGACGGCGGGCGAATCGTACGCCGTGCTGAAATCCTCACAGCCAATGGACTGGCCACTTGAGTGTAGATGTCACAAAGCCTCGCAGGGACACGGTACTGGGCGCGACCGTGTGTCTCTGCTCCGCCCCTGGCTGGCGCATTAGAAGCGTCTCTCATACTACATGTAGCTCCACAGAGTGATGTGTTATTCACAGATGAGCGGTGCCACCAGTGTAACATTATTTCATGAGACTTCGTGTGTTAACTGGCTGCCATTTTGTCACTCCCATCCCTGTATGCCTGTATTTAAACAGCCAGGTTTCACCAGTGAAGCAGTGGAGGTAAAGGTCCATCTTGAGGTAGGAAACTATGATCTCCTGGACCTCCTCTGTTTGAATGCAATAATGTAGACCAAGGCTCCCCAATCCTGTTCCTGGAGATAAACTGTCCTGTAGGTTTTCATTTCTATTTAGTACATGTGATTTTACTAATTTAGAAACTCAACGAAATCTTTAGCTGTTGAATGAGGTGTGCTTTGTTAGGGTTTGAGTGAAAACCAACAGGATGGTACATCTCCAGGAACAGGATTTGGCAGCCCTGGTGTAGAACTTGTTCCAGGCCTGACCTTTAACCCCCAACCTGCCAGTTCCCCTTGCTCATCCCTCTCTCACTCTATCTCTCCCTCCCTCCCTCTTCCCTCCCTGGCAGCTTCGGATCGGGATCCACTCTGGATCCGTCTTGGCCGGGGTCGTGGGGGTCAAGATGCCCCGGTACTGCCTCTTTGGGAACAACGTGACCCTGGCCAGCAAGTTTGAGTCCGGGAGCCACCCCCGCTGCATCAACGTCAGCCCCACCACACACCAGTAAGTGTGAACAGGGCCAGAAGCCTTAAAAACCTTCTTTTCACACCTGCTTGATTCCTGTCAGGCCTGTCCTGTTGTCTGCCTTATTGTCTGTGTGCGACAGGGACACAGAAATCCATGTGTCATTACTGCAGCCGAGGATGTGATTCTGTACGATTCCATACTCTTATGTTTTCATATTTTAGTTCTGTCAGAATTAACTCAGTGGCTCGGAAACCACTTCCTGTTTTATTATGAACAATAATAATAAGCCCTTGCATATATATAGCGCCTTTCTCACACTCAAAGCGCTTTACAGCGATGATGGGGAAACTCGTCTCAACCACCACCAATGTGTAGCACCCACCCGGGTGATGCGACGGCAGCCATTTTGCACCGGAATGCTCATCACACGTCAGCTTGAAAGCCGTGTCCTCTCTAGCAAAGCACCTTGGTGATGATGTTGTGATCTTGCTTTGCGGTGTGGTCCCGCTGGACAAACAGGAAACCGTTTTTCTCTCTCTCGCACACAAAGGACGTTTCGGTCAGGCGGAACACGGCGTCTATGCGTGCTGTAACCACAGCCTAAAGACCTGCCATATTATCTGTTGACTCCTGAGTAATTGATGGCGCTGTAACAGCTTCCATGTATCCAGCATGGGATTAACCGACAAAAACAATGCAATAATCTACATACTGCATGCATTCATCTGTAAACCGTGATATACCATTAAGCTTTATGTATTCATGAAGCTCACAGCTGACATACAGGTGTAAAAACTGATACGTGGGATTACATGGAACATTACTGCGGAGTTCCTATGGAATATGCATGGATTAGACTGCCTTTAAAGGCAAGGCCAGGTCTGTTTTCACACACATTCAGCACAAGAGACAGGTGTTGTTTTGGAATGGCACTGAAAGCAAGCTTGATTTATTTTGTGAAAATGGATTTCTGCGCGTCGGGTCAGTGGTCCGAGCCGAGGCTGAAATATTCAGTGTTTTTCCACAGATCGATGTGGCTGAGCTGAGCTGCAGGGGGTCGGAACGAGCGCGTGACGCATCCATCTCTGGACCTCCACACTCACTCACACCTCCGCCACTCAAACGCGACGAGGATCGCTGCCAATGCAGCTCTCATTCTGAGTGTGTGTGTGTGTGTGTGTGTTTATATGTGTACGTGTGTATGTGTGTGTATATATGTACGTGTGTATGCGTGTGTATGCGTGTGTGTACGTGTGTGTGTGTGTGTGTGTATATATGTACATGTGTACGTGTGTATGTGTGTGTATATGTGTACGTGTGTATGCGTGTGTGTGTGTGTGTGTGTGTGTGTGTGTATGTGTACGTGTGTATGTGTGTGTGTGTGTACGTGTGTGTGTGTGTGTATATGTGTACGTGTGTATGTGTGTGTGTGTGCGTGTGTGTGTGTATATGTGTACGTGTGTATGTGTTTGTGTGCGTGCATAATAACTCTTGAAATTGCCATTTCTATCCTGTTATGTTATACTTTTATCAAACCGGTCCAGTTTTAGCGAATATCCTGCTTATCAGTTGCACTGGAGTGTAAAGGGAAGTTGAAACGTGTGAGAACAGAGAAAAGGGAGGGGTGAGGGAAAGTAGAGAGAGAGAGAGAGAGAGAGAGACAGACTGAAATAAAGGGTAGAGAAAGTGTAAATAAAGACGGCAAGGACAGTAGAAAGAGAGTGGGTGTGGGAGAGCTTGAATATTTCTACTAGATGGAAGTAAAATTACTTTATATCTCAGAATGGCCCTTCATTGGAAGGATGCACTGCAGGATCGATTTCTTTACTGACGTGTGATTGGACAAGGATCAGCCCGGGGGCGGGGTTAGAACCTTCAGTAATTGAGCTCTGTAACAGAGCTTTTCTGTCACTGTCCTCTCCCCGTCTCCTTCTGTCCAATGCAGACCGCATCGCACAAGCGTATCGCTAAGTCTATGTGATGACAGGAGCCAGAGGGGCATTGGGAACAGTCTGAATATGGACGCTAAATGGGCACTGGGAAGCTTCTCATCTCTGTGTAATAACGGACCTCCCCTCCCTCCCGTCGTTTGCTCCATGCCTAATTAACACTGAGGGACTCGAGAAGACCGCCCGTGTACCCAACTGTACTTTCCCCTCCAAAGAAATAAAATAAAGAGAGCACTTTTCTTGCTTCTATCGTAAAATTATGCAAAACTGAAAATCTGAAACGGTGGCTTAATTTTTTTTCTGCTTCTTCAGCTCTCTGGTCTTGATGCAAACTTAGGGAAAGCCGGCTGCTCTCTCCCGTGTCAGCGGTCGGAAAATTCACCGCGTTGGTTTGAGACGTATCGCAACCTCCGGTTCCAGCTCACACACTGCCTGCAGCCAGCTCCAAAGCCGTGCTGGAGATGTATCTGTGTGTTCACACCGAAAGGCCACAGTGCTTTCAGCGCCGTCCTCTACTTAGAAGAAAATCATTTCAGTTACTCACATTTTTAGCAACTCTGAGATATTAGGCGTATTCCACCAGCTGCCCACTCTTCACACAAGCTGACGAACACATCGCCACTCCGATTCGTTTTTTGAAATTTTTTCCCTTTTTCTACCGTACGGTTACTGGAATGCTGTCTGTGCTGAAGCGGGTGAGCGAGTCAAAACAGTTGCTATGGCAACCACTCTTATTTGTATCGCTCAAGGACTCCTTCTTCATTTGGTGGCGTTTATTACCATAGCGATGAGAAGAAGAGAAAAAACACACAATACTTTTACAGGTTCATCACAGTTTTAGAACTGATATTTGAACAACATGCACTTTGGGGCGGGGTTTTTTGTTTTGTTTATTTATTTAGTATGAGGCATCTTTCAACTGCATCTTGGAATTCAGGAATTCATATTGGATTTTTTTTTAGGATTATTATAGCATGCTTTATGGATTTATATGGATATTTCGCTGAATTAATCTACCATTTGAAGAGTGTTTTTCCATAACTCACTCAGCCCAAAATATATTTTTGTTTATTTTAAATTGAATAATAATTTTTTTTCTCCATGAAAAGCAAATTCTTATACTTAAATCCATTAGAATAATAGTGTAAAAGTAAAACTGCAAATATCTAACCATTTATCAGAAGTATTATACCCGCCTTGAAAAATATGCTTTTATCAAAACTGGGCTTAGCTTTATTGATACGCTTGCTGGTATGGGAATGTTGTTAAACTGGGCTTAGCTTTATTGATACGCTTACTAGTATGGGAATGTTGTTAAACTGGGCTTAGCTTTATTGATACGCTTGCTGGTATGGGAATGTTGTTAAACTGGGCTTAGCTTTATTGATACGTTTACTAGTATGGGAATGTTGTTAAACTGGGCTTAGCTTTATTGATACGCTTGCTGGTATGGGAATGTTGTTAAACTGGGCTTAGCTTTATTGATACGCTTGCTGGTATGGGAATGTTGTTAAACTGGGCTTAGCTTTATTGATACGCTTGCTGGTATAGGAATGTTGTTAAACTGGGCTTAGCTTTATTGATACGCTTGCTGGTATGGGAATGTTGTTAAACTGGGCTTAGCTTTATTGATACGCTTGCTGGTATGGGAATGTTGTTAAACTGGGCTTAGCTTTATTGATACGCTTGCTGGTATGGGAATGTTGTTAAACTGGGCTTAGCTTTATTTATACGCTTGCTGATATGGGAATGTTGTTAAACTGGGTTTAGCTTTATTGATACGCTTGCTGGTATGGGAATGTTGTTAAACTGGGCTTAGCTTTATTGATATGCTTGCTGGTATGGGAATGTTGTTAAACTGGGCTTAGCTTTATTGATATGCTTGCTGATATGGGAATGTTGTTAAACTGGGCTTATCTTTATTGATACGCTTGCTGATATGGGAATGTTGTTAAACTGGGCTTAGCTTTATTGATATGCTTGCTGGTATGGGAATGCTGTTAAACTGGGCTTAGCTTTATTGATACGCTTGCTGGTATGGGAATGTTGTTAAACTGGGCTTAGCTTTATTGATATGCTTGCTAGTATGGGAATGTTGTTAAACTGGGCTTAGCTTCATTGATATGCTTGCTGGTATGGGAATGTTGTTAAACTGGGCTTAGCTTTATTGATACGCTTGCTGGTATGGGAATGTTGTTAAACTGGGCTTAGCTTTATTGATATGCTTGCTGGTATGGGAATGTTGTTAACCAGGTACAGCACTGCCACTGTTGCTCACATAACTCTGGTGGACACGCTTGTGTTCTCTTTCATTATGTTTTTATTTATGCCCCGATGTTTTGGTGTCTTCTGGCTCTGTGCTGTGTATTGGTTGCCATGGTTTTTTTTCTCTGGAGCCTGTCTTAGTTGCCATGGTGTTTTGGCCCTGAGCTTAGTGTTGGTTGCTATGGTGGTTTTACTCTGCACTGTGCTGATTACAATAATATCATATTATGGCTCTACACTGTGATAATCACTATGGTTTTGCTGTGAGTGTAGTGTTGGTTGTAATTGCATTTTAGCTGTCTATACTATGTTGGTTGCCACGGTGTTTTGGCTCTGTGCCAATTTTTTGGTTGTTTTGATTGATGCCTGTGCTGGTCACCATAGTGTTTTGGCTCTACACTGTCTTTGTTGTCATGGTACTTTAGTTCTGTGTTCAGTGTTGCTAGCTGTGGAATTTTTGTTTCGTTGCCGTGGTATTTTTGGTCTGTAGGTAATGTTGTGTGCCATGATGTTTTGGTTTTGTGCTTAGTGTTAGTGTTTGTGTTTTTTTGGCACAGTGCTGGTTACCATAGCATCTGCTTTGGCACTGCATTTGTTGCCATAGTATTTTGGGCCTATGGGCAGTGTTGATTGCGGTGATATTTAGACTCAATGGACAGTGTTGGTTGCTGTGGCTCTGTCAGTAGTGTTGGTTGTAATGCAGAATCTCACTGCTCTGCATCCTCTGTCTACACTGATAGATAATTCTGCCACAAGCAACAAGCATTTTTCATGAGTTGACTGGGACTTCTCACACAGTACCACACCCCTTACAAAACTGGATAGTTTGCTGCAAAGTTGCAGCTAATATGTAGTGCATTTGCCACAAACTAAATTGTTTTCCACAAAATGTTGCCAGAGGTTTGGCAGACTTTGCCAGTACTGGTGAAATTCTGGTGAACTTCTTGCAACAATAGCAGTTCCTGCAAAGCTAATTTGCATGTGAAAATATGAGCTGGCCGCAAACCTGCGGCAACAATGCCAAAGGTTCGATGCAAATATGCCAGAAGGCCAATATTTTTGTTAGCTCACGCAACCAGTATCCTCAGCAGTTGAAGTTGAAGTCCTATTTTCACACTCGTTTTCACTTCTAAATAAGAGGTCAAATAAGAGCTTGTTTGATTTAAATTGAACCTGTATCTAAATATGTCCCATTTAGCTCCATTGTAAAGTAGAGCGGTGCAGTTCTTTGGGTGACCAAAGCTCGAAAAAGAAAGATGTGACAAAAATATCATTATTGTCGATCAGTACAGTGGAAATAGTTCTAAAAACCAGGTCCAAGTCAAAGAAGAAAAACTATTTAAGGGTAATGTTATACTGCGTCCCAGCTTCTCTCTCTTCTTGTCTTCAGGTTACTGCAGGGTGATCGGGCCTTCAGTTTCATCCCTCGATCCCGCTCGGAGCTGCCTGACAACTTTCCCAAGGAAATCCCAGGAATCTGCTATTTCCTGGAGGCAGAAAGATCCCAAAGCCATGCCTCCCTAGCCAGCTCCAGGTCCACCTCCACCGCTCCCATCCGCAAGGTCTCCTACTGCATCGGCACCATGTTTCTTCGGGAGACCAGCTTATGAGGTCCCTCTGCTTTGCTGACAGCGTAACAGACACATCGTTGCTGACAGTGTCACCGATAGCACGTTAGCGGGGGGCTATCGGGTCTTTCCCTCCCTCGGCGAGCCATTGCTGTCATAGAGACAAGAATGTGGGCAGGAAGTTTGAACAGTGAGAAAGGGAGAAAGAGCCAACGTGTAGAAGTTAATGGCGAAAACGACAACAATAACGAAAATGAAGGCTTCTGCTCTGCAATGTGTCAAACTGTATGAAAAAAGTACTCGATTCTCAGCATCGCAGGTGTAAAAATATTATTTGCATAATTTGGTGCCTTCTAACCCTCTACGGCGGAGTGGCCCGGGGGATTCTTCAAGCACATACCCCCCACACCTCCAGTGCTGCATTTGGCAGAGTCAGGCTGCTTCTCTGTCCAGCTGTCTGCCTGTTTATTCCCTGCCTCCATGTGTTGACTGGCTTTTCTTCTATTGTTTTGGGGGTGGAGGTGCAGAGGGTCATTTGAATGCCAAGGAGCAGGGTCTTCAGCTTGTGTGTTTTGTTTGTTTCCATGTTTCTTTTAAACTTTTAAGCTTTGGATGTGACCCATAGAAACTCAAGAAAGCCAAGTTTTGGGAGTATCCCAAGTGGGAAATAGGCTGAACCCAATTGTTTCGTTAAGGGGATTGAATTGTAAACCTCTGGACAAGAACAGTTTGTACCGGCTCTCTGTTTGCCGTGCCTGAGATTGAATAAACCGGACCTGGTGAAATTATATTACAGCATAAAAAAAAAAAAACAACCGTGCCATTTGTGTCTAAACAATATTAGTGTCTCTCTTGCTTCACCACAGGCCACGATTCCCAAGGCCGCTGCCATTTGCCCCACGGAAAAATCCCTCTTGGTTTCTGGGACAAACTCACCCTGGAGATCCAATTAAAGCGATTTTCCCCCTTTATTTTAGCTACAGTATGCAGTATCTGTAGGCGCTCTGCAGAGAGGGCAGCTTGGAGAAAGTGTGACGCCCCCAATCGATCGTCCCTTTACATTGTAATGAATGGGACTGCATCAGTCTGGTGTTACTGTGTGATTACCGATATATTTTCTACACCTACCTGAAGTGAGACTGATACCGAGAGACAAAACATCGATTTCTCTTCTTTTTTCTTTTTTTAGATCGATACGTTTATATCAGGAGGTTATGAGGTGCAGGAAAAAAAAAACCCATAATTGAAGTTATTGTTTTCCCGACATATGTATTATTATATATAGTTGAGGTTAATACATCTCTTCCTTTGGGTTATTGTGCTTTATCTGCTCATGATTGGATTTCTGCAGCATGTCAGTGAAGCTCATGTTCAGAAAACACAATGATATTATACATTTTCCTCCACAAAACATCAGACATATTCATCCCTGAGCTATGTTTCAAGCTGAATTACACAGCCAGGCTATTCCTGTCTCCATTTATGTTATGCACCATGAGACTAAATGTACTTCACTTTTTTTTATCTAAACCACTTTAGATTGCATACCCACATAAATGAACAAATTAATACATTTTTAGTACTCATAATGAAATAGACTCCAGATCTCTCTCGCAGGAAGTATTCAGAAATGGAAAAAATTTGCTTGTTAAGTTTATGGCCCTTACAGCTAGTATACTGATTTATTTGCAGTCATTAAAAACATTTTGCTTACAAAAATCTATATTTTGAATAATTGTATTTTTCCTGGAGTTTCCCGGGGAGGGATATGAGTATTCCATGCTGTTCCATAGGAGGGATATGAGTATTCCATGCTGTTCCATAGGAGGGATATGAGTATTCCATGCTGTTCCATAGGAGGGATATGAGTATTCCATGCTGTTCCATAGGAGGGATATGAGTATTCCATGCTGTTCCATAGTTGACAAGAGACACACTTGGAAAAACCGAAGTCACTGGTCACATGATACACAAAATCCATCATCAAATGTTTTTATTTAGAACCACTCGTTGGTGTTTGACGTCATTCACAAGTGCTTCGCCGACTTCGCCTATAGTTTCTAGCGGACAGAGTGGCGGCGCCCGACGGCTGCTTTTTCCCCACTCGGTCATGATCGGGAGGCCTCCCGCTTGCGAAACGAGTCCATCCACTGAGTCAAAGCTTATTAACGAGGAATAAGGAGAACAGTATTAGACATTACAACAACATCAACAAAAAAAATTAAGATTGAAGTAAAGCTAACCTTTGACCCATCGGCTAATCACTATTCAGTGTGAGTGTCAAGTGAAGTCAGTATCAACAACAGACTTAATTTTTTTTTTTTTTAAAACGACAGCAACAAAAAATTGATCAGCCAAGGGGCATGCGACTCTTTTTGCGTGGGTCAGAAGAGGAACAGGAAGTACTTTTACAGCTCCACCTTTACCCTTCTGGCTATCATTCCACTTACATTTTAGACTGTACTGGTTTATTTATCTATATGTTTATTATCAATCATAAATAATGATGTCATGTCTATGGCAGCAATACGGAAAGCTTATTGCTGTGTAGATCTATACCCCTCCGTCAGAGATGGAGACATACTGTAAAATAATACTGTACAATATGACATTTCTATACCATCTGAAGTTTTAAGCAATAAGTGACGAGATAAACAGGCATAGAATATACCACATGCATACTTTACTTTCATTCCCTCGTGTTCCTTTATACTAGACAATAGGGAATAATGTGAATGTGTGTGTATGTTAGGAGCAGACGCGCTTTACTTACCTGTGATATCCTCCGCTACAGTGTACTAGCATGGCAAAAAGGACCAGCAACAGGTAGCCACATACTGTTTGCCAATACAGGTAGTGCACAAAAAATGGAAATGCCAATGTAAAGTCCAGGAATAGGGTGGGCCACCCCGGGTGTCCAGTACCGACTATATTATGCTATGTGGATTAGAGTCTTCTGGCATCTGGAATTATTATAATTTTTTTAATTTGTTGTATTTTTTTCTTTATTAGACAGCCCAGTGTAGAGAGACAGGAAGAATAGAGAGAGAGAGAGAGAGTGATGACTGGGAATAGGTTACACGGTTGGATTCGAACCGTCAACGTTGTGGCTGAAAATGAGCACGTGGACAGTGCTCTACAGGCTATGCCAACGAGACACCCCGGCATGTTGAATTCTGCCGAGGGACTACGACACAACCCTTCTGCAAGAAAGTCAATGAACGCATGCTTAGTTAGTGTGACAGCCAGGACATGGCCATAAGCCATAAATTTGGCGCTGATATGGACAACAACAGTGTCAGGCTCATAACACCGTCGAGCAGGATTACTCGTGATCTATGAATTCCTCTCTGCACAAAGTAAATGCTTTAACATGGCTGAAGATGACCACACGACCACACCACGACATGACTGGCTTACCTGTCTTGTCTTACTTGGCTTGGTACAAGGGCACCTTGTAACAACGAGCCCCACACCCTTTACACAATAGCGAGAATGCTGTTGTGTTTCTATTTTATTTTGTTCACTACCTGTAACCTGCAAATTAAACAAGTTGACGTTCTCAACACAAGCCACTGCGGTTCTAGAGGTTCTGTAGAAAAATAAACAATCACTAACTATGCTGCATATTTGCAAGGATGTGTCTTTAAAAATTAAAGCCCAAATTTAATCCAATAATGTTTTTTCTATAGCTTGAGGTAAAGCTAGCATCAGATTATTTTTGTTGTTGTTGATAAACAACACAATGAGTTAGGGATGGCTGAATGAATGCAAAGTGTATAAAAATAATAAAAAAGAAACACTTACCTTTTTAAATGCAATGTGCTTTGGCCCTTGAAAACTGAACACATTTTATTAGTTACTTAATTACTCATTTTTATGCAATTACTTATTCTAATTTATTGAGAATAATGTATATATTAATATATTTTAATATAATTAAGTAATAATATATTAATTTGTATTTGTATTACCACGATGTGCTTTACCCTTCAAAATGTATTTAATCTGGGCCTAAATGTGGTATTCAATCAAACCACCATCATTTTAACAGAAACCCTTAAATATCAATGAATATATAAATAACCCCTCTCAGATTTGGTACTATATTATAATAAAACAACCTCTTAAAATTTGCAATCCGTCTGAATAAAACTGAATGGCATTTTTCTTAAAAACGATTTGGGAATTATCAGTGAATATAATAAATAAATTGAGTTTCCCTCACATGAATTGTTAATGCTGTTCTGCTTTGTGCTTCAGTGCACCACGCTTCATATACGACACATCACGACATCAGCACTACTGTTACAGATCAGATCAGCTGTGCGGTAATCACATGCCTGTCCTCTGCGAAGGGTTTAGAGGCCTCATATGCATTTGTAACACTATCCGCTGTATTAAATTGTTTTTGAAATAGTGTACGACAAAATAGTGCAACAACAGACATTCGCTAAAATCATTTAAAACCAATTTTTAAAAAATAAATAATAATCCATGCTATCTACATTCATCTTTGCCATCAATAGGATCGTTGTGTGGGTTGAGATGGCAAAAATACTGAAATTCAACACTGAATGTGACAATATTTAAGAAGATATGTTATCTGTGTCTCAGTTGGCGTTTGGTCCTACCTGCAGAATTCGTTTAGACTTCTTGGCTGTGTCCGAATCAGAGCCCTATCTACTGCGCCCTGTCTCCTGCGTACAGTGCACTGGCAGAAGTGTGCTTTTTAATGTGGACTGCTTAGCATGCGACGTGCAGTAAGCGAAAAATATCCGCCATATTATTTTTTAAATGTACTGTGGAAGTGTCGTAAGACGTCCCACTCTTGCGCGGCCGTGTCACGTGTTGTTTTTGTTGTATTTGAAGGTAAACGTCAGCGAAGCTGCACCTCATTTTTTTTAAACTAAGCTTTATGCGACCAAAATGTTTATGTACTTGAAAAGTGTGCTCCTGAATATACTCAGCAAAACCCACGGAAGTAAGTGTATCATACGGGGGTTTAAAGTATACTATATTTAGAGAAAATTTCGCCTACTTAATGACGTTTTCGTCCTGTCTACTCAACAAGCCTAGCTAATAGTATGGAAGGGTGCTGATTCGGACACAGCCTACTTAATAGTATGGAAGGGTGCTGATTCGGACACAGCTCTTGTTTCCTGTGTCAGCCATTAAGTGTCAAGGCACCTGTGAGATCTCAGTGTATCGGACACCCATTTGAAAAGTGATTTTTGTCATGGATTACAGACATAGCATTTATCTGTACTTTCACATATGCAATTACATGCATATAGTGTGGATTTTACAAAATAAAATCTACATTACAATAAAGACCACAACGTATGGAATGTTTGAAAGTGATGAATATTGATTTTTTTGTCGTACCATGTATAAAATATTTTTTGTATGGGTACCTTGGTCCATGGAGGGGATCTTGCTTGCTATGGTTGCCATGAACCAGGAAGTAGATCTCTAGGACGGACTCTTACTCCAGTCATTCGGTATTGTTGTTTGGGTATGTGTGTGATTATTTAAAAGGAAAAAGTAACCTTTGTTTGCCAAGTCTTATTCTTTTTGTTGGAAGCTCTAAACATTATTTTAAATACATTTCACAACAGTGAGT
>CM040402.1:120733418-120813418 GCA_022702515.1 Ilyophis sp. 1 JC-2022
ATTTCTCATGCATCAAATTTAGGATTTTTGCTTTCTTCACTTTTTGGATGTAATCTTTTGTATTTTTCTCATTTTCTAGTGAAATATGTTTTTCATCATTATAACACATTTTTCATTCATTTATTTCACCAAGGTTGTCAAATATTTTTTTTGCATTGGAATATAACATTCACACACACACATTTAGGATTTTTTCCTTTTTATACTTTTTTGACTGAAATGTAGATCTAAACCAACTTCATTATATAGAAATGCCTCACAGATCGTGCTATCAATATTTTGGAAAAAAATACCTTTTTTTCATTTTCAAAAAATGACATGTGACATGTGACATCCATATGACATGCAGATTTAATCAAAAATAAAAATAAATAAATAAAAACATTATAAAGTTTACACATTGTGGGTCATGTTCCAGCAATTTTTGGAGAAATAGTTTTTAAATTATTTATCGTAAGTCATTTTCAACTTCCCTTTCACGACATGCATATCGAAAACCAACAGAATTATAAAGCACTATTACAAGAATAAGTTTTTTTTTTAAATGGTTTGTTGATTTAAAATTATTTTTAGGTGAAATAATGTTCAAAAACTTTGAATCCATATGACATATAAAAGCACCAATAAAATACTTGATACAATTCCTTCAAATCGTTTCTTTCACCTCCTTCTACAGAGAGGCAGGCTATTTTGAGGCATTTTTAATGTGTTAACACTGTTCATTTCAGTCTAAATTGAAAACATCGGCAGGCCTTTCTGGCAGAAGGCAAATAGCACATAATTTAACATATGTCACAAAAGTTATCACAACAGCATAATATTTCACGTCAAAGTAATAACTCAGCATCCCAATAAATAACCTTCTGTGTTGCATTAATGGAATGATGGCTAGTTAAGATTTTTTAAGGGGCAGTTGCAAGTCGCACAAAGTTAAGCTGATAATGAAATGCCAGGATGTTTTTCAGCCTTGATAAAAAGTGAAACATGAACACAAATTAACAGAGAGAGAGAAAGAGAGAGAGACCGCTGAATGTGATGTGAAAGGTTGAAGTGGAGATACAGAAGTTAAGGTATTGAGAGATGAAGAGGTGTTTAAAAAAGAAAATGGCCGCTGAATTCCACTGAAAAACAAGAGTGATTGATTTAAAGGGCAAATGCACTACACCAAAAGATAAAGAATAGAATCTGAGATAGCAATAGCACATTTGGTCAAATTTTATCCTGACAGGACGGTCTTCTATCTATTAAAACCTTTTTTTATTTTATTCTGTGGAATAAATCTTCTCTGAGCTGTCATATGGAGAGACAGAATACCAACCCAGTTTCTGTAGATCTACAGATCCTGTAGGTTGTCATTTCAACCCTAATTTGGCACACCTGATTATACTAATTAGCAGCTCAACATTATCTCTAGCTGTTGAATGAGGTGTGCTTTGTTAGGGTTGGAGTGAAAACCTTCAGGACGGTAGATCTCCTGGAACAGGGTTGGGGACCACTGCTCTAGCTGTTGAATGAGGTGTGCTTTGTTAGGGTTGGAGTGAAAACCTACAGGATGGTAGATCTCCAGGAACAGGGTTGGGGATCACTGCTCTAGCTGTTGAATGAGGTGTGCTTTGTTAGGGTTGGAGTGAAAACCTTCAGGACGGTAGATCTCCTGGAACAGGGTTGGGGATCACTGCTCTAGCTGTTGAATGAGGTGTGCTTTGTTAGGGTTGGAGTGAAAACCTACAGGATGGTAGATCTCCAGGAACAGGGTTGGGGACCACTGGTATAGAGTCTGACAGAAACCGTCTCTTTTGGCCACAGCCACCGGTCTCCAGTACACCTTAGAAAGTGTTAATGGTAAGACCAAAAAAAAAACCCACAGAAAGTAATGAATTCCAGATGTTCGTACTTCGTACTGTGTTTGTTGGAGAGAGAATGCCTGCAGATGTGTGTTTTGTGCATGTGAATGTCAGAAAGTGTATTCTGTGTGTACAACTTTGGGTGTGGGTCTTGAGTGGTTGTTTTGTTTGAGAGTATATGTGCGACACAGAATGTGTGCCAGGGTTCTTCAGATGGTATATTATTTAAATAAATCTCATCTTATAGAACTCAGTACTAAGTAAGCATGACTTAAGTAAGCATGGCTTTACAAACTGACAATTTGATCTTTATTAAGGGGATTCCAGCTCAGATAAACTTTCTCTCTGCGATCAGAAGCTGGTGCTATGAAATATGAAGCAGTGAAAAGTATTTAACTGACTAAAAGAGCATTCCTACATTCCTGGCTTCTCTACACTGCAAAATGTCTGTCTGTCTTAACAAGTGTTTTAGTTTTGTAATGTAACTTAAAATCTTGGGAAATATTAGCTTGTTTTAAGTTACTTTTTGCTTGACAAGTGAAATTATCTCACCCCACTGGCAGGTAGTTTGTCTTATTTAGCAAAAAAGTAACAGAAATAAGATTCTAAAGTCTAAATATAAGATTAAAATGCTTAATGTTAAGATTTGGTGTGTTATGGTTAATGTTATGTATTGGAACAGCCACACAATTTGTGTTGTTTTGGCTCTGTACAGCAGCACAATGGATTTTAAATAAATCAAAGAATATGAGTTAAAGAGCAGACTGTCAGCTTCAATTTGAGGGTATTTAAATCCATATAGGGCGATCCCTGTAGGAATTACAGCCCTTTTCATACATAGTTTCCCCATTTTGGAAGACTCTGTTACTCTCTGTTCGTTGAGAGACAACAGCAACAAACCCAAACTGCAAAGTCCACACTTAGAATCAACTCTAGACCTTTTGTCATGAACTAACGATGAAAAAACACACAGCTGGCCAGGAAACAGCCGAGCAGCCAATACAAATGCAGAGACTGTGTATAAAAAGGGCTATAATTCATGCACAAGCACCCGATATGGATGTGAATACCCTCAAATTAAAGCAGACAGTCTGCACTGGTTATCTTCATAGCCATTGCTTTATTTCTTATTATATCTATTGTGCTGGAGTCCAGAACCAAAACAACAAATACTTACAGACTGCACTGTATATGTTTAGCCCCCTCAGCAGCAAGAGCTCCACAAACTTGCATGAAGCTATGTAACAACCGTCGACTGATGGCGGCAGTGTAGCATAATGGTTAAGGAGCTGGACTTGTAACCGAAAGGTTGCAGGTTCGATCCCCAGGTAGGACACTGCCGTTGTACCCTTGAGCAAGGTACTTAACCTGACTTGCTTCAGCATATATCCAGCTGTATGAATGGATAAATGTAATAAGAAGTTGTGTAAGTTGCTCTGGATAAGAGCGTCTGCTAAATGCCTATAATGTAATGTAATGTCCCAATAGTTTTGAATATAACTGTATATCCCCCCCTGTGGCCAGAACCGTCACTGCATGTTGGCTCGCAGATTCAATTTATCTTTCCAACTCAATTGTGTCCTTTTTTTCATGCTTGGCTTTGAATTTGTGGCTTCTCTGAGAGGAGACGCCACACAGGAACACGTCTCTCACCGCTGTGCACTGGACTGTATGACGGGTGAATAACAACATGCCATCAGATCGCACTGTTTCCCAGCAGCCCTCAGCGCAGTGTTATTCTGAGAGAAAATAACATTAAAATGAAAGCAAGAGGGATAAAATGCACCACAAATATCTGAAATATTTTCAAATCTCTGAAAACTGCCTACCAACCTCTATATTCAGGACAGAAAAAAGAGGGTGTTCTGGGAAATAAGGCCGAAAGATCTCTAAAAACCAACGGAGAGAACAGAAAGATGAAGTGAGGCATCTCATTGCTCTCCCATTTCATTATTCATTGCTTTTTAACAGTATGTCTCTGCTACGAGACCAGACCAAGTGCTATTCAGATGGCTCTCCCTGTGTTTGGCCCACTTTAGAAAGGTTATTACACAGCGGAATGCTGCCAAGACTTTTAGTTCAGCTGAAGGGAAGCATCCCTCCATCCATCCATTATCTAACCCACTTATTCCTGCTCAGTGTTGCGGGCGGGCGGGCTGGAGCCTATCCCAGCATGCACTGGGCAAGAGGCAGTAATACTCCCTGGACAAGTCGCCAATCCATCACAGGGCACACACAACATTCACTCACACATTCATACCTACGGGCAATTTAGAGTCTACAATAACCTGCATGTCTTTGATCTATGGGAGGAAACCGGAGTACCCGGAGGAAACCCACACAGAGACGGGGAGAACATACAAACTCCACACAGACAGGCCTCTGGTCGGGATTCGAACCCAGGACCCTCTTGCTGTGAGCCGACAGTGCTTGTAGAAAAGCTCTGTAATCATATTGATAAATACAGTCTCCTGTTTCTGGAGGGCTGCAATGGCTTGTGTTTAAAAACCCTTCAGACTGTGTGTAGTCGCCTCACTGCGATGGCTTGTGTTTAAGGACCCTTTGGACTGTGTGTAGTCCCTTCACTGCGATGGCTTGTGTTTAAGGACCCTTTGGACTGTGTGTAGTCTCCTCACTGCGATGGCTTGTGTTTAAGGACCCTTTGGACTGTGTGTAGACCCCTCACTGCGATAGCTTGTGTTTAAGGACTCTTTGGACTGTGTGTAGTCGCCTCACTGCGATGGCTTGTGTTTAAGGACCCTTTGGACTGTGTGTAGACCCCTCACTGCGATAGCTTGTGTTTAAGAACCCTTCGGACTGTGTGTAGTCGCCTCACTGCGATGGCTTGTGTTTAAGGACCCTTTGGACTGTGTGTAGACCCCTCACTGCAATGGCTTGTGTTTAAGGACCCTTTGGACTGTGTGTAGTCCCCTCACTGTGATAGCTTGTGTTTAAGGACCCTTTGGACTGTGTGTAGTCCCCTCACTGTGATAGCTTGTGTTTAAGGACCCTTTGGACTGTGTGTAGTCCCCTCACTGTGATGGCCACTCTCAGACATTAGACATGAGGAGACATGGCAGAGGTCATGTGTATATGCAAATACGAGCCCATCACATTAATTGCCTATGCGAGGTTTTAGTATTTCATGTGTGGCAGGTCCACTTGTAGTGGGGAGGTGGGGGGGGGGGGGTGACAGGGCATGACTCACAGTGTGGGGACATAATGAGAATCACCACACAATGCATAATCAAACATGTCCCGTGTGTTGTTGTGAAGGGTCGCTGAATTTACACGACCACATTAACCAAATTGAGGGACGGTTGAATTACAGTTATGCCACAATTAATGAAAGTGCATCCTCGCCACTGCCACCACGGCGAGTCTGCGGACGTACGATAATAACGTGCGTTCTGCATAGCACGCTGAAAATTAATGAGCGTCAACAGAAGGACAGGAGATTGTCCACTTGCCTTTATTTAAATAATTAACAATTCTTTGGCCAGGAGGTAGAACTAATGGTGTATTCAAATGATCTCGGATGTCTGAATATTTCCGACTTCCGAGAAGAAAAAAACGATTTGAACATTACACCTCGGTGACGAGCTCATGACAACGATCTTGGAAATCTGACATCCAACTCGGGCTCATCCAGAGGTCCCCAGAGATGACGAGGTGACAAAAAAATGCGTCAGAGGTCAAAGGTAAACAGCTGAGCCTCAGTATCAGCATCAGTAAACATTAAGAGATCTGGATCTCGAGAGACCCATAGCGTGGCGTTTGTTTTCATCCTCATTCGTTTGCGCATGCGCCATGTAAAACCTTTGGAACTGCGAATGCTGCTCGGAGGCCAGCCAAACGAGCATCAGCTTTCTGCGGGCGTCCATGTTTTTTTCACTGCTGAGCATTTGAACGCCATCAGGCTTCCATATCGTAAGGAACGGGAACCATCGTCACAGCAAACATCGCGCATGATCCTCTCGAGTTGGCCACTTGGATACACCCTAATTAGTGAAATCAGCTGGCTACTGTTTCCTGACCCCTGAACTTTCCACCTCTGCTTACGAGTTGAGATCTCTGTCCCAATGAAGACGAGTCCAGTCATTGGTGTTCCTGCATCGTCTCCTCCCTCCACATTAATCTATCAGCACGTCAGTGGAGGGAAGCCAGGCACCCGTTTTCTTCAGACTTCAATTAAGAGAACTGTAATCTGGGTAATGTATGCTGTAATGAAATAGTACGTTCTAATGAAATAGTGTGTTCTGTCACTCACTGCGCTGGGAAGGTGATGCACGTCAGTGAGACACATTTTGGGTTGTTCTTCTGCTTAATAAAATAGCCACCATGGATGTGGGGCCACACTACAAAATCCGTCGCCCAATAAGATCTCCATCAATTGTCAAAAAAATGGGTGTATTAAAATGTAGTTGTTAAATCAACTAAATGTGAAAGACGGAGGTCACATTAGAGACAAACCATCTTGCATTTGATTGGCTAATGGCTGGACGTGTTTGTTAACCTCAGCATCTGTCACTCTTCTCTCAGATTACATCGGGCTGTCTGTATTATTGATCAGGAGGGCTAATGCAGTGAAGTCTCAACCCAGACATAATGCCTTTTCATTTGGTTGCTGAGAAACACTGTTGCCACGCAAATTTCCCTGGAGAATTGGAGTTACTGTACCGTGAAATAAGTACCCGGCTCTGAAATAGCATTAGCTGCATTTGTAGCCTTTTACGTTCTGTTCGTCTTTCTCCAACTTTGTTTAGCAAGCAACATCACATGATTAACTGGGATTCTACTAAGTATATTTAAAAATTTTTTTAATATAAACTTTACCGAACACAGATACTTCTTCAATAATGTCAGACAGTGTGAGAGTGTGAGATATTTCACATCGTTGAGTGCCTCTAGACTTACCCAGAGACCCAGAACAAGGGCCCCATGACTTCTTATGAATCCCTTAGAGCAAGCCATGTTCTGTTTATCCCACGGGAACATTTTTTGGAGAAGCTCACATGAGCAAATATACGGGACATTATTTTAACCTCTGTAGGCTGCTGCTGTGACGTGACACATAGAACAAAACGGTTTGAAAAATTGTAAACCCTTTTCATCAAAAAATATATACAGTATGAGATGTATACACATACAGTATATGCCTCTGTGTGGGTGTAAAGAGAATAGATATGACAGCCAAAAATAACTATTTACATATTATTATGATTTTTGTGCTGAATTAAACACTTATGAATGCATAGGTCACACGCACACACACATACTCACGCACACACACACACACACACGCACACACGCACGCACATACACATACACACAGACACACACACAGACACACACACACTCACACAGTATTGCAGTTAGTATTGAAAAAGTTTTATTTTAAAATTGACTAATCAATTAAATGCTTACTGTACACAGATGAATTTGAAGGTCAGTACATCACTTAGTGCAAGAAAAATGTATTGGGTTTTACATCTGAGGTTTACATCTATTGAGGTTTGTCCAAGTGACATGGAATTTTGTCTAAAACATGATTAGGATGTAAAATTGTAAATGTATCAGTATATCACCCATTCTTGGGAATTGGTACCAATCATGTCCTACCAAAAAATCTTACAATTATAACTTAAAACAAACAAATGAAATCCAAGTTTTTCTGGTGAAAGAGTTTCATGTATTAAATAAATATCAAGTATAATTTAGTTCATTGTTTGGACTAATTTAAAAAATTTTTTTTTACTTCTATACCTGCCGGTTGCCAGGAAACACCCTTGTCCTAGACAAGAATTCACAATTTCAAACAATTAAAAATTTAACAATTCCTACTGACAAGATAGAAGTGAGAATTTACTTTTATAATCCTCTTTGTTTTAAAATATTAATTTTATGAAAATAATTTTATGAGAATTATTGTAAACTGCTGTGATTTGGTCATAGGCACAAGGCCGCAGTGCCGTGCTGATATACAGTATAACAGCACAACCTCAAGTGTGATATTGCTCTACTAACCTATAAGAAATATCCATCAAGTAACTGATTGAGACAACAGATTATGATTTTGTTGTTTATTTGGCTCCATGAACAAATATAGATCCTTTATAATTCCATCTGAAAAAATTGTTTTTTTCCAACAATGTACAATTAGAATGTAAACAACACGGAGTTATTCCAGCCAGTGATGAGGTCAGAGTGATGTAATACTGTATATTATCACTCATGGAATGCGTCTCGGCCAATCACAATACATGGTCGGAACTAAACATTATATACTGTGTGTATGTGTGTGTACATTTTGCATTTGCATTGTAGAATTTGCATTGTAGAATTTGCATTGCGTGCGCACATATTGGTACAGGCTACATGCAAATAACAAACTGTGTCCATACATCCAGGTATTCAGGTAAAAGAGAGCAGTGAGTGCAAATAAGTGATCAAAAGCAGAAATTTCAGAGCTCGGTGAAGCACAGCATTGATTGAATGAGGCATTGATAGGATTGACTGAAATCCATCTGAAAAGAACATGGCATTCCTGCGGGGTCAGATCAGGCCACTTCGATTAGCTCGCTAGCCCTCTCCATCCCTCTCAAATGCCTCATTCATGGACACCCTTTGAAGAGCAGTTCTTCAAAGTATGTCAGACAAATGTATTTGACCTGGAACGAGCCTTGAGTTAAGCCCCGCGTCTTTTCATCTTTTGGGCATAAGGCCTTCTTTATACACGACTCCACACTCTATCATGGCTTTGTGAGGACTGGTTCAGGTACCGTTGTGATTGGATGTTTTATACAGTGTGTGCAGCTGTGAGTATATTTCTCATCGCCCTCCACCCCCCAAAGAAATTAAATAATGTAAACTTTACTGCTCATTCATTTTTCCGCCGTTGTATCAAATCAAGGCCAAACAAGCCGTGCACTGAATTCTGATTATAATTATTGTTTACAGCTGTGTCAATGAACTGTGCGAAAGCAGCACAATGTAACAAAGATTGACAACAGGAAAGCAGCAGCAGACGCAATAGGCACAAACAACGTCCTGTCAAGAGCTTCTCGGCTATAAAAAAGGGCCGTGTTAGCGCTGATTGGACGGACGCTGCCACAGACACAGCGATCACAGACACGACGGATCTTTGGGGAGCGCTGGCCAGGGTGGCTGCGTACAGCGGTGTTCGGAGCTCAATCCGGGTCGTGTTTGGACTGAGACCATTTCACGATTAAGCATTTATTCTGCTCCAGTAGTTGCCTTGGAAATGGAGGACTGCTGTGCACATAACTGAAAGAAATGATAAGGCCTGTATGGTCCACATCAAGACACATCTGCATTCATTTCCTGCTGAATCTTTCCTTAATCCCATTACATTCTTTATTTGCTCAGTTGACTTCAGTATTCAGGGAGAATTAAACTGTGCACATCTGACACATTTCCCACTTACCCCCAGCTAGTCCCGCCCACAGCATCCTGAGTAAGAGAAATGGGAGATGGGAGATGGAGTTCTCTCTCTGCCTAATGATTACTCACTACAGTGAAAATGACTACAGCGTTTTTCTCATCACTTTGACCCTTGACCTCTGTTGACCCCCACGATGGTCAATGTTCAAGCCCTGCTGTCCTCAGTTTCGATTTTGGGCGTCGCTCAGGGATTCTTGAAAAGCCGTTTAGCGAGCGCTCTTTTGGTTAAATGCCCGTGTCCCCTGGCTCCATCTGCCATTTCTGCTGCCATGCACGCTGCCAGGTCCCACAGCAGCGAAGCCTACGACCTGCCGGTCCGCCTCGCATCTCAATCCAATTCGGTCAAACCGCCGCAGGAGACAAAGCAACCCGAGCGATTGACTGGCGTCCTTTCAGTGTCCATGACCGAGCGTAACGGAAGCTTGGAGAACTGTCCTGTGGGTCGCTGCAGTCCACAGACGTCAACGACGATGGCGACTACAACAATCCTCCGGCGACAATCACGAGAGACACGAATACATGCGTGTGCTGCTTTTATGCGTCATGGTTTGTGAAAGGCAGAGTGAAGAATAACATGGAGTGAGCAGGGTGTCCATTCCCAGTGTTGACTCCCACTGAGACTCCCCTTTCACAGCCCTGAGAGTGAATGACTCACTGATAAAAATAAATAAATAGCTTACCAATGTGCCTCGGATTAATATTCACAATTCAAAAATCACATGGACTTACGTGATCCAGAACAAATAGAACCTCCCCTTCAATAACTCGCCCTCTAATAATGTGGATTCAGACAACTGACACGTGTGAGTTGGCCCCAGGTTTACTGTGACGGTCCAATATTCAAGAGTGGGAGTTACAGTATGTGGACTGACTAACGTATGCAACGACAACAGGAATTACCTGTACTTGGAGCTGACCACTGTTGGCAAAAAATACTGCCTCGGCTACGTCCGAAAGAAAAACATTTCACACAGTAAGTGAAATGTCAACAAGAAAGAATGTGTCAATTACTAAGAAATTATTAGCCAGGAGTGAGTGGGTTGGCCGATTAGCAGCTACCCTGCATAAACAGCTTACAGCAGTCTTAATGAATAAAGTAATCCTTTACAATGTTGTACAATGCATTCAAATGTGTGCTTTGTTGTCTCCGAGAAGGTGCTCTTATCTAATTACGCCCCTCCCTCAAGGAGCCGCCTGAATGCCCTGTATAACTCACTGGTTTTCTGTGGACCTCAACATGTGCACAAAGATGAGAAGTAGTTTTAAACCTATTGAATTGACTTTTATAGTTCTGAACATGGCCTTACATATAAATTTTACATGTGTTTTTTAAATATGTTTATCGTGACACATTAATATACTACAGCGAATAGCTTGCTGTTGTACTAGTAATCCATTTACAATGAATGGCACAGTGATTACTGATGTACTTTCCAGTGTCAGGGTGATTTATTGGAAATGCATTAGAAATGTATTGGCGAGGGGACCGCGGTGGTACAACGGTAAGAGCGCGTGCAGTTGTACTCCGAGGATCGGTCCTGCCAGATCCGAGCGTGGCCGGTGCCCTGTGGGAGCGGCAATTGGCGGCTGCTTCCGGGTGGGGGGAGGAGCTCGGAGAGAATCGCTGCGCACAAAATGGCCCTGGGCGAGTTGGAATCACGGTCAGGAGCTCGAGGAGTCGCGCCCTGTAGAGGATGTGGCGCCCTCCTTCCTACTACCGGCTGACAGGGTTGTATAGCGGTGGTTCTCAAGCGGTTGCTACATGGGGGGAATTGAATTAGAATAGGGGTTCAATTGGCTACTAAATTGGGAGAAAAAGGGGAAAAAATCTGAAAAACAAAAATAAAAAAATAAAAAGAAATGTATTGGCATCCTGCTCGAAATAGATAGAAATTTCACTTGGAATGTATATTTATTTGGCAATAAGTACATTTAAATTATAATAACGATTTTTTATTGTATTTAAAAACATTATTTTGTGTTAAAGGAACCATCCCGCAGACAGGGTCTCATGTTCCATGGTTTGACTAACGCTGCAGTAAATATTGGCATACACCTATGCAAACACTCACAGCGAGACTGGATGTCAATAAGTCAATGTTAACAGCCTGCTCAACATTGGCCAGAGGTGAATTGTAAATCTAGTCTCAGTCACAATCAGGTTTAAACAAATTCAGTGCCCCATATGTATTATTACAGTACTATTTTAAATTGATTAAGTAATCTCATGAAATAATGTTCTGATTGAGGAACTAACAGAAGTGGAAAATTCACATTCATAACGTAAACGTCCTCTCCAGTAATTTGTTCCAATCACCTGGATTTGCAAATTAGCACAATGTTTCAGCCAGAAGGTAGAAGTAATTAGTGCAATATTATTTTTTGCTGTTGAATGAACAGAAAAATGAACAGAAAAAAACCAAACATAATTGTAACAGAATAAAAACAATCCCACTCCTGCTTGCTTTGAACATTATTTTGTTTTGATGTCCAATAAATTGTATTGGTTTCTCCCTGGACTAGTAAAAAAAAAAAAAAGGTTTTGTTTAAAAAAAAAATTTAAAAAAACTAAACTTTATTTAAAATTAATCTGGAAAAGGTTTTTAACTTACAAAAATATAATAGTTCTCAGGAGGGCCCAGCACAAGCCACTCACTCCATTTTCCTGTTCTCTGCAACGCTTTTCACAACCCAGCTGTAAACCAGCAAACCCCCCTCTCCTGCCATGGATGTGAGCCAGCCAGCACTCATACAGAGAGGGTCTGGAGTCTTGTTCCCAGCGAGGCTCGTGGAATGGAAACACTATTGGATTAGCAGCTTCCTGTGGAACAGACACTGGATTTTCTGAGTGCTCAGCGCTGCTTCTAACCAGGCGTGACAAAGTCAATGAGACACTCTGTGGGACGGTGTGAGGCCCTTCCACACCTTGTACCGGAGCTGAGAGAGAATCAAATCCGTACTAAAAGCCTGGGGAACAAGGCGGCCCCCACGAGTGCTTTTCGGAGGGGGCGGGGGCGGGGTGGGGGGTAGGGGGTGCGACAGCAACACATGTGAGAACTGGTGGCGCTCGCTGGCTCTCAGTAATTGCCCAGGGATGCACTACATAAAGACCATAATGATAATTAATTGTTCGCAAAAAAAACAGCAAGGATGAGAACAGGGAATTCAGTCCATCTTGGCCTGAATCTCATGACCCGTTTTTACATATTATATTACCCATAATTCAGAGCCTGTTTAAATCCCTAAAGCATTCAATATTTTATAAGCATGTGCTGTTCTCCATAGCATGTGATATCAGCCACCATTTCTTCTCACATTGAAAGTCTCACACACACACACACGAGAAAAGAAAAAAATGCTCATCTCAGATCAACAGGGGGATGCGCGCGCCAGATCTTCTATCGGAGGTTTCTGGTGCGCGATGAGACGTGATCAGCCCCGGCTGACCGATACTCTCCTGTCCCTGGATGATGATGAAAAGCCAAGCCCATGTGCCTGAGGGGCTGCCTGGGGCTGCCTGGCGGGGGTGGATCACACACACACCACGAGGCCCCCCACCAGGCCCTCCTATATTTTGGCACCCTGCACCTGATGATAAAAAAAAAAAAAAAAAAAAAAAAAAAAAATGAAAAATTGAAAAAAAAAAAAAAAACAAAAACGAGAAAAATCCAACCAAGTAAATTTATGATGAGAAAAAAAAATCCCTCAACAAGAAATAATTATTTTTAACAAAACCACTTGTGCCACAATTATTGGCACCCCTGCATTTATATATAGAATAAAGTAAAGTAAACATTTTCAATATTTGGTTGCATATCCTTTGCATGCCATGACTTCCTGATGTCTGTGACCCAACAACATCAAAAGATGCATTTGAATGGATCTCATGGCTATAAGTCATCAAGGGTCTGAGGTATCAAATGAGCCTCAAACCATCACTCTGCTGCAAGATATGCAGTAGATATGGATGGATAACTTGAAGGGTTTCTTCTCCTGACTTATTTTTCCATAGATTTCAATAAGAAAATGTGTCAGGAGAAATGTGTGTGAGATTAAGCTAATTCACCAAACGTTTAATTTTTATCACCCTTTTTACTCATCTTTACCAGGGGTGCCAATAATAGCGGAGGGCACTGCTGTCTGTTTTCCGTCGTGGTCTGAAAACACACTTTTTCAGACTCCACCTTGATTAACTACATATATAAGGCCAAATATATAGTATGTTCTTTCTGTTTATTTTCTATTTGGTTTTGCTATTTCATAGCTTAGAATGTATAGCCGACTGTATTCTGTATTCTGTTGACTACTAGCGATAGCTCCTACGTTGTGAGAAAGTTGTGCTTTGTTGGATTTGCTTTGTAGATTGTGTCTATGACCTTCAATATGCACTAATTGTACATCGCTTTGGATAAAAGCGTCTGCCAAATAAATGTAATGTAATGTAATGTACAGTAATCAGTCAGAAATTACCCTGGACCTGCATGGCAGTGGAAAGATTACCTTAACAATAACAATAAAAACGACCATTGCATGGATTTTGTGAGAAGCAGAGATGCTACAACCTCTTACAAAAACATCCATCTGGTTTATTCTGTCATTACCTCAGCATGACAAAAAACGCAAGCCAACCCCCCCCCCCTCCCACCCCCTCAAAAAATCACAAAGCCTGAAAGTGCTTGCCTACCTCCACTTTGTGAAAGTCAGTACAGTGAAACATATACTGGTATGCATTCAGCTCAAAGCGTTCTGTGTGAAAGTCAGTACAGGGAAAAATATACTGGTATGCATTCAGCTCAAAGCGTTCTGTGTGAAAGTCAGTACAGGGAAAAATATACTGGTATGCATTCAGCTCAAAGCGTTCTGTGTGAAAGTCAGTACAGGGAAAAATATACTGGTATGCATTCAGCTCAAAGCGTTCTGTGTGAAAGTCAGTACAGTGAAAAATATACTGGTATGCATTCAGCTCAAAGCGTTCTGTGTGAAAGTCAGTACAGGGAAAAATATACTGGTATGCATTCAGCTCAAAGCGTTCTGTGTGAAAGTCAGTACAGGGAAAAATATACTGGTATGCATTCAGCTCAAAGCGTTCTGTGTGAAAGTCAGTACAGGGAAAAATATACTGGTATGCATTCAGCTCAAAGCGTTCTGTGTGAAAGTCAGTACAGGGAAAAATATACTGGTATGCATTCAGCTCAAAGCGTTCTGTGTGAAAGTCAGTACAGTGAAACATATACTGGTATGCATTCAGCTCAAAGCGTTCTGTGTGAAAGTCAGTACAGGGAAAAATATACTGGTATGCATTCAGCTCAAAGCGTTCTGTGTGAAAGTCAGTACAGGGAAAAATATACTGGTATGCATTCAGCTCAAAGCGTTCTGTGTGAAAGTCAGTACAGGGAAAAATATACTGGTATGCATTCAGCTCAAAGCGTTCTGTGTGAAAGTCAGTACAGTAAAAAATATACTGGTATGCATTCAGCTCAAAGCGTTCTGTGTGAAAGTCAGTACAGGGAAAAATATACTGGTATGCATTCAGCTCAAAGCGTTCTGTGTGAAAGTCAGTACAGGGAAAAATATACTGGTATGCATTCAGCTCAAAGCGTTCTGTGTGAAAGTCAGTACAGGGAAAAATATACTGGTATGCATTCAGCTCAAAGCCTTGTGTGAAAGTCAGTACAGGGAAAAATATACTGGTATGCATTCAGCTCAAAGCGTTCTGTGTGAAAGTCAGTACAGTGAAACATATACTGGTATGCATTCAGCTCAAAGCGTTCTGTGTGAAAGTCAGTACAGGGAAAAATATACTGGTATGCATTCAGCTCAAAGCGTTCTGTGTGAAAGTCAGTACAGGGAAAAATATACTGGTATGCATTCAGCTCAAAGCGTTCTGTGTGAAAGTCAGTACAGGGAAAAATATACTGGTATGCATTCAGCTCAAAGCCTTGTGTGAAAGTCAGTACAGGGAAAAATATACTGGTATGCATTCAGCTCAAAGCGTTCTGTGTGAAAGTCAGTACAGGGAAAAATATACTGGTACGCATTCAGCTCAAAGCCTTGTGTGAAAGTCAGTACAGGGAAAAATATACTGGTATGCATTCAGCTCAAAGCATACAAATCAAATCAATAGCCCTTTGGACTTAAGCACAATGAAGAGATAAAGAACCTACGTGACCATGTGAACAAACGCTGATTTAAAAAGTGGGTTGGGAATCGATTTGAGCCCTGCAACTAAGTGCTTATCCCTCTGGGAGTTGGTTTATTCCTGTCCGGGTTGATTTAGCACATGTATGTAAAGAAATGGGGCGCGCCATCACTCAGTTCTGACAAGGTGACTCACTCACTGGTCTTTCCCACAGTCAAATATGACCCTCTGTATTAATCTTATCTGTGAGTCAGTGTCCACATCGTTCCATTACTCA
Source organism: Ilyophis sp. 1 JC-2022 (assembly GCA_022702515.1). NCBI lineage: Eukaryota > Metazoa > Chordata > Actinopteri > Anguilliformes > Synaphobranchidae > Ilyophis > Ilyophis sp. 1 JC-2022. The sequence goes on from CM040402.1 coordinate 120,749,143, forward strand.
CCGTTCTCCTCTCTGCTGTGATGGTAATGGGTAGTCACATCCACACTCTGGACCCGGCGTAGGCAACCCTTGTCCTGGAGTGCCGGTGATGTTTCTGGTTTTCGTTCCATCTGAGCTTGACCACCAGTTAGACAAAAGATATACTTTATTGACCCTGTGGGGTAAGTTGTTCTCTGCATTCGACCCATTCGAAATACTTAGGAGCAGTAGCCAGCCATAGTGCAGCGCCCGGGTACCAACTCCAGTGCTTAGTCAAGGGCAATGGCGGGAGCTTGAGGGATGATTAAAAGCCTGAGCCTGCATATTCAGAATGGTTAAACGCTGAGTGCCTCCAGCATGTGGTCACCTGCATTAATTGAAATTAATCCAGTTATGTCGTTATCGTTTTGGATGGAGCAAAAACCAGGACTGTCTCTGGCACTCCAGGCCCAGGGTTGCCGTGCCTACCCCTGCTCTGGATGATGAGCCTATGAAGACCTAGGATTCGGTTTGAGAGCTCATATTAAAAGCCTTGTCTAGGAATAAAGCCAGGTGTAGGAAAATACAATGCATTGCACTGGAAGGCAATGAGCTAGTAAACAAAGAGGGGAAATGGTGCCCTCGCTCTACTACCACTAATAAACATGCCCTCGCTCTAGTACCGCTAATAAACATGCCCTCGCTCTACTACCGCTAATAAACATGCCCTCGCTCTACTACCGCTAATAAACATGCTCTCACTCTACTACCACTAATAAACATGCCCTCGCTCTACTACCGCTAATAAACATGCCCTCGCTCTACTACCGCTAATAAACATGCCCTCGCTCTACTACCGCTAATAAACATGCCCTCGCTCTACTACCGCTAATAAACATGCCCTCGCTCTACTACCGCTAATAAACATGCCCTCGCTCTACTACCGCTAATAAACATGCCCTCGCTCTACTACCGCTAATAAACATGCCCTCGCTCTACTACCGCTAATAAACATGCCCTCGCTCTACTACCGCTAATAAACATGCCCTCGCTCTACTACCGCTAATAAAAATGCCCTCGCTCTCCTACCGCTAATAAACATGCCCTCGCTCTACTACCGCTAATAAACATGCCCTCGTTCTACTACCGCTAATAAACATGCCCTCGTTCTACTACCGCTAATAAACATGCCCTCGTTCTACTACCGCTAATAAACATGCCCTCGCTCTACTACCGCTAATAAACATGCCCTCGCTCTACTACCGCTAATAAACATGCCCTCGCTCTACTACCGCTAATAAACATGCCCTCGCTCTACTACCGCTAATAAACATGCCCTCGCTCTACTACCGCTAATAAACATGCCCTCGCTCTACTACCGCTAATAAACATGCCCTCGCTCTACTACCGCTAATAAACATGCCCTCGCTCTACTACCGCTAATAAACATGCCCTCGCTCTACTACCGCTAATAAACATGCCCTCGCTCTACTACCGCTAATAAACATGCCCTCACTCTACTACCGCTAATAAACATGCCCTCGCTCTACTACCGCTAATAAACATGCCCTCGCTCTACTACCGCTAATAAACATGCCCTCGCTCTACTACCGCTAATAAACATGCCCTCGCTCTACTACCGCTAATAAACATGCCCTCGCTCTACTACCGCTAATAAACATGCCCTCGCTCTACTACCGCTAATAAACATGCCCTCGCTCTACTACCGCTAATAAACATGCCCTCGCTCTACTACCGCTAATAAACATGCCCTCGCTCTACTACCGCTAATAAACATGCCCTCGCTCTACTACCGCTAATAAACATGCCCTCGCTCTACTACCGCTAATAAACATGCCCTCGCTCTACTACCGCTAATAAACATGCCCTCGCTCTACTACCGCTAATAAACATGCCCTCGCTCTACTACCGCTAATAAACATGCCCTCGCTCTACTACCGCTAATAAACATGCCCTCGCTCTACTACCGCTAATAAACATGCCCTCGCTCTACTACCGCTAATAAACATGCCCTCGCTCTACTACCGCTAATAAACATGCCCTCGCTCTACTACCGCTAATAAACATGCCCTCGCTCTACTACCGCTAATAAACATGCCCTCGCTCTACTACCGCTAATAAACATGCCCTCGCTCTACTACCGCTAATAAACATGCCCTCGCTCTACTACCGCTAATAAACATGCCCTCGCTCTACTACCACTAATAAACATGCCCTCGCTCTACTACCGCTAATAAACATGCCCTCGCTCTACTACCGCTAATAAACATGCCCTCGCTCTACTACCGCTAATAAACATGCCCTCGCTCTACTACCGCTAATAAACATGCCCTCGCTCTACTACCGCTAATAAACATGCCCTCGCTCTACTACCGCTAATAAACATGCCCTCGTTCTACTACCGCTAATAAACATGCCCTCGCTCTACTACCGCTAATAAACATGCCCTCGCTCTACTACCGCTAATAAACATGCCCTCGCTCTACTACCGCTAATAAACATGCCCTCGCTCTACTACCGCTAATAAACATGCCCTCGCTCTACTACCGCTAATAAACATGCCCTCGCTCTACTACCGCTAATAAACATGCCCTCGCTCTACTACCGCTAATAAACATGCCCTCGCTCTACTACCACTAATAAACATGCCCTCGCTCTACTACCGCTAATAAACATGCCCTCGCTCTACTACCGCTAATAAACATGCCCTCGCTCTACTACCGCTAATAAACATGCCCTCGCTCTACTACCGCTAATAAACATGCCCTCGCTCTACTACCGCTAATAAACATGCCCTCGCTCTACTACCGCTAATAAACATGCCCTCGCTCTACTACCGCTAATAAACATGCCCTCGTTCTACTACCGCTAATAAACATGCCCTCGCTCTACTACCGCTAATAAACATGCCCTCGCTCTACTACCGCTAATAAACATGCCCTCGCTCTACTACCGCTAATAAACATGCCCTCGCTCTACTACCGCTAATAAACATGCCCTCGCTCTACTACCGCTAATAAACATGCCCTCGCTCTACTACCGCTAATAAACATGCCCTCGCTCTACTACCGCTAATAAACATGCCCTCGCTCTACTACCGCTAATAAACATGCCCTCGCTCTACTACCGCTAATAAACATGCCCTCGCTCTACTACCACTAATAAACATGCCCTCGCTCTACTACCGCTAATAAACATGCCCTCGCTCTACTACCGCTAATAAACATGCCCTCGCTCTACTACCGCTAATAAACATGCCCTCGCTCTACTACCACTAATAAACATGCCCTCGCTCTACTACCGCTAATAAACATGCCCTCGCTCTACTACCGCTAATAAACATGCCCTCGCTCTACTACCACTAATAAACATGCCCTCGCTCTACTACCGCTAATAAACATGCCCTCGCTCTACTACCGCTAATAAACATGCCCTCGCTCTACTACCACTAATAAACATGCCCTCGCTCTACTACCGCTAATAAACATGCCCTCGTTCTACTACCGCTAATAAACATGCCCTCGCTCTACTACCGCTAATAAACATGCCCTCGTTCTACTACCGCTAATAAACATGCCCTCGTTCTACTACCGCTAATAAACATGCCCTCGCTCTACTACCGCTAATAAACATGCCCTCGTTCTACTACCGCTAATAAACATGCCCTCGTTCTACTACCGCTAATAAACATGCCCTCGCTCTACTACCACTAATAAACATGCCCTCGCTCTACTACCGCTAATAAACATGCCCTCGCTCTACTACCGCTAATAAACATGCCCTCGCTCTACTACCGCTAATAAACATGCCCTCGCTCTACTACCACTAATAAACATGCCCTCGCTCTACTACCGCTAATAAACATGCCCTCGCTCTACTACCGCTAATAAACATGCCCTCGCTCTACTACCGCTAATAAACATGCCCTCGCTCTACTACCGCTAATAAACATGCCCTCGTTCTACTACCGCTAATAAACATGCCCTCGTTCTACTACCGCTAATAAACATGCCCTCGCTCTACTACCGCTAATCCCTCGCTCTACTACCGCTAATAAACATGCCCTCGCTCTACTACCGCTAATAAACATGCCCTCGCTCTACTACCGCTAATAAACATGCCCTCGCTCTACTACCGCTAATAAACATGCCCTCGCTCTACTACCGCTAATAAACATGCCCTCGCTCTACTACCGCTAATAAACATGCCCTCGCTCTACTACCGCTAATAAACATGCCCTCGCTCTACTACCGCTAATAAACATGGCGCTTTAACGCGCAATCAAGAGAACAATGTTTCAACCCAACTAGTCTTCATCCATGACATTGTGTGTGTACTAGGTCCCATGTCCTTCGAGTGTTCCACAGCTCAGGTACAGGTGAACGGGCCGTCAGGCAGGTAAAGGTCAGGTAGGTATGTCAGTGGGCGGAAAGCACACAGCTGAGGCGTCACATGACCATGTTAGAACCGCGGAGCAGTTTTTGGACCCCATCCTCTCCCAAACAACTGATGTGGCTCGCCTGGAGACTGAAGAAGCTCATCTTCTGTGAGAGAGTTGAAATTGCATACAAATAAACAAGCAAAATAAACTGAACTAGCACAATCCAAAAGCATTAAAATGCCATTAGAATCAAACTGTAAAAACTCTGGGGACTTTCATGCTGTGGAGAAGTGATGCATGGACTTCATTACCTCGCAGATCGCTCTTTTAGCACTGCGGGTACTTTCTTCCATGACAAGGTTGCATTTCTTTTTTTTAAGTCGGCTGAGTTGAGACATCATCCCAAAAGCATTCTTTAAAAACCGTGAATGTGATGTGTGTGTTGTTGTAGTTTTTTGGGTCATTACCATAGAACTTAAATATTACAGGCAGACACAATGCCGTGTAATGATCAATGATCAATCTGATCTAATCTGGCCCAGATCTTCAGTGGCTGTTGGCTTTAGCGGTTCTGCGGCTGCTGTGATTGGCCCTAACTTCTGGCTCTGTCTGATGGACATGCTCCAAACGAAGAGGGGGGAAGCTGAGAAGGTTAAAGAGCTCTCTCTGGGCTGCTGAGTCACTCACTTGGTAAAATCGGTGTGTGTGGTGCACTAGTGAGCACCACGATTTTGGATTGATTCCGGGCCAAGCCAGTGCCCGCTGTGGCCGACAGCCGTGCACGGGCGGGGCACAATTGGCTTTGCGTCGCCCTAGGGATATAATGCAGAGATTGCGTCGGTGGGGATAGCAGTGTTCGTTGCTCGAGCGACCCCTGTTGGCCGTCCGGGCTCTCGTGGTTTGCTCTCCACACACGCGTATGATTGGGTCTCCTCCGCCCCATCTCTGTACATGTGTGGCTTGTAGCTGCGGTTTGAGAAGAAGCAGCTGGCTGACACCGTGTTTTGGAGGAGAACCGCGAGTCATCTTTACTCTCCTGAGCCGGCAGCGCGCACGCGCGCACAGTGAGATGAGGCCAGATGGCTCCACCCTTCATTTAAATCATCAATCATAGGTCTAAGCTGAAAACATCCCCTGTAGAACGATATCCCCGCCCCAGTCCATCTAGAGAGGGATAAAAAAGGGTAGCATGAGAAAGGGAAAGTAACAGAGGTGAAGAATGGGCACTTGAGGGTTCTTTCTTTCTTAAATATCACATTGTTGGCAGTCAGGGAGGTTCAGCGCGCTACTTATTTGGGAGCCGGTCGCCCCTGATCCCCTGACGGAGGGACTCCAGTTGTGTGGGGAGTGGAAGGGCGACTGAATGAGGGCACATCGTGATCCACCTCAGCGTCCATTGTGCTGAGGCACCGGCTTCCTTTAAACAGACTCATTGCCTTTGTGCATTGAGTCAAACGGGCGGGAGGGTGGGTCGGAAAGGGGCAGGCGTCACGCTGAACTGTACCCGCAATAAGACTGCCTTTCATTCGTAACTGCCTTTTTTTAACAGGTGAGCTAACCTGTGGGATAGCAAAGCAGCATGCGATAGGAGCAAAGCTAGAATTTAGCGACAGCAGAAATCACTCCTAATGGCTCATATGTGAAGCACAAGTTGCCATGGCAGCAACATTTTGTGAATCAAATATTTTAGGTGGTTCATATTTCAGATATGGGTGGCCTGTGGAGCACCGTCCACATGCTCATTGCGCGCTGTGACATCAGCGGTTCAGATCCTGCCACGTGTCGCATGTCTCCCTCTCTCTCGCAGTCCCCTACTTCCTGTCTCTCTACACTGTGCTGTCCAATAAAGGTGAAAAAAGAAAAGTTGCATCTATTGGTTCAGTCAAGCCGTGAAACATTCAACATGACTTGGACGTTGCCCTGGCCTGGATAAGGGCCTTTGCCTGGCAAATGTCTACTGTAATAGAGAGAAGTCGTGATCAGATTAAAGCAGAGCATGTCTGAAGAGACCCACGGTTGTCTGTAGAGGGACCCACAGGCTGGTTTTTTCATTACAATGTAATGTTTTCATCCTGTTCCACGATTCTGCTTCTTCCTTACACAAGCAGGTAGGCCCCAGTGAATTCGCAGGGCTCTCCGGACTTCCCATATCCTCCCCACAACAGCAGCTGATCTCATCTCTGGTTTCCGTCCTCCTCTGACTGCCTGCAGTCCTGGATCAGTCCCGACATCTTCAACTCCGTTGAAGAGCGATGGTAAACTTTGTTGCTCCCAGATCCAAAGGAACATTCCCGAGCATGTGTTGCAAATGCGTCTCCATGGTAACGACCACAAACAAAATTATCCCGACTAGACAATTCGTCAATATTATCAAAACAAGCAGCAGGAGTGCCCCGAAAAATCTCCAGCCTGCTTCCCCGTCCCACAACAGACACACAGCGCATGAAATAAACAAAAGACAAAAGCCTGACACAACAAAATACATTCATTAACAAACAAAATAAACAAACACGAACACAAGAGACAGCTGGACTACATGTCGCCATTACAGCATCACGTGACGTCAGAGAGAGGTATGGAGAGCGGTATAGAGCGGTACGGGGAGAGGTACGGAGAGAGGTACGGAGAGGTATGGAGAGAGGTACAGAGAGAGGTACGGAGAGAGGTACGGAGAGAGGTACTGAGAGGTACAGAGAGAGGTACAGAGAGGTACGGAGAGAGGTTGAAAGAGGGGAAATTAAATAGAATGAAACAGAAAGAAAGAACATGTGAGAGTCAGACCGATCACAATCAACAAGGTAAAACAATAGTCTCTAATGAAATGGTCCCTTTGAGATGCAGCTTGCGGGTGGGTTATTGAACTGCTGTTCTGAATGGTGTGTGTGTGTGTGTGTGTGTGTGTGTGTGTGTGTGTGAGGGGGGGCACTTTGACTCCTGGCGGTATCAGCTCTCTCACTATGTGCTCAGTGGGATTGCGGTTTCATCTAAAAATTCTGCTTTTAACAGAGAACAATTACCTCAAAGGACTCTTTGGGAATTAAGCCCCTCTCTTTTGCCGTCTCCCTCACAATGTATTTACTACATTAAAACCACACTCGGTTCTTACTGGTTATTATTATCTATGATATTTTATTATGTTATTATTATCTGTCCATGTCCTCCAGGTGTGGGATATGAGTGAGGACACTGATACTCAAATGTAGAGTCATTTATCCTTCAGAAGTTCCTCACAATCGCCTGTGGTCTGGAGATTACTCAGCATCTACCGTTTCCATGCTGTTTGAATTAGCATGCTTTCCCCCTCCAAAATAAAAATGTTTAACAGTTGCGGAGGACGCTGAATTCCTCTTTCAGATATATGGTTTTTCATTTAGAGAGATTAGCATCTCATTTCATAATGTCTCCTCGTATATCTCCCAGAGCTTATCAGGACGGGGAAAGAACATCAATGACGCAATACCGCAGCACCGCTAGGCATTAGCACCATCTGTGTCTATGACACTTCAGTTGAGCATCTCGGCACACTGTACATGTATGCCAGGGGTAATTCAGGGACCCAATTGATTATTTCTTCAGACAGAAACACTAGAAATGTTTAAAAAAACAAAGCCAGGGGTTGCAGCACGAATTTGGCCAGGAATACGGTCTGAGATTTTATATCGCTTGCGGCGTACCCTGAAAAAAACGACAATTTATTTATAAATAACACTCTGGACTTGTGGAGGTTGAAATAAGACCACCTGAGGATCTGCAAAAAGCCTCCTCACGCTCCTGGTTGACAGCTTCACACAGATAGGGGTGTAGATGGCCCCTCTCTCACCCTCTCTCTCTCTCTCTCTCTCTCTCTCTCTCTCACCGCACGCAGTGTGTATAAAAAAGGAATGCTCATAAGATAGGATCATTGTATTCAGCAAGATGAGCTTATTTTGGGATGAAGCTTTTAAATGAGAGTAGAGAAAGAGGAATTAATCAGCGAAACACACACGCCCCACAGGTCATAGCGGACGGGAGTACACTGCAAAAAAAGCCTGTCTTAAGAAGTGTTTTAGTCTTATAATGACACTTAAAATCCTATTTTTTTCTCTCAAGTAGATTATTAGCTTGTTTTAAGTAACATTTAGCTTGACAAGTGAAATTGTCTTACCCCATTGGCAAATGTTGAAATGAGTAAAACTGTCTCACCTCAATGGCAATCCCTTTTGTCTTATTTAGCAAAAGTAATAGAAATAAGATTTTAAGTGTACATATAAGGCTAAAACATTTGTTAAGATTGACTTGCTTTTTGGTTTTTGCAGTGTAAGTCACATGATGCAGCACGTGCGTTAGGAGTGTGCGAGGCACCACAAAGGCACAGAGGACACACATACATACATTACTCAATCCAACATGTCGCCGGTTCGTTTTAGCTCAAGGCCTGAGCTCAGTCTCACAGAAGCCATCGAGCTCCACAGGGTTTGTTGACATCTACTGAAGATCCTGGAAAATTCGTATAAAGTTTTAAAACGAATGTATGTCAATACATGGACATGTGTACACTGTCTGCTGATTGGTCCAGACGGCTCTGGTTTCCACTCCTCCCTGGCACATCACCCCTCCCAGACGGAGAAAGCTTTAATCTGATCATGGCACCTCCGAATTACAGTAGACATTTGCCAGACAAAGGCCCTTCCTTATCCAGGCCAGGGCAACTTCCAAATGTATTTTTAGGTATCATCCATTTATTGTATACGACAGTGTATTTTTGCATTAAGCAGATGTTTCACGGGCACAACAGCAATACAGCCAATACAGGTAATGATGATACAGCATCCTGGCTTAGAATTCAGTTCATTAACTCTACTATACAACACTGAGGTTCTGCTTCACACACAGACTCCATCAGAGCACATTGCAGAGGTTTGTATCCACTTGCCCCTGCCCCTGCCCCTGCCCCTACCCCTGCCCCCACCTCTGCCCCCGCCCCACGGGCAACAGGTGACAAAACTGAGAATCCATTCATTCCCCCATACTAACCCTACCATTTCCTCCCCTAGAATCGTCCTGCTCTCTGATTGGGTTACACGTTGATCACTCTTATGCTCCGCCCACCGTCCCACTCTACCCCTCCCCCTACACAGTGGTGAAGGAGAACAGACTAAATTCACGTAAAGCATGCTGCGTTATTAATGAGGCCGGGGCCCAGATCTGTACGCAGCATCTCCGTAAGATCCACGGTTCTCAATGCCTCCTACTGCCTCTGTAGGCTTTTATGCGAGCAACGGGCGAAATTCAATTAAGTCGCTGTAATCCAGTCACTTTGGCCATGCGCGGTCATTACTCTGGGGCGGGTCTCCGAGGACAGTCTGGACAGTGGCCGGCACGCCCGGTCGCACCTGAGCACACGCCCGACCCGCGGTCCCCGTGCAGAGGGGAGAACATGACTGATCTGCACGCTGAATCATCGCTCCAGCCAGATGCTGATGCTGTGTATCATTTCCCCGCTTACGGCTCTCCCCAGTCCGGGTAGACGCTCAGCCAGGGGGCTCCATTCTATTAGTCTGCCTGACCGGACAGACCCATCAGGCTTTGCTCCAGTTTCCACACTGGCCAGGCTGTGGAGGGTGAGCGGTGTACACTGTGTGTGTGCTTTTGTGTGCGTCTGTTTGTGTGTGTGTGTTTGTTTTTGTGTGTGTCTGTGTGTTAATGCGTGTGTGTGTGTGTGTGTGTGTGTGTGTGTGTGTGTGTGTGCGTGCATGTGTACAGATTTACCCTGCATCATAAATAAATGGGAGTGGGGAGAGGACAGTGGAGAGTGGGGAGTGGGCAGTAGGCAGTGGGCAGTGGGGAGTGGGCAGTAGGCAGTGGGGAGTGGGCAGTGGGCAGTGGGGAGTGGGGAGTGGGGAGTGGGGAGTGGGCAGTAGGCAGTGGGGAGTGGGCAGTGGGGAGTGGGCAGTGGAGAGTGGGGAGTGGAGAGTGGGGAGTGGGGAGTGGGCAGTAGGCCGTGGGGAGTGGGCAGTGGGGAGTTGGCAGTGGGGAGTTGGCAGTGGGCAGTAGGCAGTGGGCAGTGGGCAGTGGGCAGTGGGCAGTAGGCAGTGGGGAGTGGGCAGTAGGCAGTGGGCAGAAGGCTCAGGTGAGCACGGCTGTTCTTAGCTACAGCTGCACACAACTCAAAAGAGGGGGCACCAATGTGACAGCTCCACATCTGGCCTCGGCTGCTCTGTCTGATCTCCCACAATCTTCATCTGGCCTCGACTGCTCTGTCTGATCTCCCAGAAAAACAGCAGCTGGTGCACAGTCTCCTCAGGGCATGCCAAAGTGCTGCAGGGCATCACTTTCAATGCAGAATGTGAACTGGTCACATCCAGGGAACATCAAACAAAACCGCGGAATATACAAAGGCTTGACACCGGACATTGCCTGGACAGTGAAAAATGAATGCAACACAAAGTCGGAAAAGAAAAATGTCAGGCCTATTTTTTTATTTTTAAAGTTCATTTTACCAAAAATAAAATTCACAATCAACACTGTGTATGAGGCATGTGCGTCACATTCCACACGTCTGATCTCAACTGGCAAAAAAGGCCTTTAGCGTGGGCACAACCAATGGTTGTCTTATTAATTTTGCTTGTGCTAAAAGGTTTTGCACATGCTAAAGGTCTTAGTAAATCAGGCCCTAGAAGTTTTCACTGAGCTGAACATGTAATCAGTGAAACATATTATTTGAACAGCAACTCGAATCTGGTGCCCAAATTATCAATACAAAAATGAGTGCACAGCATTTTCCACACTAAGTAACACCACACAAGTAATTTCTTATGAAGTACCAAGCTTTTAAAAACATTTGATAGTTCTTTTGTGTCACAAATCTACCGTGCATCTTCAAAGTGCCCGTATCACTCAAAATACTTTTGTTCAGCAGCATAGCTCCTATATATTTTTAATACCACCACTCTAGATGATTGTTCACCATTGTCACAGTACAATTGCCCTTTCATGTTAGCTACACCTGCTATATTAAATGTGTTATCTGTAAAGCACTCTGTGACAGTTCCTTTAGTTAAGAGTGCTTTATGAAGCAAGGTTTCACAGATTGACTGAGTCTATGGCAAACTCTACAGAGCCAAAGTGCTAATATATTTCAGCTTTTTTACAAAATACATTGGCAGCCAAAAATGTGCAAAGGACAACATGAGTCATACTTAGCTTACTATGGCTCAGATGGACAGCAGAAGGGTACTGAATAAACTAGAAGTAGGGAGAGGGAGTAGGCTTCCATCTCTGAGCCCTACATGCATTCACAATGGCAGCAACTTACTTTACTGTATATCTATATACCGCATCACTGGAACATCCAAGCATAAGACCATGGTGACAATTCTGGAGTTGAGGCATCATGAGGGCTAATTCAGTAACTTATAGTTTCTCTCAACAAACAATACCAAAAACACACATCATGATTCATGATTTAAATAAATAGGAAATAAGATAAAAACATAAACCTAGATTGGAAAAGAAAATGATAATGATGACAGGTCCAATGTATTTCGGACACAGCAATGTTGTAGTCAAGGCAGTGGTGGTCTGGGACTGTTTGTGACTGTTACAATTACAATGAAAAAGTCCAAGTTGAATCTCAAGTCATTCGTACTGCAAGATCAAGTCTGACTCATTTATCCTCAAGTCCAAGTTGAGTCTCAAGTTACCAGGAATAAAATCCTAAATCACATACAAGTTGGGAATGAAATAAAAATCATGTCACAATTCCCACTGTCAATGATGGAGACATTCAAATTTTATATTACAAAAGAAGAGAATCCAAATTATATTAATATATAAATTTTTTAATGATAGGATCTCATAATGCAGTCTGTATAAGTGTGGTATGTAATCAAATGCAAATCTACACATGGTTTCTGTTGCAAAAGTCTGGAAGAAACATTAGAAAGAGCACAGGGGACTATTCATTATTGCATTTAAAAAATGAGATGAAAAAGGACAAACTATGTCAACAGTTTAGAGCAGGCAGTTAACTCATTTTATAGTAAAGGTCTTATTGAACAGTCAGAAATGAATGCGTACGTTCAAAAGAGAAGAGCCATTGTTAACTTACACGCAAACCAACGTTTTCAGAATCCCATTACGTCTAAATAACTGAACCAGTAGACTGTTCATTTTCAGTGCTGTCGGGAGGCCTACTGTTATGGAATGCTGGATGAATCTTTTAAAATTAATTTTAGTAAAGGGTTCATCAGAGAAGATAAGATTTTACTCAAATTAAATAATTTATACAATTATTAATTTATAAAATTTACACTTGTTAACATATACAATCATAAATTTTTAGACACATGTATAATTGAGTCAGTCTGATACTGGAAGTCCAAGATGAGTCCAAGTCAGGTCACCAGTCATGAAAACCCTGGACTCAAGTACTACAACACTGGGTTCATAATAGATATCAAAAACAAATAGTTTAAATGTTGAACAGGATGTATTCACTAAATTATAGGCCACAAGCAAATTTGTATTTCACTGACTAAATAATGTACAAATAACTCTGGAGTATTAATTACCAGCATGTTTTCCCCAAACTCTTATCACACACCCCACCCCAACAGCCCAAAAGAAACATTTGTAGTAAATATAATCAATTCTAATACGGTAGGAGAAACAAAAAAATCATTACGCTACTGCTAATTGCTTTTACCTTCATTAAAGACACTTAATGAATCCATCTGAGGCAATGGACTGTCAATGTCACGCTTTGGTATGATGATTGACAGCACTCTACCCTCTCACGTGACAGTTACTCGGTTTTTTCGGCATATTGCCTCAGATTAAAGCAATCCTTTTCCTTTCCGAGTACCAAGCGTGCGGAATAAAATCAAAGCACATGCGGTTCTCTGCCAAGCTGGTTTAACTTGTCATGCCACAGCCAAAGACAATCAATCTGAAGCATTTTTAATTAAACACCTCTCACTATTCCCCTTGCTTAAATAGAAATTCCTTTTCCATCGGGCTAGTGGTGTTGTACAGATGGATTACACTCATGCATATATTCACCATAAAGAGCTAATCTTGGCTATGTTTCATACAAAGATCAATGCGTGAGCTAACAGTTTTTGAGTTCTTTAAAATAATAATAAACTTTTTAATAATATCTATGCAATGACAAGCTTATGAAAGTTTTATAAATACCAATTAAACTGTAGAATACTCAACAATCTCTGAAAATATGATGTGCAGCCTGTGAAGCTAGTTGGGGCAGACAACTCGAGAAGCAGCGAATCGCGCCAGCTCACATGATGCTCACATGATGCTCCCGTCTCAAACGGGAGGGCTATTTAAATCACCAGCCTTACCTGTTCACGCATTTGCCATCGTGTTGCTGCTGCTCGCTATGCGCTCTGTTGTGCTCCATTACCAACATGCTTGGCTTTCCCTGTATACTCTCGCATGTACACCTTTCAGGGACGTTTTTGCGCTCCCACCACCACCCAGGCATCCACATGTGGGCTCTGCTTCTCCGATGATCCCCTTAGAGGGGGTCAGTAGTTTACTACCTATTATCTTGGCTGGCTTATACTAAAAAATGTTACACAAACAGGAAGTGATAAGAGGCAGAGCTTGACGCCAAAGATTGCTTTCATCTTCAATCTCAATAAAATATTGCTTAATTCAATGGTGAGTTGTCTGACTGAAATATCGTGAAAAGACAGGTCACGGTGCGTCTCTCCATGCTCCTGACTGCCATAACAACGCGATTGAGACAAAACTAAATCTGGGGGGCCTTGTACGTGACGTCTTCAGGGGACAGATGCAATTTACAGCACCCTGCATTATAACCGATCATTACTCAAACTAACCAGTGACAGCAGGTTCCTTAAGAGTTCATTTTAATCACATCTATCAGAGTGAGGGATGCTATTGTTACCTCCAACATGATTGCACGCGGCCACTTCTTTTCAGATTTAAGTATTTTAATTTTTTCTTCTAACAGCATATATCAACTTGACAAGCACCAGGTCAAACTGCTACAGTACTACATGTGAGCCCCATTTTAATTCCCGGAATCAAAATGTGCGTACCTAATTTTCACAGCTGATTATAAAAATATATTAAAATGTTAGCATGATGCCTTTTGGCACTATAATAATACAAACAATTATTTAAGGTAATATAGACGGAAGGTAAAAAAAAATTGGTCAATTTGAGGTATGCAAAGTTATTCACAAGAAGAAATATATGCTCTTAGGCAGTGTTGATCTATTTTTCTGGGACTGTATGTGACTTATGATGATTACAACAAAACCTGATGTTTGGGCACATTCAGTAATTTTATATTTCGATTTATGCCATAACGTAGATTTAAAAAAAAGATAACTCTTCTATGGCTCCTCAAAATGGTTATTTTACATTAAAAATACAACGTTAAAAACATAGGGCACACAATACAATTTTATCACCAAATCATTTTATTAGTTTGACAACAGGTGTTTTTTGTTTAAACAAATGATACATAATCTTAATAGCATACAGTATATCTAGCTGTGTGCCAACTGCTCACATACTTTCGCGAGCACCTCGGAGCCGTGTCTCGCTGTCTGGCAAGGTGTCAGGTGTCACGAGCTAAGCTTAAAATATGACCTGTCAACAGCCGGGGAAAAACAAAATCCGTCTGAAAGCATTCTTCCAAAGCAGCTGCTTCCAGAAAGATTTTTCCTCGGGAGCCACAACAAAAGAGAAAGTGCCAGAGAAGGAGAAAGACTCGGTGACAGATGGAAACACGAGGGGGGAAACACGCTCAACAGAGGCAGAGGCGCGTTCATTTGACTCACTGTTTATCCGGTGACATTTTGTGGCTTCAAAATAGTAGCCAGTCCCACGGTACCCCCACAAGGATTTTCAAACGTGTGTGATATGTCAGCTTCGACTCCAGTGATGCCGCAGAAAGACGTCGCAAACAAACCCAAACAAAATGACAGTACACTCACTCAAGGTTTTCAAATAAATGAATGAGTTTTCTATGCTCTAGCTAGCTGGTTGAATTTACGATACTCAGATCTTGACAGTGCAATATAAACTGTAGCTTGGATCACCATTGTGCTGTGCCTACATTTCAAAAGATAGACCTTGAATTATCATCATTTAATATGCATGGTGGACCATTTTTGCTGTTGAAATATTTACAAATTAGCCATTCATAAAGCTGGATATTGAGGCAACTGTGGTACACAAGCACACAATGGTATCTATGGTGACAAGTTTTTTTAATAGAAAAAATTTAAACCACTGTGGAGGTATAGGTCCTTTGTTCTGAACAACTGATGTGTTCATGTTTTCTTAAATTTATTTTATAAATTGAGCAGCCAATGTGGGGCTGAGCATGTCCAATTCCCACCCCAATTTGGAATGGCCAATTGTCCGCAAACGCAACCGCGTAGCCTAAACCGTCCCATTGCCTGGGTGACGCACATGCCAATTGCGCGTTGGAGCGATCTACCAAAGTCGGCACCGGCGCGGTCCGGATTCGGACGCGAGCGTGTGCATGCATTGCCTGGAGTACTTATTGAAGACAGCTGCATCGAGGGACCATACACCCAATAGAGACAGTAGTGTAGAAATATTAAATATTGTAAATATTAATGAAGATAAGATACTGTAGAAGTCCTGTATACTATATCAAACCTTCTCGATAACTAGCTAACAGTGTAATGCCCGCTTTAGTCGCCGCCAGTCGCTGTGCCGCCGGTAAAACATTTTAAGGGACGGTAATGTATTAAAATGGACTAAAATAATATGCACTTCCTTTCACGTGGACTTAACGCGAGCCGCACAAAAAGGTTTGAGGGCCGCACTTTGAAAACCCCTGAATTATAGATAGGCTTGATTAAAAATACTACTCACCGCTCATAAAGTGTTCTGAACACTTTAAGTAAGAATTGATTCTAGTTTAGTGGTCTTGTACCTCTTCATCATACACACCTTTTATCTTATAGAGCTGTCCGCTAGCTTATCTGATGTCAACAGAAGCCTTGGAAATTCAAATGGCACTAATAGCTCATCTGACAGAAGAAAGAGAAAAAAATAAAAATAAAGAAAAAAAACCCTTTCAAAAGCTACTAATGCAAAAGCCAAAATAATTATCATGCGAGTGTAGTAGTGTTTGTATTTTCTTATTTCTTTATTTTGCAGTGGATTTCAGGGGGGGGGGGGGGCTTGGTGACACACACCATGTGACTCAAAGCTCAGAGTTTAACCAGTGTCATCATCCCTGGGTGTTGTGAAGGGAGGATAATTGAGCATTTGTTTTTGTGGGCATCTTTATTTTACAAAGCGGGAGCGGCAGGGAGACACCCCCTCAGTCAGCAGCAGCAGATGGGGGTGCAAGGAGGACCGTGGTGGTTAGAGTTGAGGGGGCGGATGGGGGGGGGTAAAAAAGAGAGAGAACAGCCCTGGGAAAGACAGAGGAAGGAAGAGAAAGGGAAATGAAGCAGGGGAGAAAACAATAACACAAAAAGCAGGAGAACGAATGATAGAGAGTCAGAGTCCAGAGAGACGGATCGGAGGAATAATTAATTTGCACAATGATTTGATCTAAATGATTTGATTTCGCATAAAGCCACTGCTGACATTGAGTGCTGAGCAAGGCAGAGATGGGGGGCGGGGGGGGGCTGGGGGCTGTTTTTTATCATTAAAAAAAAGTAGAAGTCAAATAAAGAACCCTGCAAATAATAATTGCGGTCGCAGAGCGTTTTCATTCGCGGTCTCACCCATGTTCGGCGTCCTTGATTGGGCACTTAGAGACAGCATCCATCAATGCCCATGACAGGGTCTCACTCCCGTCGCCCCGTCATCAGAGCCAAAGTGAGCGCGCAACGCCCTTGATATGGAAAACCAATCTATTATCAAATCTCTTGAAAAATATAATTTTAATGAAGAGGTTATTTTTCTTCTGCAGTCCATAAGAGACATTCATACGGTGTAAATGGTCATTGTGTTTTTAGCACAGAACCCACCTCTTAACAGCAGTGGAGTGCTGAAGGGTAGGGCTATATGGGTAGGGAACTGGGCTTGTGTATACTTGTATTACTATGTAATATTCGTGAGTAGCTTATCTGATGTCAACAGAAGCCTTGGAAATTCAAATGGAACCAATAGCTCATCTGACAAAAAATGTATTAAAATAAACCTTTCAGAAGCAACTAATGCCAAAGCCAAAATAAGAACAAAGCCAAGGGTACGCACCCATAACTCGATAACTGTGAACCTGTTCCAGACAGCACAAAAAATATACACATTTACAGTGAAATGTCAAGTGGGGACGCAGGGTTTAATGTCATTGGCCAGCCAAGGCATGGCACCATTCCGGCTTTTCCCAGGTTGTATGGCACGATTCCGGCTTTTCCCGGGTTGACTCCCGGACTCATTGGGATAGGGCGCTCTGGCGGGACGGTGCTTCCTGCTTTTTCTGAAAGCTCTCCCAGTAGGAGGCGTCTTCTTCCGAGAGAGGTGTGGCCCCCGAAACGAGGTCGCTGAAACTCAGCAGGGTAAAAGTGGAAGGCGAGTTGCTGGAAAAGGCCGGGCGATCACCCTATAAACATGAGTTACTGTCAGTGAGGAGGACACAGTGTTTTACAGAAACCTGGCTTGGATGTAATTTAAGGGGATTGATGTTCTCATTTTACAACATTCACAAAGACAAATCATTATTTTTAATAAACACCACAAACACAAGATAAAAAAAATAATTATTAAAGTAATTATTCCCTGATTCAGGCTATGATTCCCGACTCAGACCTTTTCCAAAAAACTCTAAGACACTTCTTCTCTTCCCAAAGACTCTTAGGGCCCCATTTACTAAGACCTTTAGCATGTGCAAAATCTTTTAGCACACACAAAACCAATAACACAGCCAATGATTGGTGCAAAACAAATACCATGACCAATTATTGATCATGTTATTGGTATGTGCGAAAAGGTTTTTCACATTCTAAAAGGTCTTAGTAAATCATGCTCCAAGACTCTCTGTTTTGGCGAATCGCAAATACAAGCTTGCTCCTCTGCTGCAACATCCTGTCAGTTGATGTGCATCTTCCAAACAGAAGATGCCGATTCGGCTATAGGGTACATCACTGAACTGACCATGACTGCCTGATAACAGTTGCCATGGGATTGGATGGGTAAACTTGGCCATTGGTGAAAACGCATTTCTAATTTCTGAAAGCTTAACACCTGTGGGAATTTGCTTGGGATTAGCGATAGACAGGCAGAGGTACTTAATCGACCTTGATGCTTTAGTGCAATGTCATTCCTTTCATATCTCAGGAAAGCCACCGTCATCATACAGACTTTGCCCTATCGCTTCCTCGCTCTTTATAGCAAACACAATTTGTGAACAGAGTAGTCTTAAGGCCCGTCCACACCAAGAACTAGAATTAGAACTATAACGATAAGAGCATAAACACTGATGAACAATAACGCTCTGTAAACAGTGGCACCAAGCACGCCCTGTAAATTCTGATGGATTTTGATTGGCTCTCATTGTTTCCATCGTTCATCAAAATCGCTCTGAAAGTGATCCCAACGATATTGTTCGTTACTGTCGTTGTCGTTATGGTTGTGGTGTGGACTCCGCCATGAGTCGTAACGGTTTAAAAGGATATATTTATAGTTATCGTTCTTGGTGTGGACGGGCCTTTAGCCAGGGCAGTTACGGGTGTGTTTGAGAGCCAAAAGCCATTTCACTCCACTACGCTATGAGAGAGAGCTCCAGCAAACCGTGGGAAATGTAGGCAGACACCTGGAATGCAGAAAGCTTGCAAATGCTTCCCGATGATGTAAGCAGCTATAACAATGGCGCCCGCCACTCCAGTACAAACACATTGAGCAATCAGACTCAGCCTCCAAACATCCTCCACAGACCGCCAGTGAGCGATGTGAACGGACATTCGCTTTGCTTCTGCGCTCACCTTCCAGAAGCACCAGTTTAGTTTTATTCAGCAACACGGCCCGCACAATTTAGACATTTAGCAATGCTGCGAATGTAACCTTCTAAAACAAATTCTATGTCAATGAGCACATTAGAGAATACGAATGCATTAGCTGCCAGAGAACTGCTCAGAGTAATTAGCGAGTCTTTAATTGAATGTGGAATATTATTTCTCCATAGCAAATATAGTATCTATTTCTGACAATGTGGTTGTAGAGAAAAATACACTGTATTTTAAGTGCCTGATTCAGAGTAATTAACATCCCTGGAGTTAGAGAGCAGTGATCCCCAGCCCTGTTCCTGGAAATCTACCGTCCTGCAGGTTTTCACTCCAAACCTAACAAAGCACACCTCACTCAACAGCTAGAGCAGTGATCCACAACCCTGTTCCTGGAGATCTAGTCCTGCAGGTTTTCACTCCAACCCTAACCTGATTTAACACCTCATTCAACAGCTAGAGATCCCATTGAGCTGCTAATTAGTAGAATCAGGTGTGGAAAAATAGGGTTGAAATGAAAACCTATAGGAAGTGTAGATCTACAGGAACTGGGTTGGGGACCACTGAGTTAGGGCTACGAAACCCAGTGTGTAGTGTGTAATTGTATTGTTGGGGTTTAAGTCCCCTAGGTTTTGGGTTCTGTACACTGTGCAATTGCCTTTTATTGTCTTTATTTAAAAAGTTACTTTTTTCTTCTCTCATTTTATGTAAAGCACATTGAGTTGCAATTGTTGTATGAAATGTGCTATATAGATAAAATTAGATCGATTGATTAATTGATGTGCAGTGCAGCCTCGGTTCAGTACTGTCCGTAATGTTCTCATCTTCATTTGTACGCGGTTCAAACTTCTTTATCGAGTCCCTCATTTGATGGGAGCTCAAATTACCTGTCAATCAAGGCCTTAGTTGAGGGGCGGGAGCATATCTGTACCTAGAGGGCTGATATGTACGCAGGCGTTTGTTTCCACCAATTACCTCCGCTTAATTATCTATGTTCCCCAATGCTCATTCAGCAGGAGATTAAACCACAGCACAACCTTTCATACAGGAACACAAGAACAGTCATCAACAGCTGTCAATTCATGAACGATCAATACATTCAGCTAAAATGTCAGATCTTAGTATGACATCCAGAAAATGGGCACAGCTCCCCTTGCCCACCCCTGCATCAGTCACCTGCAAGTAGAAACACTTAAATGGGAACCTGTGGACTACTGCAAAACTAAAAGTTATTTGAAGCAGTGATAACCTCCCTGGTGAACTCCTCCCTGACCTCTGGCTGCCCCCCCTCTCATCCTCAGAGCCCCCACACACCCCCGATCCTTAAAAAACCTACGCTGGACCCCTCCAACATCCAAAAACACAGACCGGTATCTCTCTTTTTTTTTCTTTCAAAACAATTGAAATTGTTGTGTTTCTAAAACCTGTCGTCTTTCCCGTTTCAGAACAACCCCTAGCCCCCCCACCCCCCCACCGGTCAATGGCCACTCAACGGACTCACCACTCTCCTCCTCCTCCTCCGTCATTGCTTCATGCAGCTCGTGCTCCCTTCCTCTCCCTCTCCTCTGTGCTACTCTCTCTCTCTCTTCTTCGCCCTTCGACACCGATTCTCCCCCCTCCCCTGTCGTCCTCTGTCTGCGGCGGGGCGGCCTCGGCCTGGATGGGATTAAGTCTACCTCTCCTCGAACTCCCTCCCCCAGGTTGCCTGGTGGGGGGGTAATCGGCACCCCTCCCCGTCCTTAGGACGTCCCCAGGGCTCAGTTCTCCCTTCCCCTCCTCCTCTCCTCCCACACAACTCCAACTCCTCCCCCTGTTGCTCCTGCACTTTCTTACTGCTGCTATGCTTTCTGCTTCTCATCATCTTGACTTCTACTCTATCCTCTTCTCCTTCTCACCCTCTGACATCTCACCCTCTTGCCGCAGACATCCAGAGCTGCTGGACTCCCAGAGCATCCAGGCAAACCACAGGCATCAAGCTCAATCATCTACAGACTGAGCTCTCTCTCCCCTCTCTTCTTCTCTCTCCCCCCTCTCCTCCTCTCTCTCCCCCTAGACCTTCTCTGGAACCTCCAACGACCCCCAGAAACCCCTGTCGGAGTCGTGAACAGGCTGTCCGGATCCGCAGTGGTCACATTCCCTGTCCGTCAAACCTAACCATGCAGTGGAATCCGCCCCCACCCACACCCACCTCACCCCCCACTCACCCCCCAATGGTCTCAACCCTGTCAACCCAGTCCCTGTCCCCTGGTCTGGTGCGGCCATCTATCTGGCCTCTTGCAACTCTCCATCGGCCATTAGACCCATTTCCAGCATCCAGCGCAGCAGTTCCACTGGTCTTCCTACTCCCCACCCCCTCCCCCCTCACCCTCCCCATCCACCCCCAATGGCTACCGCCGCATCCGCACCTCAAACCATTGGTGCCCCCCCAGCCCTCCCAAAATGCCCTCTGCCCCCCACACCTGCCAGATACTGCCAAGACCCCCCCTGCCTGCCTCCTCTCTCTGCCCGCCCTCCTACCCCCCCTTCATACCCCCCCCCCCCCTCTTCAGCTCTGGTCTCGACTCCCCCCCCTCTGGATAACTAGCACCAGAATGAGCTCCCGTCCCCCTCTGTCTTCACCGCTTTCAAGTGAGACCGCTTCAAGCGCAGATTGAAGACTACCTCTCTCAAGACCCCACCTCCACCTCCCTTCTGAAGACCCACCTTGTCAACCCTCCCTCCCCCCCCCAACCCCAAAAAAAAATAAAAAAAAAAAAAAAAAAAAAAATAAAATAAAAACCCCCCCCCTGCTTAAAAAAAAAAAAAAAAAAAAAAAAAAAAAT
This sequence comes from Ilyophis sp. 1 JC-2022, assembly GCA_022702515.1. Classification (NCBI taxonomy): domain Eukaryota; kingdom Metazoa; phylum Chordata; class Actinopteri; order Anguilliformes; family Synaphobranchidae; genus Ilyophis; species Ilyophis sp. 1 JC-2022. The sequence goes on from CM040402.1 coordinate 120,771,294, forward strand.
TTAACGCAAAAAAATGCCTTTTGCGACTGTGTTATGATGAGATGCGTACGTACATCACCCGTGCTGCTGCTCGCTCTCCCCACTGCTACAGCAACATGGTGGTGCTCATCCAGCAGGCTCTCCTGTGAAGAGATGAAAATCAAACCGGGCCGGAAGCACCCTACACACCCCCCGACAGAGGGACAGCACCCGAGACCCTCATCCCACTCTGAACATATTAATGCACATCCTTCCCTTCCTTTGACTCCGCCCCCTCGCCCCACCGTGACCCTGATTTGGTAACGTAATGCAAGGTGGTTCCTGCAAACCTGTGGGCTGTTCAGCTGAACTAAATTATATTTGAATGCACAGAATTTCCCCAATATGGTTGTGGAAACACCCCCAAACCAACAAACCCCTCACACCACATAATGAAACGAGGCGCGATCCATAAGCATATGGGGCTTGGAGAATGACGAGGCCTGCCCCTGCCCTTGGTGAGGCTAATTGTTCCGGGCTTCTCTGGGCTTCTCTGGGCTTCTCTGGGCTTCTCTGGGCTTCTCTGGGCTTCTCTGGGCCCTGTTCAGAGGACTGGTGCCGATCCTTGATGCCTGATTTCCATTCCTTTCATGATCATTAAAAGGTTATTTTAATGGACAGACCGCGCTGTTCAAAAGAGTTGGGTTTGAAATTCACCGAGAGCTCTATTTTGTACTTGGAGGCCGCACAGAACAACCGTTGGGGAAACAATATAGCACTCTAAACAGTCTCCATTTTCCTTTTTCGTTCCTGCATTGATGTAGCACAGCGGGAATATGGTGGAACACTCTGGCAGCTCGTGACGCACTCCTGTTTCTCTGAACTGCGTTGCTCAGAAACGAACGTGAAGCGCATGCCTTTTTTCAGGGTGTCAAATAAAACTAAATGAACAATTCCTAAAGAAATTGTAGGTGTGGTTGCTTCAGTGTTATCAATTGCTGGAAATGGCATAGAAAGATGGTAATATGGTATAGTGTGTGGTGGAAAATTAAAAGTGGAAATGGTATGAACTGGTAATGTGGTATAAAGGGATCTAGTGAAGGTGAAAGTGTTAAAATATGGTGATGTATTTTGTGATAAGTAGTCTAAAGCAGGGGTTCCCAAACTTTTCCATGCCAAGGACCCCCAAATAGTCGTAGCCTCTGGCTGGGGCCCCCCTATTGCGAAATGGCTTTTTTTTTTTTTACTTTTAAATTATTACACTAAAAAAAAAAAAAAAATCTACATAACAGCTTCTTAATACAACACACATACTTTTGACCTATTTTTTTTTCCATAATCGGGGGTCGGCAGCTCAACGCACGCACGCGACTGACAGGACACGACAGGTTTTTTTTTTTTTTTGCGAAAGAAAGCAGGGCATGGCAAATACCTAATTTTCGATAGATTTATAATTTATTATATCTTAATTTATATTTTTAACAGGCACTTGAATTGAAAAAATTTTTATTAAAAAAAAAAAAAAATTTTTTTTTTTTTTTTTTTTTTTTTTTTTTTTTTCTCTTCCATTCCCCCCCCCCCCCCCCCCTGGCCCCCCCCCCGGGGCCCCCCCCCCCCCCCTTTGACCCCGGTCTAAAGAACCTGGAAGTGATACAAATAAGTAATTAATTGTGATAAAAGCACAAAAAGGTAATGTCAAATCATCTGGTATAGTATTGTTGGGTCATAACAGTGTTGTAGAGGAAGGCATTGTGAATGCCCAATTTACTGCGTCCTGTTTACGAGCATACTGCTTACTGTAGGCTATACTGCAGTATCCTAAATATCCTCCATATAAACCTGGACATAAGTAGGCTATATCAGTTGCCTTTACACTCTTTGTCTATATCATCAGGGGATATTGAGAACACTCAATTTGGTAAGGCTAGCCTAATTTAACAGCTTTTCAATGTATACTCAACTGGCATACTGAAATAGTAGGTAAGTGTGCTGATTCGGACTAGTCGGACACAGTCGTAGACTGTAGAAAAATATTGATTAATACAATTTTTGCCAAGGTTTTAACCAAATGCTCATCTACTGATTTCTCCACTTTATTAAACAAACTATGATTCCGATTACAGATCTCACCATTTTGTGAAGTCCAAACCACGTCGTGTGCTGAATTCAGAGTTCTATTCATCTAGCCTACCTAGCATGCAGCTATCGTAAAGCAATAATTAAACATCTTTTGGCTAATAGCAACTAAGTTTAACTTTGTTGACTCACATAAACTTGAGATTATAACCCAATCACGTGTAGCGGATAGTTTATTTGCTGTAATTAGCGATGTCATAATCGATTGCATTTAGATTTGCTAACGTACTTGTAGGCAGGCACCCGTCACCTTGGCATTTTCACGCAGAGTGAAAAGTCTGTTTATCCTGGTAGCTTAACCACAGAATTTGTTGAATAATGTTGAATGGAGTGATATCAGGCTAGATGAGAATTTAGCTAAAACATAGGCAAAAACCAAGCTAACGTTAATCTGTATGGTTAGATAATGCGTTTTCTAACGTTAGTGTTGTTGTATTAGTAGTTAGTAATTGCTAACTTTAACTGTGATTGTCCAGTTGCTTTCTAACCCTATGAGTAGTGCTAACCTTATGCTAACATTAACAGTTGGTTGATAACTTGAATTGATAGATTGCAGTAATGTTAACAATTGTTAGTTTAAAAAATTATATGAAAAAACTGGCCTCTACCAGTCTTTAAAAACAAGAATCGTACTTCGGTTTGTGTTGTTCTGGTTCATGCATATGCTTGGCAAATGCTTAAAAATAATAATAAAAACATTTCATAATTTAAAAAAAATGCAGTATTTATTTTACAGCCATTTGTAAGTCAGGCACTGTACACGCATTCAGCAATTTGCTACCTACATGAATGCGATTAGTAAAAAACCCTGCAGGTGCAGAAAGAGCTAATTATTTTCGGTGATATGCCGTTTCACCGTGTCCCACCATTCTCCACTCCGCGCTCCCCACTCCGCTCCGTGCTCCACCCCGCGCTTTACTCCGCGTTCCCCGGTCCGCTCCACCCCGCGCTTTACTCCGCGCTCCACAGTTAGCCGCCTCTCCAGCGCAGACCTACAGTGGCTCCCCTCTGCAGTCTGTGGTCCGGGTCGCTAAATCCTGCCCTCCAATTACCCACAATGCCCTTAGCTCATCACTTTAATAGAGTTCAGTGTTTCAGTGGCACGACCTCATAATGTACTGCAATGTCCATCTGTCCATTTACATTCCACAAAATGTTCGGTAGGTGTGTGTGTGTGTGTGTGTGGATACCACAGGGGACTATAAATTATAAAAGTATTTTATGTGGTGTCCACCTCAGTGGGCTAAGAAGGTGACCTCTGGCCGTGCGCCGCTCATTAGATCCATCTCACAGACTTGGCTCTCCTCAGTGCACACAGAAGATAATCTCTGATCCTGCCTCCCCAAGTGAACAGGGAAGGTGACTTCTGACCCTTTGACCATATTCCCCTCCATAAAGAAAGACACTGCGACCGGAATCATATGTTCAGTGTGCCACAGTAACAGGAGGTGTCCAGGTACAAACCCTGGACAGAGCACAATTTTACCCTTGAGTATGGTATCTGAATTATTTCTACAAACAAAGTAATATAAATGGTGTATAAAATATAAATTACGAACTATAAGTGACCCAGTATAATGTTAGCTGCCGCTGCCAGATAATAACAGCAGTAATAACCAAACTCTGTCCATACAGTAATCTCTTTTTAATGGCAAGTTTATGGTGGTTTAAAGCCCGTTCACCATGGACAGCAATCCCTGAGGATGTCTCCACTTGAGCAGCTAGGTCACCTCTTCTTTGAGATGCACACGTCGGGCCTCAAATAAATAATAAACAAACTAGCCCCTGACGGGAAACAAAATGGCTGTTCGTCAGTTTCTTAAATAAATCTGACAACCAGGTTTAATTAAACACTGTGGTGTCTGTCTTTCGATGCCCGTGGCTGGGATCTCACATTCACACAAACATGGAAGGACGAGCAGACAGACGTAGGGGTCCCTGTTTCCAGCCCAGGTGCAGACGTCTCCTGATACCAGTGCATCCAGTAGCCCGCGCTTCTCCCAGAGCTCGTCAGATGAAATCAGTGTAAAACCAGAATCGTCAGACTTATTTTTAATTGCTTTTCATGACACTAGGCTAAGCCTTTTTTAGCGTTTAATGTCTTTAATGATTTTGAGATGGGTAATCTACCCTGAAACAATACTTTTTAAAATAAATCTCACTCCTTGTCAAAAAAAAGAAAAGAAGCTTTTGGGCATTTCAGTTAGGGGTGTGATCTGAGCTTCCAAGTGACCTTGCCCAAGCTTTCAAGGTCGAAGCCCTGATGAGTCTGAAATGATCATGAGGAGATTAACTCCCTTCTCCACAGGGTGACAGCCGCCAGTGGCATCAGGGCACTGATCTCAGATCAGTATGGCAGCCGCTAATAGCCGAAATTAACAAAACCCTGGGAAGCTGTGAAGCTTTCGCTGGCTGGAGGGGGGTGTCTAGTGGGCGTGTATTAAATGGCGACGCTGTGCACATAATTTAGACTGCATTACCATCAAGCTTTGCTCGGCTGTTACGGTTGGCGATATCTACGAGGACAAAATATGAGATTTGAGTCACGTACTCTCCCCAAGCAAAGTCTGCTTATGAATACGCGTAATTAATTCTACAAACCATCTACAAGGACACCTATGGTTTTTAGCTGGACACACCAGGCGTTATTAAATTAGTATTGTGAGGAGCATTAGTTTAGTCTACTTGAATACTTAGTTTCAAAAACAACATTAAAACAATTTGGCTTCTACAAGGATGTGCATGTAATAAATGATGATGTGCTCTAGATATATGATGTTATTAATACTAATAATGTGCATTATATTTAGAAAACAAATGTATGATTATTAATAAACTACCACAGAGTTGCCTTGGAGTCTTAACAATAAAACCTGGGTCTCCCAAGACCTTAGTCCTCGCTCACCTCAAACACCCAGTCCTCTTCCTCCTCAGAATCAAGATGCATTCTGGTCCCTCTGTACACCTGCCCTTGCTCCATCTGCACGGGGGAGATGTGGAACTCCACCCTCTGCAGGTTAAACCCGAGTCCTGTTCCAATGGCCTTGATGAAACTCTCCTTCAGGGCCTGCAGGTATAGAAAGGGTGCCTCTTAGACAGTCTTTTCTGTCTCACGTGTGACATAACGTGATCAAAGACAGACACACGTGGGGTTTGCCCGTGCTGAAAATGCTAAAATAGCACTGGGATGTTCAGCTCAAGAGAATCATGTTATCCTAAGCACTGCTGCAGTTAAATTACTGGGGTATTGTAAACAAAATTCTTCTTCTGGTACAAAATGTAGCATTTCCCAAGACCTCCCTGCTGGAGTAGTGTTCAATTATGAAATTTGGCTGGGGGGCCCACAGACTACAGTGGACTCAAAATTTTAACACAGGGGTATGGGGAAAGATGATAAACATAGTTTAGCGTTCTATTAAAAACTCAGCTGTATAAATGGGTTCAAACAATTAGAAAAGGCCAACAATAAGGGCTAAACAGAATAAGCTAGTTAGCGGTTGAAGCCTCCCTGTAGGCAGGTACAAAAAAAGAAACTGCATGCCACAATTGTGTCCTTAGGCAATTGCTATGGAAACTACAATTACAATTTTAGGCAATTACTATGGAAACTGGAGACAGCAAAACTGGTTAACATTGATAATCTGTTATCGTCCCCATTTTGTGCCGTGTTTCCTACAGTTGGACAGAGGTCTATTACCATACACAGCATGTGCTTTTCTTAACAAGGGAGCGGCCATGCAAGACATTATGATATCCATGGTTACCCAATGCCGGTGGAACATGTCCAGCTGTGTCCACGCCGGCCCTGATGCCCTGATGGTCATCCACTCGTGGTCAGTGAACTGTCTGGTCATGATCCGAAAAAACTCTGACACTGTGCTACTGCCTGTAATGTCACAATTGTAAGAAAAATTGTTTGCAAGTCTTCTCTATCATTACCATATCCTTGACTATTACACTTTTCCCAGCAACAGTTTAGCATGATAATCTGCAATCTCCGTAGCAAGTAAGTGAAGAGCAACAGTGGCACCATGTGGCCAAATGTAGAAATACAACATTAGAGGATTTTTTCCCCCTTTAAACCTAATATAGCTGGATTGCAATTTGAAGGGCATTCAACGTGGAATTCTGTTAAGACGTCCATAAATGAACACTGATTTCACGATAAAGTCACTGACGGGTGGCGTCAGAAAGACATTTCCCCATTCTAATGAAGTGTGGAAAACCTGAATAAATTGCAGTCTTTGTTTCTTGCCTCAGAATTTCCCCCTGGGAGCAAAATGTATTGCCTTTTCCACTTCACAGAGAGCAAGCTGTATTATCTAGGAAGGTTTTTGTGATTTTAAAAGGGTTTAGAAAGATGCTCCCCGACTGACAGGGTTGTATAAAAAGATTATCATCGAAGTCTTGAACTTTGTAAAATAGGATTTACTGGTAAAAAAAGAGCATCGACTCATTCTTTGCTTTGACTTCAAAAATTTGGAGGACAAGCTGGATTGTTTGATATACTGCAAGCAAATCCACCCTTCTGACTAGACTGAAAAATCAGACTGGTGACAATGCCCTTTATCAAAAGACACTGCTTCCACAACAGATAACTACATACTGACAGGTGACAAATTAAAGGAAGAACCCCTACAGGGGGGGTCTGGTGGCTCTGTTATGCTGTGGGGGGCATTTTCCTAGCATGGTTTGGGTCCACTTGTCCTTTTAGAGGAGAGGGTGATTTTGGACCGACATTTTAGTCAGCGCTCTCCACCACCATCATCAAAACAGCAAATGAGGGAATATCTTTTGGAAGAATGGTGGTCCATCCCTCCAGTAGAGTTCCAGAGACTAGAATCTATGCTAGACTAGAGGTATAATCTATGCCAAGGCGCATTGAAGCTGTTCTGGCAACTCGTGGTGGCCCAACAACTTACTAAGACACATTATGTTGGTTTTTCCTTTAATTTCTCACCCGTCTGTATTATTCAGTACATAACGTAGCCTATGTAATATCGATAATATGCTTTAAAAAGTCTAGGAACTGTGTGAATTCTAACCAGGGGAAAATTTTTAAACACCCTCTCATATATTTTTTTACCAGCCTGCATTCTAAGTCTGAGTTTTAATGAATGCACTAATTAAAAAAACACAAATCATCCAGGTGGGGCCCTAACCTGGCATGGTGGTCTTCATCACGTCCACGCCCACCAGGCGGCCCTGCTCTGCAGCCAAGACTGCAAATTCCCCCTGATGGGAGACGTTAAAACTCCACCTGAGAGTCTCGCTGGAGGAGGGTGGGTTGGCTAAGACGGGCTTCCCTTTGGCCGTCCTCTCCAGACGGATCTGGTCCCAGGGGAGCCCCATTCGCTGCGAGATTAGCTTTCTCATAAGCAGACGGCCAGCCTGAGTACAAACACACATTGCTTATGGTATACCAAACACCTAAAAAAAATGTTTAAAAAGCCTAAAGGACAGGTATGAACCATATTCCCTGTTGCCATGTACTGGAAGAGCTGTAAGGAAACATTAGTCCTACAATTTTTTGTTGGTCAAAGATGTGTCCTTTTATTCTTTCCAGATTCCACAGCGCACCACTTATCAGGGGTGCAAAATCCAAAATTGCATTACATTATTAGCATTTAACACTCTATATCTAAAGTGCAAAAACCAGGGAATTACGTGCAGTCAATTCTTAGGGGGAAAAGTGAAGCCCTAAAAGAGACAGCTAGTACAAGAAGTGTTGATTTGATTGACAGATTGTGACCTACCCCGTTGAACATTAAACATAAGATCAAGAACATAGAACCACACGCTCTAAAAACAGAAAAAGAAGTTGCACCTAATCAGACGTTAGAGCTACTATCTCTCAGGCAAGCGGGCAGCCAGAACCAGCTTTCCTACAACTGATGAATTACCCACTGATGGCTTAACGCCATGAGGTTTCCCACATCCACATTAGAGAGCAAAATTATCGCGTTCAACACCCGTACATACGCAATTAGGGACTTGACTGATGCAGTCGCGTTAAGGAGCTGGAAGTCTACTCTCTTAGCTTCGAACTGAACATAACAAGACCCCTAAATATCCTCAACATACAGCAACTGGCCAAGAATGTAGTTCCAGGTTCCAGGGAACGCCATGACTTTACATATAATTCAAGAGACGGTAATATTGGGCCTTAATTTCTTCTTCTGGTATGGATGTCCGTTTGAAATACGCTGCAGTGACCGAATTGCCAATAACTGTGTGCAAGAGATGAATACACAATCTACCAACAAGAAAATACAGAACTATGAAAGATAGAGAAGAGCAAATCAATCAATATTCCCGTGGGGCTGCACTGAAGCTAATCAATCATGTTGGAATGTGAAAGAATGCAAAAATTGTCCGCACCAATAAGGGCTGCTGGTGCAATGGAATCGGCATGTTTTGTTTTGTTACACACAACATACCATAGCTAATTTTGCATCTTTGGCAAAAACGAACTGTCCAATTCGTTCCTTCTCCTCTCTCTGCACGCAGCGGGCGGCGAATAACCACTCAGTTGGACTTGGAGTCCACGAACCGCACCGAAACGCCCAGCGCACGCTGTCCATTACAGTGGTCGTGTGTCTGCCAGCAGCACATATTAAAGAATTGAACGCAGTCATAGATTTAGTGCAGTTACGGACGACTGTCTTTCCTTAGCTAGCATGCTAGCTATGAAGACAAAAAAAAACTCACGAACAGTGACTTACAACATCCCAGATATGAACTGAGCACCCCACAAAATAAACTATATATCCGGAAGCACTCCGGTAAAGGCGGGACAAGAATGATTACAATACGCCATGGAGTTGAGTGACATGTGTTGGACCAATGAACACGAAGGTTTACTCAACAGTACCCGAGGCTCTTCCGATATGATTTTGCCTTTGATGATGCGCTGATGATGATGATGACGATGCTAAAGCTAAACTGATGAGATATTTATCCTTTATAATTTCCCAGTAAGTTTGTCTTATTTTGGCTTGACAGTGTTAAATCATTAATTGCAATATGTTGTTGTTCGAGGGCTGCGTTCACCATAGTTAAAGTGTTGTAGCTAGCTATTTAGTTAGCTATAACTCATGGTAAAGGACAAGTTGGCTAGAGCTAGCTTTATCTCGAAGTAGCTCGCTAGACATGCTAATTGTAGCTAATGTTGTGGTAAGGGCATGGGATAGCACCGCTCTCTTGCTAGTTAATACTATGCGAAACAAAACACATGACTGATTAGTAGCTAACTAAGTTAGCAATTCCTGCGATATTTGGGTGGTAATCGTATAAGCAGTTTTAAAAATAATATTAACAATGACTGTTAGCTAGTTAGCAATTATAAATCAACTAACGTTATGATGCTTGATGGCAAGCAATTTTCTAGCGTTTGTTGATTAACAAAATCTATTGCCAGTTCGCTTATTTGCTAGCTAACTTACAGTTGCTTACTCAGAGCTTTGCGGAAAATCTTTCTTCTAGCTAGATAGCAAACAAAGTAGCTTTAAAGCAACGATTGTTTTAATTTGGTTAGCCTGGTCGCTACTGTATCGCTCATTTGAAATTTTCACAGAATAACAGTTTGGGTTACAGCTTGCCAGGTGACTTTAACTTAGAAATCGCTATGAATAATGCAGTAACGTTAGTTGTAGCTAGCAAATGTCATTATATCTATGAAAATTGATGCTTCATAGTTTATCTTTTATATTTCTTTCATATGTAACTCATATGACTTTTATGCCATCATTACCAGGGCTCTACACTAACATTTTTAGGATACATCTGTCCTAATTTAAAAATTTAGGAGCACATGAATACATCCCAATTAGTAGACGTGCTCCTAAATAAATTTTTCAGCTAGCACACATCAACTTTCGGAGTAAATGCATCTAAAATGGGGCACTGTAGGCACCCCGATTACAACTCCTTTTACAATTTTAAGCAACATTCCTCATTGATTTTGTATTTTAGCCACTCATTTTTCTTTTCGTGCTTGGTAGGTCACCCTGACTTCACCTTTGACCCCAGCCGCCTGTGTGAGGGAAGCACCTTTTGGATCCAGGCCACCTTCAGAGCCAGTTTAACCCCTTCCATCGCCCCCCAACACGATCGCCAAGCTGGATTTCCTGCAGATGAAACACCTGAAGCGTAAGCGGAAGAGCAACTACAGCGTGAAGGAGACGCAGACTCTTATTCGAGAGATCCACAAGCGCAAGGACATCCTCTTTTCCAGGCAGCAGAACACCGCCATCAATGAGCTGAAGCGTCGGGCCTGGGACGAGGTGGCGGACTGCGTCAACGCGCTGGGGGAGGGCGAGCTGCGCACCGCGGCCGAGGTCAAGAGGAGGTACCTGGACTGGAGGGCGCTCATGAAGCGGAAACAGATCCGAGCCGAGCTGTCGGGACTCAAAAACGAGTACGATCCTTCGTCGCCGGACAATGACAATTCGTTGAGTGGAGACCAGTCTCTGGACGTGAGCGGGTTTCCCAAAGACTCGGGCTGTGACTGGCAAGACCTTTCAGACCTGGGCGAGCCCAGCAGTCACACCTCCTCCGGCATTAAGATGGAGGACGAAGAGGCGAACAGCTACAGGGTACAGCCTTTTTCTCCGCCTCGTTCAGGCATGACACGGTCTGGCTTGTTACGTGGGAGTAAGCTGATTAGTAACCTGGGCATGAAATTAACCTTTTCACCCACTGGCCAGAGTGGCTAGCCATTTTCAACATTTTACCAGCCACATTATCTTTTACAATTTAACACAACCTGGATGGTTACCTGCCAAAGTGGCTGCTAGAGTAGAAAATCTTACCAGGTACAATCAAAATTTTATCAGCATTTGGTTTATGGCAGGTGTTAATTTCACATCCTGTTAGTAACAGTATAGAACAGGGTTCAATAACTTTTTTACCTGTGAATTGAAGGTCAGTGAAATGTGGTGTTTTGCCTGTTTTTCAGCTGGAGGGTGAAGGTGGAGAGGGAGAGGGAGAGGGTGATGGTGAAGAGGAAGATGAGGACTGTTTCCCGTCCATTCTGCCAGAAATGGAGCGTGAGGGTCGCGTCCCGGAGGTGTTCGCCCACATCGATGAGTTTGGCGTGCTGAGCTCCACCAAGGCTGCTGGCGGCCGGGACCTGGGGCTGGGCGTGGCCGGGGTGGGCGTGGCCGGGGCCGACAGCACGGGGCTGCTCATCGCCTTGGAAAAGCAGCGGCTGGACCTGGAGAAGCACCGGCTGCAGGTGGAGACGGAGCGGCTGCAGGTGGAGAAAGAGCGCCTCTTGGTGGAGAAGGACAAACTGCGTCAGGTGGACGTGGAGCACGAGCGGCTGCAGCTGGAGAAGGAGCGGCTACAGGTGGAGCGGGAGCGGCTCAGGCTGCTCATGTTCCAGGCGGAGCGGCCCCCGCCGCCGCCGCCCTCCTCCAAGGACTGCGAGAAGGACAGGAAGCCGTGGGCGCCCGCCGTGGACCTGGAGGCCGAGAAGCTCAAGCTAGAGAAAGAGCGGCTGCAGTTGGAAAAGGAGCGCCTGCAGTTCTTCAAGTTCGAGTCGGGCCGTCTGCAGATCGAGAAGGAGCGCTTCCAGGTGGAGAAAGAGAGGCTGCAGCTGCAGAAGGACGGCCAGCAGATGGCGCTACACCAGGGACACTAGCTCGTTCAGAGGGACGGAGATTGAGGGATTATCGGTGGGGTGGGAGACGTATCAGGACTGAGAGATCAGTGCTCAGTGCGGTTGTTCTGACATTCTGATGGTAAAACCAGAGTGAGGATTACAGTGTCTGTCTTTAGAAGCCAGTGCGTGGTGCCGGTGTGTTTAGATTTTGTTTTTTTCACCCAAAACCTTTTGGTCAGTTTTCTTAGTAGCTCAGATGACACTGTGCAATGTATTCAGTGGTTTTAAAAGTCCGGGAATATTCAGGACACTGGCTGTCCAGAATCAGGTCTGCCCAACTGTAATACAGAGTGGAGTTTTAAAATTTTGATGAATGTTTACCGTATATTTTTTTATTTACCTTTTCTGGTCACTGTGTTGTGCGAGTACATTGGTCCGGGAAGTACCAGTAAGAGTTGATGTGGTCCCCATACTCAGGTGACCCACACTAAGCGAGGTCATTTCCCCTCCGAGCTGTGCTCTGATACGCGAGAGTCATACGGCAATGAATGCCTTGGTGCTTCACATCGATGCGACGTCATTTTACCCTCAGAAACGATAGCAGTAGCACAGGTGCTCTGTAATGGACAATACAAGATGAAGTCTCAGTCAGTGCCAACTCATGTTTGTCCGTTTTGCTCTCTTTATCTTCTATAAAGTCTATAAATCAGATGAGTCAAAATAAAATCATGTGTCAGTTAGCGTTTGTGAAAAGTGCTATCTGTACCGTATATGGGAATTTTCAGGTCAGGTCTGTGCTAGTAGCAACACCAGCGGAGCGAGGTGCTTCCAGACTGCCCAGCAGATCCAGAAACCTTTTCTGCTTAGACCCTTTTTAGCAGAATACCATGTCCCATATAATTAGCTAATTTACAAAGTAGGTTCTCCAATGGTATAAATTATTGGAGGTTTCTTCAGTGGCCTAAAATAAATTCAAACAAAATGAGCATGCCCCCAAAGGAGTCTTATTTACCATTTCATCCTGTTTTTGTGCCAAGCTCATGAAATAAAAATGCACAAAATGTACACTGACTTATCACCAGGAGATATTGGGTAACCTACTGGCTTGATGTGGACCTGGATCAGCAACAGTAAACACTGCTGCATGTGCACTTTCCTTTGTGCCAAAAGCACGAAAATGTTTTAAAAAAACAAAAACATTACCAGCTTACGGGCAAGTTTAAACATTTCCAGTCTGATTATTATTGTTCTATATTCTGTTTTCTCTGTCTTCACATAAATACAGGCACTCATTATGAAGCTGTAGCTCAAACATGGGACATGGCGATGTGGAAATGCTTTTTTTTTTGTGCAACCAGAATCTTGAGATTCTTATCCAATAGCTGATGACTACTGTGTGTCACACATAGGCTGAGGAAGATACACTCCCAGTTATCATTTTCAAGAACATGACATCATCACATGCCTGTGACACACTCTTCGCCAGGGCTTGTTGCTGTCCAAAACATGGACGGGAGATGAATAGAATGCTTTGAAGAATTTCGGAGAGGTTTGGGGACCATTCATACCTATTTGGCAAAGACTCACCTGGCATGAGAGCGCTTTGTTCCGTCAGCTCAGTGTGGTTGTTTCTGGCATCCTAGACCGCAAACAACTAGATATCTTTATCCGTAACTAAATATGATGGGCACTAGAAATCACAGTGAATCTATATTAAAATACTGGTGTTTTTCTGCATCTTTGATACAGTGTCTTGGAGTAGGTTGAACCTTGATTGGTTCTGGTTTCTTGTCCGTAGTGCCACAAGTGTGTCCTTTCGTTCAGTATGGGAATCATACATGTGTACTCCATGGCTTTGAAGTTATAAGCTGTTATTTAGAGGAAGAGCAAAATAGGGTGTGAATTGTGAAGAAGAAAAAAAACGCTATTTACTGTAAACTATGTAATGTGTGTAGAAGAACTGTTATGTAAGGATGAAGCACAAATGTCTGGTGTAAATAGGGCGATTGGTTAGCATCTTTCAAGCAGTTGTGAGATTTTGTAGTTTTCCTTTAGTTTTGTCTCTGCTGTTAGACATTACTGCTGCCTTCCTGTTACTACGTTGAAAATCTGATAAACTGTCTAAAGAGAAGCTGAGAATGAGAAACACTGCCTGTTTTGTTGTTGTATTTTATTATACAGAATAAAAAAAGCTCAAACTAAGTGGTGTATTTGAGTAATCTATCATAGATCTGGGGGGTATTTCACAAAGCTGGATTACTGATTTAGCTGGATAACTGCACTCAATAAAACCCAGAACAGCTCTTTTTACTTCAGTCTGTGTTCCAGATTTGGGAGGGTTCCGGGTTTTACTCAGTGCAGTTATCCAGCTAACTCAGTAATCCTGCTTCGTGAAATATCCTCCAGGTTTGTAGGTTAACCTGAATTTGAACTGAGTATAATTTTACGAGCTCTAATGAAACATTTTCAACTACAATTTACAGCATCAGCGGCTTATCAAACACATCGCCTCCCTGACACACGCATTGTCATATCAGTCCATCATATTGGCCATAACGTGATAGTTTATCGGCCGTTACTGACTTTTGTCTTAAGCTATTACCTGCAGATCTTTATACAACCCCAATATTATCATAAATCCCTTATTACTGATATTGTTAAAGAGGGGAAAATGAGAAATAAGAAATTAGTCTATTGGCATTACTATGATCTGACTGTAGTTTCACCCTAGTGTGATTGGCATTACCGTGATCTGACTGTAGTTTCACTCTGGTGTGATTGGCATTACCGTGATCTGACTGTAGTTTCACCCTGGTGTGATTGGCATTACCATGATCTGACTGTAGTTTCACTCTGGTGTGATTGGCATTACCGTGATCTGACTGTAGTTTCACTCTGGTGTGATTGGCATTACCGTGATCTGACTGTAGTTTCACTCTGGTGTGATTGGCATTACCATGATCTGACTGTAGTTTCACCCTGGTGTGATTGGCATTACCGTGATCTGACTGTAGTTTCACCCTGGTGTGATTGGCATTACCATGATCTGACTGTAGTTTCACCCTGGTGTGATTGGCATTACCGTGATCTGACTGTAGGTTCACTCTGGTGTGATTGGCATTACCATGATCTGACTGTAGTTTCACCCTGGTGTGATTGGCATTACCATGATCTGACTAGTTTCACCCTAGTGTGATTGGCATTACCGTGATCTGACTGTGGTTTCGCCCTGGTGTGATTGGCATTACCGTGATCTGACTGTAGTTTCACTCTGGTGTGATTGGCATTACCGTGATCTGACTGTAGTTTCACCCTGGTGTGATTGGCATTTCCGTGATCTGACTGTAGTTTCACTCTGGTGTGATTGGCATTACCATGATCTGACTGTAGTTTCACCCTGGTGTGATTGGCATTACCGTGATCTGACTAGTTTCACTCTGGTGTGATTGGCATTACCGTGATCTGACTAGTTTCACTCTGGTGTGATTGGCATTACCATGATCTGACTAGTTTCACCCTAGTGTGACTGGCATTACCGTGATCTGACTGTAGTTTCACCCTGGTGTGATTGGCATTACCATGATCTGACTGTAGTTTCACTCTGGTGTGATTGGCATTACCGTGATCTAACTGTAGTTTCACCCTGGTGTGATTGGCATTACCGTGATCTGACTGTAGTTTCACTCTGGTGTGATTGGCATTACCGTGATCTGACTGTAGTTTCACCCTGGTGTGATTGGCATTACCATGATCTGACTGTAGTTTCACCCTAGTGTGATTGGCATTACCGTGATCTGACTGTGGTTTCACCCTGGTGTGATTGGCATTACCGTGATCTGACTGTAGTTTCACTCTGGTGTGATTTCTGAGCCCTTCATTAAATGTACACAAACACCTCCAGCGTGGTATCACATCTTTATATGAGCAAGAAAAATAAAATGTACAGCTACATTGAAGTGGGGTGGAAGATAAGAACAACTTTTCATTATCAATCGGTGAGAGCGTTCCTCAGGGTTTCAACAAAACGGAGAATACAAGACTTTTTAATAGAAAAAATAACAATTTCAACAAAGTAATTTTTTTTCAATCATCCAATAGGAAGGAGAAAAAAAGCATATGTTAGAGCCCACAACCATTGGAATACTTATTACATCTTTATATAACATATGTAAGTAAACATGCTTTACTACACGCATGCGTTCAATTTTAGCGTAACTTGAGAATGCACTGTCAGCTGTCATATAGCCCTGTAATTTATCATGGATGCTCTATGAAGCAGGAATGAAGAGGTACTTGAAGGTGCTGCTCCATGTTGTGTGGGTTACACAAATGACACAAAGTGGAACCTGCTCAGGGAATCTTGTACAAAAAAGAACTCTTTTAACAAGGCCAGGGCTGTGTTCACTCTCTGGTTAGAGTGGGCAGCGTACACCTGACATTTCCAATTTGTCTAATGCCGTAAATCTCTGTTAAGGCAGGTGCACACTGTTCAGGTCCTGGAGTACCACGGTGCAGCAGCTATTTGTCAGGCTTGCTCTAAATGGCTGACAATCTCAGAGCTGAGGAGGGATTGTTAAATTGATTCAGTTAGGCATTAATTAGTGGAATCAGTTGCATAAGTACTCAGGTGGAGGAGAACCCTCTTGGAATATGAGCCTTCGGGGGGGAGAAGGACTTGCCACCTCTGAATTAAGGGCTCGTTCAGTAACCAACCAATGACAAATGTGATATTCCCCGACACCACAGCCGTGCCAATCCCTGGCAGTTGTGTCAGCTAGCATTATGCACTTCCTATTTGGAGGTATGACAGTTATGCACATTACTAGGGAGTAAGTATCATGAGCCGGCCGCCTCAGAAACTGTTCACATATTGTTGGATATTTTACTGCATTTTTCTAACCACAGGACTGAAGTGATACTGTCGTTTCGGTTTATAGAATATTTATCAGCTTCAGCGTTGCTGTGGTTTTAATGGTAAGCTGCAATAACAGCGGTCGGTTCCACCTGCTGATTCCAGGGTGATTTATAGTGCTGTTATAGCTGTTGGTCGAATGGTTTGCTTGAAAAATATTAGTTACAATTTGAGAAGATACTGGATCCCAGGTACTACTGCAGTCATGCCTTGCTGTAGAAAAGAGTTTGGGAAGCACACCATGATCATTATTGCTAATCTGTGATCACAGATTGATGTTTGCCATGGCTAATGGACACACTTGTCTAACAATGCTGCCATTTAACTAGTCCCCGGGGATCCCACACAATGGGAAAATGAGACAGCAAGCAAGGTTGGCGTGAGGTATTGGTCTGACCCAGCATCAGGTAAACCGCCAACACAGCAAGCAATGTTCTCCCAGTCCGCTCCTGCATAGTCCTGTAGTACAGTGATCCCCAACCCTGTTCCTGGAGATCTACCGTCCTGCAGGTTTTTACTCCAACCCTAAAAAAGCACACCTCATTCAACAGCTAGAGAGCTTGTTGAGCTGCTAATTAGTAAAATCAGGTGCGCTAAATTAGGGTTAGAGTGAAAGCCTACAGGATGGTGGATCTCCAGGAACAGGGTTGGGGACCCCTGCTGTAGTAAACTAAACAAGTTCATTGTGACTTGGAATATATCACTTCAAAAAGAATGTACTGACACCAATGTGCTTTCATGAAATAGTTTGTGCACAGCCAAAATGAGGTAGTACTGTGCATAAATTGTTTTATTACACCAGGGGAAAAAAGCTCAATTGAATTGGGAAGATTGCTTGCCAAAACGTGGAATGGAAGGGTAGAAACCATTGAGGAGGAAGGTTTTAGCACCTCACGTTGTTTCCTTTCTGCTATTAAAGGTAATTATGGTTGTGAAATGAATGACTGTATTGGAATCAATTACACATGAGCCGGTGCAGGTGAGCCATAATCATTAGACTACTTACCATTTCAATGATCTGAGCCATATTTGACTATTTTCACTATAACTACGACCAAAATCGCCCAGATTAAACAAATTAAATAAATATAATTGGTTTATGAAAAAAAGAAAGTTGTGTGGACCTTATCCTGTCATAGAGTATGAAACTATATTCTGTTTTTGTAAGTAAAGTACAGTATAAAATGTAAAATGAATCACCCTATGTACACGTTTGAAGTATGCTGTAAATTGTACTGCAGCACAAGAGGAATAAATGTTTTATAACAATTTTGATATTGATTTCAAAGTCATTAAGAACGGGATACAAATCTCAAACATTTGTGCATCATATTCAAAGCCAAGTGCCTGTTAATTTAACTTCAATGTTTGTTCTTACCATGTAAGCAATGTTTGTTCTTACCATGTAAGCAATGTTTGTTCTTACCATGTAAGCAATGTTTGGTTTTACCGTGTAAGCAATGTTTGTTCTTACCGTGTAAGCAATGTTTGTTCTTACCGTGTAAGCAATGTTTGTTCTTACCGTGTAAGCAATGTTTGTTCTTACCATGTAAGCAATGTTTGTTCTTACCATGTAAGCAATGTTTGTTCTTACTGTGTAAGCAATGTTTGTTATTACCGTGTAAGCAATGTTTGTTTTTACCATGTAAGTAATGTTTGTTCTTACCATGTAAGCAATATTTGTTTTTACCATGTAAGCAATGTTTGTTTTTACCATGTAAGCAATGTTTGTTTTTACCGTGTAAGCAATGTTTGTTATTACCGTGTAAGCAATGTTTGTTCTTACCGTGTAAGCAATGTTTGTTCTTACCATGTAAGCAATGTTTGTTCTTACCATGTAAGCAATGTTTGGTTTTACCGTGTAAGCAATGTTTGTTCTTACCGTGTAAGCAATGTTTGTTCTTACTGTGTAAGCAATGTTTGTTCTTACCGTGTAAGCAATGTTTGTTCTTACCGTGTAAGCAATGTTTGTTCTTACCGTGTAAGCAATGTTTGTTCTTACCGTGTAAGCAATGTTTGTTCTTACCGTGTAAGCAATGTTTGTTCTTACCATGTAAGCAATGTTTGTTCTTACCGTGTAAGCAATGTTTGTTCTTACCGTGTAAGCAATGTTTGTTCTTACCGTGTAAGCAATGTTTGTTCTTACCGTGTAAGCAATGTTTGTTATTACCGTGTAAGCAATGTTTGTTATTACCGTGTAAGCAATGTTTGTTCTTACCGTGTAAGCAATGTTTGTTATTACCGTGTAAGCAATGTTTGTTTTTACCGTGTAAGCAATGTTTGTTCTTACCGTGTAAGCAATGTTTGTTCTTACCGTGTAAGCAATGTTTGTTCTTACCGTGTAAGCAATGTTTGTTCTTACCGTGTAAGCAATGTTTGTTTTTACCGTGTAAGCAATGTTTGTTCTTACCGTGTAAGCAATGTTTGTTCTTACCGTGTAAGCAATGTTTGTTCTTACCATGTAAGCAATGTTTGTTCTTACCGTGTAAGCAATGTTTGTTCTTACCGTGTAAGCAATGTTTGTTCTTACCGTGTAAGCAATGTTTGTTCTTACCGTGTAAGCAATGTTTGTTCTTACCGTGTAAGCAATGTTTGCTCTTATCGTGTAAGCAATGTTTGTTCTTATCGTGTAAGCAATGTTTGTTCTTATCGTGTAAGCAATGTTTGTTATTACCGTGTAAGCAATGTTTGTTTTTACCATGTAAGTAATGTTTGTTCTTACCATGTAAGCAATGTTTGTTTTTACCGTGTAAGCAATGTTTGTTCTTACCGTGTAAGCAATGTTTGTTCTTACCTTGTCTTACCTTGTAAGCAATGTTTGTTTTTACCATGTAAGTAATGTTTGTTCTTACCATGTAAGCAATGTTTGTTTTACCATGTAAGCAATGTTTGTTTTTTATCATGTAAGCAATGTTTGTTTTTACCGTGTAAGCAATGTTTGTTTTTACCATGTAAGCAATGTTTGTTCTTACCATGTAAGCAATGTTTGTTTTACCATGTAAGCAATGTTTGTTTTTATCATGTAAGCAATGTTTGTTTTACCATGTAAGCAATGTTTGTTTTTATCATGTAAGCAATGTTTGTTTTTTATCATGTAAGCAATGTTTGTTCTTACCATGTAAGCAATGTTTGTTTTACCATGTAAGCAATGTTTGTTTTTATCATGTAAGCAATGTTTGTTTTTATCATGTAAGCAATGTTTGTTTTTATCATGTAAGCAATGTTTGTTTTTATCATGTAAGCAATGGTCTTTCTGTTTAACTCTTGGTTCCCGCTTATCCTCAGATGTACTATATGCTATAAAATCCTTAGGGAAATATGGTGTAAACATTTTAATCTTTACCATTGTTATTTGTATTCCGGTATAAAGCCTGAAAGTGAAAATGCACTTCTATCAGCTTTTCAAATTTAGAATTACATGCAGGTGTGTCTGGAGTATAAGATAACGGAGAAACCTGCTCACATACTTAGAAATGTGCAAGGTTACATTAAGCAACCTCATGAATTGCTGCTGGAAGTACATAATACAATACAATAATACAAAAAACAAAACAAAACTACTAAAATGAAGGGTTCTGGTATTTACATACTGCAATGGCCCACTTTTTCCTGGCAGAGTCTGAGAGCATGTATTGCATGCGCTTAAAGGCAGAGAGTGATACCAGTGGTTACTTAATGGGACACTCTTTGGAAAAAAGGGTTCTGAAAGAGTTCTTTGGTTTGTTTTCATAAAGAAACCCTTTTTTTTTTATAGTTCTTCGTGGAACCCTCTATAATAGGTGTGAAAAGTGTGAAAGCTCCCAGCTTGAACCATTTTGCCTGACAAGGAACCCTTGAAGTACCCATGGGTTCTCCTATGGAGACACAGAGGAGCAGCCCTTTGGAATACTTTCTTCTGAGAGTATACTGACAGTTGTCATCATTTTCACTGAATGTTAAGGCATTTCATTCCTGCAGAGATGGCTGTCTTTCAGATCACAGTCCACCCCCCCCCCCCCCCCACCAACCCACCCACCCCCATCCTCTTTCATAGAGCACGATTAGTTGTCCAATGGTTTGAGAAGCGTGACATTATCATTATGTCAAGGCTCTATTACCTGAACCCAGTCAAGCTCTAATAGAATATTCTGGAATCTCACCTGAGACAGTGTTTTCAGAAGCATGTTGATTGTCTTTCTCTTGGAACAGAGGTGTCGTATTCTCCCTGCTGAATTCCATATGCTGGTAGACTGTGCCACGG
This sequence comes from Ilyophis sp. 1 JC-2022, assembly GCA_022702515.1. Taxonomy (NCBI): domain Eukaryota; kingdom Metazoa; phylum Chordata; class Actinopteri; order Anguilliformes; family Synaphobranchidae; genus Ilyophis; species Ilyophis sp. 1 JC-2022. Next base: position 120,792,147 of record CM040402.1, read on the forward strand.
TGCTTACAGACCATAAAGACCACACCTGGTGGCCCAATACCCTATAAAGTGATACATTTTTGTATTTTTTATTTATTTTTTTGCCTCTACATTTCTAAGCTTCAAAATATGTATGTTGTGCGTATATGTAAGTATGGGCCATGTCCTTGGGCAAGACACTAAACCCCAAATTGCTCCCAATGAGCAGGCTAGCGCCTTGCATGGTGGCTGCCGCCATTGGTGTGTGAATGTGTGTGTGAACGGGTGAGTGAGAGGCCATTGTGAAGCGCTTTGGATAAAGGCGCTATATAAGTGCAGTCCATTTACCATTTACCATGTAAAATAGGTTGAACATATCTCCTTGCTCAGGAGTCAAATGAGAAACGGTCTTACCTGAAGGTCGAGGGGCTTCCGTTGTTCTACGATGTCGCGTTTTGTAAGAAGACTTCCTGTGAGAGAAATAATAAATAACACCGGCACGTACAATTTTATTTCGTCAGTCACTGTTTTGCCAGGATGGGCAATGTTTTGCCCGTGGCATCTGTACATGGGTTTTTGATTTACATTTTTGATTGGAATGAGATGCTAGGCCTTAATATTTATAATGCAGTATAGTGTAGTATAATGGTTTTTGGAACTGGACTTGCAATCCAAAGGCTGTCGCTTGGATTCCCACTTGGGTCACTGCCACTGTACTCAAAAAAAAAAACTTAATTGATTGAGTAAAATATCCAGCTGTATAAATGGATTGCATGCTAAATATGGACATGCATGCTTTGAATACAAATGTGTGCCAAACAATACATTTTTTTATTTTTACTCACATTTTTTATAACTCCAAAATGGACTAGTATGCATCCTTGAAGAATCTTGGCCACAAATGTAGCATTATTTTTGTAGCGTAATAAACATGGCGCCATATAATTTCTTAAATGATTTACTTTGCAAAACTTTTTATCCAGCATGACTTGCATATCTTACATTTGTACAAATGGATATTAGTCACTGAAGCTCAAAACAAGCGTTGCCCCATGCAGAACATGGACCAGCAAACCTGTACACTGTGAGAAAAATGTGTACCTACAGGGGTACAATGGCTTGTCACTGGGGCAGTACTTTAAAGGTATACCCTTTATCCTTTTAGAGTAGTATTCTGAGGTACAAATATGACCTAGTGGGAGACCATTACTAGATTACAATTACCATTGTACCTTAGAGAACACAAACGGTTCCCTATCCGCTAGACTGATTCCCTTACCTTCATGGTATTCATGGGCGGCAGTGTTGTATAATGGTTAAAGAACTGGCCTTGTAACCGAAAGGTTGCAGGTTCGATTCCCAGGTAGGACACTGGCGTTTTACCCTTGAGCAAGGCACTTAACCTGAATCGTTGCAGTATATATCCAGCTGTATAAATGGATAATATGTAAAAAATACTAAAAAGTTGTGTAAGTCGCTCTGGATAAGAGCGTCTGCTAAATACCTGTAATGTAATGTAAATTCTGCCTTCTTGAAAAAACTATTGACCGACAGGTGTTAAAAATCCTTTGAATAAATTGTGCGAGTAGGCTCTGCAGCTCATGAGCCCTTTCTATTGTCCGCTAGTGGTGGTACACTGTTGACTGGCTAGGTTCTTACTGACCTTATCAATTCTTCCTACCCAGAATGCAGTGGGTGGCCACAAAGACCTGACAGTAAAGCTTGCTCTGGAGTGCTTCGCAATGGAAAGTTAGACCACGTCTAATTGTATTTGAAGAGTAATAAGGGAGCTGAGAGTAGTGAGAGCTTACAGGTTACAGGCTCTATTCAATTCAACGTGTGAAAGGAACTTGGTCTCATTCATTGCGATAAAAGGTAACACGGTCTTATTAAAGCAATTATCTTCAACAAAAGGCTACTTCAAAAGTGTTGTTTTCTTTCATAGCAAAAAAGCCTGCCTGGATAGCCTAATAAACACTATTTAAAAAAAAAAAAAAAAAACATTTTATTGGACAGACATTGTAAAATAACAACTTAATGGAATACATATTGGACTTATACAAAGTTCTTCAGTGTTCTACAGTGAATTTCTTTCCTTTCTGACACCATAACTTTTAAAATAATCAAGTCGAATGCCCCAGCACACACACACAAGAATTCCTCTTCCTCCTCCATGCACACGCCTCAACTCCACTAATATTACACACTCCCGTCGACCCCAACACCTCACTCCCACATTCAAACCCCTCCCTGCTGCAAAACACACCGATCAAAGACAGACAGTTCATCGAAAACACAGACACAGACAACAATATTGGAATTGATATTTTACTAAAAAAGAAGATGAACACAAAGAAGTCCAATGAAAGCCAAAATAAGAAGCCAATCCGGTTAGTTTACAGACTGGTCAGAACACAGAATGGGATCGAGCGCTAAGATTCCTTCTCTCCTGGACTGCCCCATGAAACGGCTGGCAAAACTTTAACAACAACTCTTTTCTATACCAATTTGGGGAATGGAATATGTTACACATCACATCATATCATATCATATCTGGCAAGCAGGAGGAGAAAGAGCATAAATGAATGGAGAGGACAGCTGCAGATTTAGGTTGAAGACTCAAGGCACACGGTTGCCTTCCCACACCTTAATATTGGAAAATCCCAAGACAGTCAAAATAATTCATATTCGACACAGAACCCTCTCCCTCCAAAGCACTGCTGTTTCCCTCCTGCGTGTCCCAAGTGTAAGTAATTCAATATCAAAATGAAAAAGGCCAAAAGAATATCCACAGTGTTAAAACGTAAAGCCCAAAGCGGCAGGCTTACCCTCAGCTTTGGCTGTGAACACTAAAACAGTGTCTACTTTAGATTTTTCTTATTAAAAATGATTTCAATCTGAAACTCTAATACAGTCGCTTTAATGAAAAAATAAAACTCTTGTTTATTTTTAGTTTTTTTTTCTTCCTTTTTCATCCCCTCAACAGCTTAAATGTTAATAGTTTTTTAAAAATGGAAACAGAGACAAAAGTATATTCAGCAGACAAAATACATCAATAATTGTGAACGATCATACAACGCTGCAGTTTTATTCTTCTGAGCAGGGGGTACAAAATAAATTGATTGGTTATCACACGCTGCCTGGATTGGCCTGTTGGGTTCGGTTTTGTTGGTTTGGGTTAAGTTGGGTCGGGTTGGGTTGTGTTATGTTGTGTTGGGTTGGGTTGGGTTGGGTGGAATTGGGCTGGGTTGGGTTGAGTTGGGTTGGGTTACATTGAGTTGGGTTGGGTTACATTGAGTTGGGTTGGGTTGAATTGCGCTGACTTGGGTTGATTTGGGTTGAGTTGGGTTGGGTTGAGTTAGGTTGAGTTGAGTTTGGCTGAGGTGGGTTGGGTTGATTTGGGTTGGGTTGAGTTGGGTTGGGCTGAGTTGGGCTGAGTTGGGTTGGGTTGATTTGGGTTGGGGGCCCTGCCTGTGCCCTGTGTTCAGCTTTACAGTGAGGAAGCGTGTGGGCCTGCTCAACATTCAGCGTGAGTCGCTACAGATACAGCCTGTGAAACATTAAAATGACATAACAGAGCTGATGACACGGCAACCTTGATGGCGCTCATGTTTTTGTATACTGTATATGTATGTATATATATATATTTATATTTATTTATATGTATATCTATAAAATATTTGTATCATTTATCTTTTCTTAATTACAAGTGGCATCATCTTATATTCATTATTGCAATGAATTATTTCCTAAGATGGTTATAAAAGAGAAATGTGTTCTGATCACTACCGAGTTATTTACATCTTTAAAAAGCAAGCATCTTGTACAGGTTCCTCTGCTCTTTTTAAAAGACAACGTCAGCTTTGTTTTCACAGAATTTACATCATTTTCTTTCTCACCATCACAGTACAGTGATTATCTATTATCAATATTACCGTTATCATAATTATATTAATATATAATTTCTTTTTTTTACCCCCTGCAACACTTGACGTTGCCACCCATGTCAGCTGCAGATATTCAATGAGTTGCAGGCTAATAGGCTCATTGACCTCAGCATTATTTTGGCAAGACTACAGCCAAGTGATTAACGAGTTCATTTTAGCAGTTAATGGCAAAAATGCTAATTAGCACAGTTTATGTTTCAAGTACAGCTTTGTGGTCTTATAGGATTTTCCTTGCCCCTCTGCCAGTGTATAAACCCCTCCTGGAAGCAGGGTTCTCTGGCTGAAGACCAGGGCACAGCTTCCTGTGCTGTCGTCTGCAAGGCTTGGCGCGGTGCATCCTGGTCGTGATATGGTGAAAGTCAAAATTCTGCATTTTTTATTTTCTTTTTTCATTTTTTTTTTAAACATTTTCTTTTTCTCCCCCTTTAGTGATGTTGTCAGTCTCTGCTGCGCTATCATCAGTCCGTCAGTCCGTCCGCTCAGGTCCTCGACTCTTCTGCCACGCTCCGTCTTTCATTGCGGAAAAAATACATTTTATTGATAAGTTTGCTAGATGGCATAGATCGTTTTTTGAGTTTTTTTTTTTTGTTCCTTTGCCCATTCCTTTTCATTGTCCTGTCGTTGTGTGTTATGTTGTGATAAGGCACTAGGGTATTTTTGGTTTTCACGGTAAGCCCGAGGACACCACGGCCAGTCCTGAACTCTGTCGGAGAGAGGGTCCTGTGTGCACAGCCTTGGGGCAGTCAGGGGTCAAGACGCGGCCGTTCTCTCCGACGCTGCCCGTGATTGACAGCCGGGCCTTGTTTCGCATGGCTTCGGTGAAGGTAAGCTGGAAACAGGGCGAGGTCATGCAAGGTGGGGCAGGGAAAAAAGCAGGTAAGTTTCTCTGAACTGTCTCCAACATTGTATATTCAAACAACAGCCGCATGATTGAACATGAATACATACATAAATAAATAAATAAATAAGAGGCAGGCCACGACAAACAAACACCAAACCATATGCAATTTTTTTTTAGACATCTGCATTTCTAATATTACTGGTAATACATGCATTACTATAGCTAGTGCTTTTTTGATGAGTTGCTCCAGGAAAAGAAAGAATACATGTGAGAATGCATATCACATGTACCGTTATTATCTCTCAAAATTAAAAATGTGGAATATACTCTTTCCACTCTATATGGACTCATACTGCTGAATGATGTTTACATTAATGCTTCATAAACATAACAGATGGATAAAATGGGTTATAGAGTATAAATAAAGCATTATAGACATATATGAAAATTATAGTGTTTCTCACCTTAATATGAAGACATTATAAATTATTACCAATACATTACCAATACACAATGTGCATTCAGAATAAAAATGGCCGGATTTTGTCTAGCTATGATATGATGCGAGCAGTTTGGTTCATTTTATGACCTGACATAACAGTATTATCAACAAGCTAGCTAAACGCTATAATGCCTTATTCGAACTATAAAACACAGTTATCAAACATATTGCATGCTTAGAAAACATTAATACAATGTTCATACAACATCAATGAGCAGCTCCATATAAAGTGTATGCGTGCACCCTAGACACAAGCTATTTTGCAACCTGTATCAATACAGGCATATTCCTTAGAATGTTTTTTTTTTTTTTTGGTTGTACATTTTAATATCAAACTATATACTGTATTAAAATCTAATTTTATGAATGGTAGAATTTTGTTTGGCCTTTTTTTTTTTTTGCTGTGTCATCCAATTTGGATTTATGACTTTTGTTTACTTTTAAAAATATTATTTAACCTTTAAGATTTGTGACAGAATTGAGAGGATTAGAGGATTATTGCAATGCAGGTGCCTACGGGTAATAATAAGGAGCGTCCACATCATCTGCAGCCAAAAAGATTGAAACCAAAAGTTGCGTTTGCAAGTCCGCCTCCAAACAGCTCTGGAGTGAAGCAGTTAAAATAAAAAAATTAATTAAATTTAAATAATAATAATTAAAAAATTAAATAAACTGAAACAGAAGAAGCTTTTACCACTTGACACATGGTCACAAGACGCTGTGCTACAAGAAAAGCACCACCCCACTTACTAAAGGAGACTCTAAGTCCTACCCCTAGATTTTAACACTCTCGGTCCCGTAAACGTTGTAACCTTCTCTATATGTGGCTAAATTCTGGGTGCTCTGTGATGGACTGGGAGCTGGGCTAAAATTCAGTTCAGTCGATTCCACCTTCATTCTCTTGGCCTCGGCTCTGGACTTGTAACAGAACTCTATGAGCGCCACCAGCATGGCCAAGCCCAGTCCTCCCACCAGGATGTAGAATACCCCAGCGACATTGCTGAGGCTTAGAGCCTGTGAGCTCTTGTCCTAGAGAAACACGGAGAAGATCAGTCAGTACGCCACATACTGGCGAGAGTGAGCAAGAAAACAACAGACAAGCACACAATCTTAATCATCATCATTATCTATACTAGCTTATTAGCTTATAGATCAATATTAACCTACATCAGCCACATTACTACTACTACTGTTACTACTACTTCTACTTCAACAGCATTACAACAAACACAACTGTTACTACTACTACTACTACAACAACAACTACAACTACTACTACTACTACTGTTACTACTACTACTACTGTTACTACCAATAACAATAATGATACACATTCATGAAATTCTTCAAGTAACAAGTAGCTATGATAAAAGGGATTGCTGCTAGAATTACAAAAATGACATCCAGTTACTGTTAGTATTGTCAGAGGTTAGGCAATAATGTTAATATCTAATCATCTCTTTCTCTCCCGTAATTATGCTTTCCTATGGGATTTCATACAATTCCAATAATGTCCAATGTGTATAACACGGCAAACATTATTCACTCTTTTTTTTGTTTCGTTAGCATGTAATTTTACTAAAATAGTACAAAAATTTAACAACAAAATGTACTAAAAGTTAACAACAAAGTTAACTACATAAATTACAACCATATAATATAATATATTAAATATAATCTTAAAATTACATATTAATGGGAGTGACTATTACAGTTAATGTGATTGTTTTATTCAGGTGACAGCTAAGCTGGAGTAAAAATGGTATTTTAACCTTACAAAGATAAACTATACTTTCATCTGACACTGCTGTAGAACTATCAGTTGCAGTAATGATTTACATTATATATCATTTTATGATATATGCAATGTGTAATGGTGGCATGCCTTGTGGTGTGTGAGCTAGGGCTACGTCTTTAATCTATGTCTGTCTCAGACTGTCTCAGTTTCTAGAAGGTTCTGTGCATTTACAACGCAGATCTTGAACTGTGGTGACTGACCTTACTTCCAGAGTCCTTGGGTCCACATTCCCCTTTATCGTACCACCATTTGTTTTTCAGCTTGTCTAAGACGCCTGATTCACTGAGTTTCAAAACGGCAAGGTTTACGGGAGTTCTTCACGTGGAAAATAACATAAATAACATCATATATCATGTTATTTTATGTTATTAAGTTAAAGAAAAACTTCACAGAATTGTACTTCAAAAAGTGACGGAGCGGAGGCCCCACTGGGTACATGTCTGTAGACTCAGGAGCCCGGCTTTGAGCTACGAACATATGGGTGGGGCCTGCTCCATCGCTTCAGGTAACGGGCACATACTGCCGCAGCCTAGTCACAACAAATGGAGGCAATTACTGTGAATGCAGAACTATTGGCAGGGTGGTAAGGGAGAATATCTTTTAGTTTTTTTCTGCCCGGGACATTTATAGGCAAAAGCAGGTAAATATGTTTCACTGGTGTCACGGCAATCTGTCTGTTGTATCGGGAAAGGCTGCGCTTGCAGGATTGAAGCGAAGCACGACGCACACGACGACGCGCGCAATTGAGACGGTTGGTGCCGACAGACTGAGGGCAAATATTTTTGCTTTGACAGTAATTGCTCTCCTCTCAAGGCTCGGTGGGAGGGGGGGGCTGCCCGAGTTGAGGCAGAGCATGGGGGGGGTCAGAGGTCGCCACGGCAGATGCGCCAATTACGCTAGATACTGTTTACCCGCATTTGGTGACATAGAGGCTAACCTTGGAGTCACCTCCTCCGCTGCCACACTCTCCTTTGTCGTACCACCATTTGTTTTTCAATTTGTCCAACAGGCCTTGTTCATTCAGTTTTAAAACTGCGAGGTTAACAGCATTTCTTGAAACGATAAAACATATTTGTCAGAAAATGAACAGCCATCGAGGTAAAAAAAATAAATAAATACAAGGTGTGGAAAAGCTCTGTTAGTGTAACCCCCACTCCAGATAACCCCCCTTTCCCCACAGTCTCATTATGACAGTGACGGGAAGCTTTTTGTCCTGCTTTTGTTGCCGTTGGATTTTACGGAGCTCATGATAACTCATCACCTACTTCGCATTGCATCTTTTTTTAAAATAATAAATTATACAAATTATGCCACATTTGGAGTTGCATAATATACTTTATATACCTACTAATGCCCAAGAGGGCTGCGTAACATTTAAAAAAGTATCGGAAATTTTTTTTTTTGCATTCTATTGCCGCCGGGGACAAAGTTGAGTTCACACATAAAAGATGTTGCTCCGTTACGAAAGAAGTTAAAAGACTAATGAATCATTTCTCTTAAAAATCGGAGGAGACACACGGTGACTTGTCCATCTTTGCATTAATCCACAATGATGCTGTTTACTGCTGGGAGCTGTAAGCTATGAGTCAGTCAGTATACTAAACAGAACATTTCATGCTGTATCTACGGTGAATAAGTGAAAAGAAGACTTGACTTGAGTTTATGACAACAGTGCAGTTGGTGCAAGGTTAACAAGTGAATGTTAGGCTTTTCCCCTTTTGATATGGAAATGCTGCCTTTCATGAATAAAACAAACCACACGTAACAAAGGATTATAATAGGAGGGACTGGTGAGTGAGCATAGCCTACTCTGACTGCCAAAACTCAATCAGCATAATCTAACGTTGAGGGACGGGAGTGTGTCTGCACTTCCTTTTCCATTTAATAACGCCCTCGCTATGGAGCGACTGGGTTTGTGCTCTCCAGCTGGATGCAGAGATATTGAGCACCAGCCTACGTAATTACAGGTTATTGACGGATGATTTAAATGGCCATTCCAGTCAGTGAAGTCGCTGTCTGATACAGGCCAGCTGAGAACAAAATCCTCACAGCCCATTGGCTCAAATGTGACCAATGTGCATAGTCAGTTACGTGATGAAGAAAACCAACAGACAAGACAACCATTTTAAATCTAATTTGAGTGCCTTTTAAAATGCTATCTTGCAAAAACAAATACACAATCATTTGGATGTACAATTATGGACACAAAAACATAATGGACTCATTGGCCTTTTCTTGCAGTGATTTAACCTTCGAGCAGTGTTACTGGGAAATTATGCCAAAAGGAAATAGCCAATAAGAAGCAGACTCTGCATAATTTTTGTCTGTTATACTGCATATCTACTGTTTTTCTATGTGTGTGTATATGTGTGCATGTCTGTGCCTGTATTAGTGTAAATTGTGTACATAATGTGTGTGTGTGTCTTACATGTTTCCGCGCTCTTCCTCTCTCTCTCCCTCCCTCTTTCTCTCTCTCAAGAAAGGACTGCAATCAGAATGTCTGATCTCATCCATACAAAAAGAGAGCTGTTCCATTTTTCCTCGACACGCCCCTTAATTTCCTCCTGGGCTGATACATACATGATGAACTCATGGCGTCCATTTGCTCCCTTATAATGGGACACTGAATGTATTACGCACACAGAAGTCTGGACTGCACTGCAGTTCCCTTGAATTGTCATGATCCCCCTAACACTAGGATACACAATAGCACTGCTGTTCCTCTCCCAGATAGAAAATGTGTTGAAATGTGACTTAGTCACGTACTACATGACTCAGACGGCGCGAGCGGGGAGATTTAGTGTTTGAGCGCATTTGCCCTGTGCTCGCATGGATACACACGGGGAAAATGAAGGAAACCGGTGGTAGCACAAGGTCAGCGTTGGCGTTTTGAGATGGACCGGTCACCGTTTCTGTCCCCTTGTGTCACTGCTGAACGCTTTGGTAAACCCAATTCAGGGACAGGGTTATCTGGAGTGCATCACAAGCCGTGTCAAAAATAAATCAGCAACATCAAGAAACAATCACAAAATAAAAAGAATAGGGAGAGAGAAGAAGAGAAGAGAGAGAGGGAGATAGACAGAGGGAGAGACAGAGAGAGAGAAAGAAGGAGAGAGGGAGAAAAGAGAGAGAACGAGAGGGAGAGAGATAGAGAGAGGGAGAGAGAAGAGTAGAGAGACAGAGAAAGAGAGATAGAGAGAGATTGAGAGAGAAAGTGAGAGACAGAGAGTGAGAGAGAAAGAGAGAGGGAGAGAGAGAGAAAGAGACAGAGAGACAGAGAGAGATAATATAGCTGGAAAGTTCATCAAGCAGAAGAGAACAAATTAAACGTAACAACAACAAAAAAAATACTTTTAAGTAAAACTGGCTTCATTTCAGCAGTGCTGTGCTTGGTTGCCGTGTAAACGAACAGCCCCGCCTGACGCCGCGTGCCTCTCGGCCACTTTGGCGCTCGGAAGCAATTTTTCTTGCAATTCGGAGAAGTGACTGACAGGAAACGATAGCTCCAGAAACGGCAGGATGAGGGAGCCATTGTCCAATGTCAGTCACTTTTCGTACAAAAGTGGAAAATCCTTTTCATAGCGGAACGCGCCCGCGAGGCGGACGTGCGGTGAATGGAAATGGCCCCTCCCACACAGCGGCGGAGGAATTTATAAGCAGGAGGCCGCTAGAAAACATCAGTGGGGGGGGGAAACTCTTGGATTTTCTCTAGTCTTTACAGCTAAAGAGCACTAAACCGTAGCAGGGCTATTATGACATCACTGTGTCATCACCATGACATCACTGTGATTTGCTCGACAGTTCAACTCTAGAGCGCAGTGAGATGCAGTGATTAGGCCACTGGACCTGTGAACAAGAACAATTTATCGCTGTATAAATGCACCAATTGGCAATATAGGAAATATACACTGATATCCATATATAAGTATGTAACGTAGAAGTGCATTTCTTTTTTTAGATTTCAAAGGAACTGTGAGTTGAGAAATGCACAATTGTCAGGAGAGAGTAGATGTTGATTCAGAGGCTATTTCATTTGTGAGTCCACAGCAGGAATTTTAGCTGTAAAACCCTGACACTGCAGCTGTTTCCTCTGCATACAGAGAGAGAGACACACCCACTATCTGTGCATGATTATCGGGAGCTAAGAAACACATCCAGAGGTCCCAGTGTCTGCTGCCAAACTGCAATTTCTCTCCTTTGAAATTCTCTTGTCGTAATTTAATCCTTTGAAGAGTAGGTTTTTTTTGGAATGTTTTTTCTAAATTCTAAGGCAGTGTTCTAGAATTCCATTGCTTTCTTTTTTTAAATACTCACATGTGTGTGATTTTACACCTTAAAGGGATAATCACTTGCTATTAAGTGATAACACATACAGTACATGAACCATTCTCTTTCTCTGTCTCTTTCTCCGTCTCTCTTACAAACACAAGCACACACAATCTTTTACATACACAAACAGACGACTGCATACATGCACACGAACAAACACTCAAATACAAACCCCTTTGCGCAAATTCTCACACGTGCACACATTCTCCAGCACATTTGCTTGTACCCATATTCAAGCACGTATCGGAACGTGCGCATGATGTGCACACGCAAGTGAACATACACGCAAAAACACACACTGGCATGCTTTTCTTTGGGTGTGGTTATTCAGATACAGCACAACCCCGCCATGTTAAGGTGCCTTTTTGTTTTCGAGGCGTAGAATTCCCTCACGGCCCCAGTAGTGCAGCCTGCCGTCCTCCTGGTCTATAAATTCCATCATGTGGCACAAACCAATGAAAAGAGTCCAGCGGGATCAAAGGAAGCTGTGCATTTACACGGCTGCGTCAGAGGTCAGAGGTCAGAGGTCAACTCAATGCAAAAAAACCTATGCGCACACTCACACACACACACACACACTCACACACACACACACACACACACACACACACACACACACACACACACACACACACACACACACACACTCACACACACACACACACACACACACACACACACACACTCACACACACACACACACACACACTCACACACACACACACACACACACTCACACACACACACACACACTCACACACACACACACACACTCTCACACACACACACTCACACACACACACACACACACACACACACACACACACACACACACACACAAAATAAATAGAAAGAAAGACAAGCTTTGAATGGGCAGATGGTTACCTGCGGCGATGCTCTGCAATATGAAAATAGAATGACGGACACCACAGCACCATGTATCTCAATGCACACGACACACAGATAACAGTAGCTAGCAGTGAAAGGAAATAAATGAACTTAAAAAATAAAAACCAAAGAAGAAGAACAGAAGAGGCACATCAGGGAAGGTGGAATATCATAACAACAGGTGACGTATTGTTATACTATTCCACCCACCTTAGACGTGAGCCCTTGGGCGTGGCCACTCCGTAGCCTTTGGAGTCCAAGTTGCCTCCGACCTTCATGGTGTCGCAGGGCTTCCTCTGCTCCGTGTACTCGTTCATGGTGGACTCCAACAGGAAGGCATACTTCCCTTTGGACTTGCGCACGCGAACCACGCCCTCCGCCGTGGTCTTGGCGAACACCGTAGGCTCTGCGGACTTCATGTAAGTCCACATCTTTTCGTACACGGCTATTTTTGATCTCTGGGTGAGGAAGACCAATGGAAATTATTACTTTTGCAACATGGAACTGTTTATCATTATGGCATTATGCATTATTATTTGTAGTGTGAACGTAATGAAAAATGTATTTGCTCGGGTTAATATAGATTCCACAAAATATACTTGTTTGTCTTTATAAATGGACATAATTCTGGTTATAGACACGTATCATAATTTGCAAATCAATCATACAACATTTATTAGTTTTAGTGCATTTTCAAAATGACACTGTCAAAAAGCACTGCAGTGTTGATTTTTCAGAAGGAATTGAAAATGGAAAACCGAGAGCCAATTGGGGAAAAAAGATGGAAAATTAGTCCCTGATCCCAGGGGAACTGGGTTGAAGAAACACCTGAGGAAAAAATATGTTAAATAAAATAATAATAATGAATATGCCCATCAGTTCACTGAAGAAATCCATTGTATGCTGTGTACGGCCTTGGCTACGATACAGCATACTGTACTGACATGCTAAAGAATAAAAGTGTGCGCCATTTTGAAAAGAATTAGCTTTGTCTTTCATTGAAGAAATAATTATTATAAATTGAGAACCACAAAAATGGTCGTGTTTCCTGGCGGCAGTAAGGCAAAAGCAGGCTCCGCCCGCAGTCATTGTAAGCGAGCTCGACTGCGGTCAGATGCGAATCTCATTTGAGCGTGACGGACACTGATAATAATGTCAGTCACGTCTATCTTGCCTGCCTTCGCGCTGCTCTGTCGATCCAGTTAAAAAAGATCTATCCCTGTTTCAAGGCTCCGTGTGTTCGGAAAAACCTGAGGTAAAGTGTAATCCATGACTAAATATTCGTTTAGCATAAAAAAAGAAGCGTTTTGGTTAATCGTGGCATTGATTTCTGAAGTATTTCCTGCTTGACCTTCCCGTCCACCTGAACGCGGCTTGTCCAGAAAGAGGAAACGGTGCCTACGTGAGATGTGCAGATGAAGTGAGACTCGACCACATGCAGTATTATGAGAAGCCAAAGTAATTAATTAAACTGAAATCCTTTCAGCACTTTCTCAGAATAAATTGCTTTTTCACCCTCCATAGATTTCAGGCAGCTCGTTACGTTCATAATGCAAGCGTGCCTTCGAGCTGCCCTACAGACTCCGTCTGTTACGTCCAGTGCGCAATCAAGGCCTTAACTCTTCCCTGACACAGCCATAATACACTCACACGTGCACACACGTGTGCGCACACACGCACACGTAAACACACACACAGACACACAGGCAAAAGCATATACTCGTAAACGTGGTCTCTCTTTCACATCATTTTTATAACACACGTTCATAGTCGTTTCGTCTCCATCACTTAGAATTTCCGATGCCAATCTTTTCCCATTCCATTTATAATAAATATATATCTCTCCGTCTTTCTCTCGCTCTCTCTTTCTCACACACATACTCTGTATACACGTATGCACGCACAAACACAGACAGACACACACACGGTTTGCGTGCAGACAGCGTGTACAGCGTTCAATAGCACACACACTCTGTAGCATATGTTCGAGTCTGAAGATAGATTCACAAAGCTGCTCCATCCTCAGGGCGTGTCAGGTAAGGCCAGCACACTCTGTCACACACTAGAATTCATCCCCAGGAATACAACTCGTTTCTACCCTGCATCTCCAGGCTGCCCAGTGCGCACACTCCCGCCTGTGCGGCCTTTGCTTCTACTAAAGTATGCATTGAACGTAAGAATGTAGACGTAGTAAAAACTATAGTACTCGGAGATGATTCAACTTTTTATATCTGATGATACGATTTCTCTCAAAATTAATTTTTCTCTGCAACCTGACCATATTATTAGGTAGCCTTTTGGTACAAGTCTAGTATATTATTATTCTACACCCCATTACTCAAATCACAGTCCTCGAGGGCCGATAACTGCTGGTTTTCCACCCTAACTGTACCTGGGAGTCAGGGGTGAAGACAGTCTGGCCAATCAGTAGCACTAATTGTTCAGTTAATTACCTGGAAGAAATGAAAACCAGGACTGGATTTGGATTCGAGGGCCAGATTTGAGTATCCATTTTTTACACCAAGACTCTGTTTTTGTGATACCAGTTCATTTTCTGATCCTTGAACACAGTGTCATATATGTGCTACAAAAAAAGAAAAGGCGTAACATACCCTAAAGAACTCTTTAGTGGATCCTGAGTCCAGCGTCCCATACGCTATTTCTGTCTGTTTGGCCAGGTCCTCTGCACTCTCGATGGGAGAGACCATCCTCTCCACCGTGAGGAAGGCCGCCAGGTTGGCCGTGTAGGATGAGATGATGATGAGGGTGAAGAACCACCACACCCCCCCAACGATGCGTCCGGAGAGAGACCTGAGGAAGGGGGGGAGCGCAGGGAAGGGGAGAGGGGGAGAAGAGGAGAGAGTTGGGGGGACACACTCAGTCACAGCAGTCATGCTCATCAACACCCAAGCTACGTACAGCCCCATGGGAAGAAGAAGTAATGACACAAAAAGAAGCCATCGCGGGCGCTCTGCTCATCTGTCTCAACAATAACAGCAACATCACCATCTAGGGCCTTAAGTCTGTTCCTCTGCTGTGTTAGAAGATCTGCAGGTTTTGTTCGTTCCTCTAAGGTGAGCTTGACGACACTCACTACCCGAGACTAATCCTCTGTAAGAAAACATGACAGGTGTGTCGAAAAATCCAACAGATGTCAAAAAATGAAGCGGAAACAAGAACAAAAAAAGTGCAGCCTATTGCAAAAAGGTACTTTATTCTGAATTATAACAAAGAGCCTCTCAACTACAGCAACAAAAACCCGGCTACTAAATAGGTTTTAAAAAATCTAGATCAAGCAACAAACCAATAAAAAAACAATTGTTTTGTAATGTGATGCAGTGCTGTGATTTAGACAGATGCAGTCCGTTCAGAGATACAGTCAGTCGAGTCCAAAGGCTGACTTGTATACAATGTGGTAGGTGATCCCGGGGGTATACTGCGAAGCAGGATTACGGAGTTAGCTGGATAATTGCGCCAAGCAAAACCCAGAACAGCTTTTTTGACTTCAGTCCGTGTTTTTTTGTGATACAGACTAAGATTAACCAAGCTGTTGTTTCCATTGTGAGTCTGGTGACACACACACACACACACACACACACACACAGAGGGGAGCCTTTACTTATAGAAAGCTTCACTCTCCTCTCCATTTGTTCCTGTGACTAGTTTTGTGTTGAGTTTGGACCCCGTAGGTAAAGGTTGTCCAGTCCTTTACCACTGCAGGTGGTTAAAGGAGTCCCTCGGATCTGGATTCAGTTAAACGCAGTAACTTACTGCTTACATTTGGCATCCTTATAAAGTCAAAAATGGCACAAAACAAAGAGTCAAAATTCAAGGATGTGGTTAACAGTGATATGGGAATTATGCAGTGTGTCTGTTGCAGGATTTGGATTCTACAGGAGGTCACGGGTACGAATCCCCAGACGAGACACAGACAAGGGACCCTGAGGAAGCTGTCTGTTTCCTTTGGCAGGGATCAGGTAGAGATTGGGCTGTATGAGCAGGCATCAGGACTTGATCTTGCGTAAGCCAACGGTCAACAATGGCGACCGGGCCAGCGCCCTGGTGCAGTGGAGTTAATTCTCAGTGTGTCGACGGGAATGGAGAGCATTTGGCAGCGTGGCACAATCTCGGCGACCAAATGAACAGACCTTTACCCACAATTCCCACAATGGAGCCAGAGAACCGTGGCCACGCCCTTCTCCGCTCCAGCTGCTTGGCTGGGAGCCACTTGACTTAAAAGCATCCCCATCCAACCTAACAGCGGAAAATTAACAGGTGTCTTTGGGCTAATGGCTTATGCCTTTTAATGACGCCCACTTTAAACCGCAGCTGTTTGCCATTAATTGATATTCATTTGAAACTAGATATGACCAGAAATATTTTAGCGTAGGTAAATAAAGAATTGTGTATCATGAGGTAAACCTTTTGCTGAAAAAAGATGGATCAGAAAATTTGTTTTTTATAATTTTTTCAACCACTAGAGGCAGCATTCTAAACCTGTCCACTCTGCAATTGAAAGGCCTCATTGATGGTGAACAGAAGTTACAGTGTCCAACTTGACAGAACCCTGAGCTAGAGTGCTCTTCATACCTCTTAGGACAAACCTGAACAATCGGACACGATATTCAGTGAAGCTTGAGCGGAAAAAAAAGGCACCTTCTTTCCCTCATCCAAACTGTCTGAGCAAATCAGATTCTATCCATCACTCAAACGATTTATTACCATATCTTTAGTGCGACCATTTGCTCTTTCTAACACGATGACCTCGATTAAAACCACGGTCACTCTTCAACCTAGCGAACGAACTTGTGTCATAATCTATTTGCCCAGAACATGTCTCGCAAACAGGGAGTCTTTGGTGATTAATGTCGGCTGTGATAGGACCGAAGCCAACGCGACAGAGTAGACATGCTCTGACTCAATAGAAATTCAATGTGAAATCAGCTTCTTTCGCTATGGAGGGAATTTGATCGATTCATGTGAAGAGGGGAGAGAGAGAGAGGAAGAGAGGGGTAAAAAGCGAGGGCATGCTTCCATCTGGTTTACCACTTTGGGTGCCAGCATTACAGACTGTTGCAATGCTTGACTGGCCATCCATAGATTAATAGATTAGTCGTTAATTTCACCCTATAAAGACAGCTCTGCATTCAGAAGATATTCTGGCTAACAGTTATTGAGTGTCACTACTAATACAGAACACATTGTATGATCATTGAATCTCTGCCTCAGCTGTGGTGAGAATCACAACCTATATAATATGTTCCTATATTTTCATCATTATCATCATCAATATCATTACCATTTATATTACCATCATAATGTTATGATCACTGATTCTGATTGTTATTATCAATATTTATATTACTATGAATCATAACCATCACTGAAGAATATTGACTTCTGGACTATTTGTGCTGCTTGATGTTTACTGTAGTACTGTAGTCATTGCATGTTAACAGTGACAGTGCTACGTGTTTCTGCTAGGATGCACATGCACACACATGCATGCTGCGCACACACATGCATACGCACAAACATATGCACGCACACACGCACATGCACAGACGCATGCACGCTGCGCACACACATGCATGCACACACACATGCATGCGCACATACATATGCATGCACGCATGCACAGACACACGCACGCACACACACACATACACACACACAGACGCACGCACGCACGCACACACAGACGCACACACATGCATACGCACATACATATGCATGCATGCACACACACAGATGCACGCACGCACACACGCACACACATGCATACGCACATACATATGCATGCACGCACGCACGCACGCACACACATGCATACGCACATACATATGCATGCACGCACACACAGATGCACGCCCGCACACACGCACATGCATACGCACATACATATGCATGAACGCACACACACACACACACACACACAGACACACACATGCACATGCACACACATATGCATACGCATGCGCGCACGCACACACACACACACACACACACCATACCAGCAGACTGCGCCACCACATATTTTATATCACCAGTCATGTCTCCTTGATTTTCCAGTGTGACCTATGACCTGTAATTTGACCTGCGGCCAGCCCATTAGCCCACAGAGATCTCACATACCACCCACGCTTAATAACCGCTCCCCAGACCGCCTGAGCCAAGCGCGTTGCCTGGTAGCGAATACAAAACGTCTCAAAGTGTCTGTGCAAGGAAAGGGCTGCCATCACTCCAAGGTCTGTTGTCTATAAAGCGTCACAACACCGTTTACCAGTAAGTGACACTTCATTCCCTTGATTCAGTCAGTGGCCAGTAAAACAACAACTTCCCATGTGTGAGGATGGGGGGGGGGGGGGGGTGTGGGGGGGGGGGGTGTGAAGTAACCCCAAAAGAACGGGTATTTCTCCGCCATCTTCATTTATGCTACCTCTTAATCAGTCAGCGATTAAAAAATTGGACGCGTCTCTAAACCTTAGATCCGGATGATCAATCAGAAACAAAAGGCATTAGTAACGGCGCTAACTGAAGAGCATCTGAAGTGAACACGGAACACGGGGGTGAAGGTACATCCACGGGCCTGTCCCAGGTGACAGCCCATGCATCACATGTGATGGCTTTCAGATTGCTTTTCTTTTCTTTGTGCGGAAAGATTTACGACGGCATTGTGTGCGACGGCACAGACGGGCCGCGCGACGCGCTCTCAAAAGAGGGGGGCGTGCTCACTCTGGCGGCGCGCGGGGGGGGGGGGGGCAGTAACAGAGCCTCCGTAAAGCCCATTTGATTATGGTTTTGGGGCAAAGGACATCCATAACAACGTTAGGGGGGCCGTTTACACTGATAGCAAATCAGTAAATAATGCGGAATGGCTGTTTCAAATTTATGGACGCTTTAATAGGTCACTGTGGCAAGTCGATGAGACGGCTCTCTCTCACCCCGAAGAGGTGAAGAAGCCACAAGCTGTGCCCAGAGAGCGGTGTGTGGGAGCTGTGAGAGGTGCCAGAGGGCCCTAAAAGCACCTCCTCCGCTCCCTCTCCCTATTCACTCTCCCCCCTACCAAAACTGAGAATGCCAGACTACACACCTCTTTCCCCATTACGCACACCAGCATGACCCAGCGCCCAGAGCGTTTAGATTCCGACACACACCAGCTCGTCGCAGCGCCCAGAGCGTTTAGATTCCGACACACACCAGCTCGACGCAGCGCCCAGAGCGCTTAGATTCCGACACACACCAGCTCGACGCGGCTCCCAGGGCATGTACAGTCAACCCAGCCTGACTGAACAAAACCTCATTGCAACACTGTGAATATAGAGGATGAACTACAATAAAAACCCATAAACCTCTATCCACTGATAGCATATCCCTGTGATAGCATATCGCTATGATAGCATACCCCTGTGATAGCATTTGATTTAAGTGAATTAAAAAAGTTAATTTACTGGCAAATAGTTGGGCCTTTCTGCGTGGAGTTTGCATGTTCTTCCCGTGTCCGCGTGGGTTTCCGCGTGTGTGTACCTGCGGTGGGTTGGCGACCTACCTCTCGCCCAATGCATGCTGGGATAGGCTCACATTTGTGGTGTTATGTGACCATTAACAAGCAAACAAGCAGGGAAACCAGTCATGATCAAGATATACTGATATACTGATAATATATTAAGTAAAATACATGATCAAGATATTGCAACACTTCAAAATATACGGGCAACTATACAAATTATTGCCATGTTCATGTATTGTAATATATTTGTATCCAATACACAGCTGTGAAATATAATTATCATTATATTTTCAAAAAAGTTTACATATTTATAATATATTGCAGTATATTCCATGTCCATTAACCCTTTAATGGCCCTCAATCGTTTGGTGGAGCACGTTTTGGGTCTTGGTGTCTCGTTGGGGAGTGTGTTGGACTTGACTCATAAACCAAATGGTAGAGATGGCTCAATCAGGTGGGGTTGGGTCCGACATGTTGTTCGGGAGGATATCGGACCTCGGGGTGTGCAATACTAGGTGGTTGAGCTGGCCATTAAAGAGTTAAGAAAATGGTGTGTTCAAATAAGTGTAACTCTTTTTGGTAGTCTTTCCAGCTTCTGTTGTAATAATTCCATCTGATACATTAAAAAAAGATTAATTGCTGTCACTAGCAATTCTTAGCGAACTGAGAAATGTCTTATATCCCAGCTCCAATGGCCATACTCTATTGTCACCATGAATGGAAACAGCGAGACACAAAAGCACAATATAAACCGGTCCTGTGCATGGCTACACTTCAATCTGCCAGCCTGTGCTGGTGCCAGCGTTTCTGCAGAGGGGCAGAGGGG
Source organism: Ilyophis sp. 1 JC-2022 (assembly GCA_022702515.1). Taxonomy (NCBI): domain Eukaryota; kingdom Metazoa; phylum Chordata; class Actinopteri; order Anguilliformes; family Synaphobranchidae; genus Ilyophis; species Ilyophis sp. 1 JC-2022. Next base: position 120,812,746 of record CM040402.1, read on the forward strand.
AGAATTTTACTGTGAGAGAGACACATCCTCTTCTGTGCGTGCGTGTGTGTGTGTGTGCGTGTGTGCATGCGTGTGTGTGTGTGCGTGTGTGCATGCGTGCGTGTGTGTATGTGTGTGTGTGTGTGTGTGCGTGTGCGTGTGAATGTGTGTGTGTTTGCATGTCTGTGTGTGTGTGTGTGTGTGTGTGTTTGCATGTCTGTGTGCGCATGTGTGTGTGTGTGCGTGTGTGTGCATGCGTGTGCGTGTGTGTGTTTGCATGTGCGTGTGTGTGTGTGCGTGTGTGTGCGAAACTGGAAAAAAGCGAGCGAGGGGGAGGGTAGGAGGTGCATGGGGAAGAGGAGGGAGGATAGGAGGTGCATGGGGAAGAGGAGGGAGGGTAGGAGGTGCATGGGGAAGAGCAGGGAGGGTAACTATGATGTCAGTACTAACAAAACTAGATATACATGATTCCAAGACTTCAGTTTAGATTAGCTTACACTAACGCTGCAATAATGCTGCAATAATGCTGACCTCTGTCATCCTGAGAGTACCTGGGCCCTGTTCCTCATAGCAGGCTAACTGCACTGAGAAAAACCCTCAACAATGTTTTTGCTAGTTCATATTTTCCATATTCCGGGGGTTTCCAGATTTTACTCAGCACAGTTAGTTATCCACGTACGAGGAACAGGCCGAG
>CM040402.1:120823418-120830918 GCA_022702515.1 Ilyophis sp. 1 JC-2022
CAAAAACATATTGCAGATATCGTTCACCTGAGACAACACAGCTCTATCTCACAGCCATCTGGCCAGCAAAGAGCGTTCTTGCAATGTTGCTGCAGCAAGGTTATATAGTGTTATTATGACACCGCTACAACATTGCAAAAATATGAAAATGGTTTATTGAACCGAATGGATACAATTCATGTTATTAAAAAAACAAAACAGCTTAAAGGCTACAAAATATAGCAAAGCACTGCGGCATCTACAGTACGCTTTACACTATGCAACAAACTTAATTTATTTACTTCAGGGACTCATTTATACTGCTGGAAATGTACTGTACTGGCATTCATGTTAAGTCTCTCTCACAGGACAGAAGTGGTAAACAAAATGGGGCTGATGGGGCCTTCAGCTTCCAGGCCCAGTTCCTTAGTTCCTACGCCAGTGGTCCCCAACCCTGTTCCTGGAGATCTACCATCCTGTAACCCTAATTTGGCACACCTGATTCTACTAATTAGCATCTCAACGAGATCTCTAGCTGTTGAATGAGGTGTGCTTTGTTAGGGTCTGAGTGAAAACCTACAGGACGGTAGATCTCTAGCTGTTGAATGAGGTGTGCTTTGTTAGGGTCTGAGTGAAAGCCTCCAGGACGGTAGATTTCTAGCTGTTGAATGAGGTGTGCTTTGTTAGGGTTGGAGTGAAAGCCTTCAGGACGGTAGATCTCTAGCTGTTGAATGAGGTGTGCTTTGTTAGGGTTGGAGTGAAAGCCTTCAGGACGGTAGATCTCTAGCTGTTGAATGAGGTGCTTTGTTAGGGTTGGAGTGAAAGCCTTCAGGACGGTAGATCTCTAGCTGTTGAATGAGGTGTGCTTTGTTAGGGTTGGAGTGAAAACCTACAGGACGGTAGAACTCCAGGAACAGGGTTGGGGATCACTGCTCTAGCTGGTGAATGAGGTGTACTTTGTTAGGGTTTGAGTGAAAACCTACAGGACAGTAGAGCTCCAGGAACAGGGTTGGGGATCACTGCTCTAGCTGTTGAATGAGGTGTGCTTTGTTAGGGTTGGAGTGAAAACCTACAGGGCGGTAGGGTGGGGGACCACCGCCCTATACTGTACTGCTGACTGCAAACTTACCAGGCGGCAGAAAGCGGGCTGAGACTCACCTCGGGGAGATATCGCACCCCTGCTGCATGAAGGCCCCCAGGGAGAACCAGAGGCTGTTGAAGATGCCGAACTCGTTGGGCGGCTGGTCGCTGGGCTGGCCGTCCATCCCTTCCTCCGGCTCCTCGGTGTGCCACTCGTAAGGGCTGAAGCGGCTCACCAGGAACAGCACCACGCTCACGCCGATGTAGGCGAACACGATGCACATCCAGATCTCGTAGGCCAGCGGGTCCAAGAAGGAGAAGACGCCCGGCTTTGACTTCTGGGGCTTCTTGATCATGATGGAGATACCCAGGCTCATAAAGGGCTTGGAGAAGTCGATGACCTCCTCCCGCACCAGGGTGATGGTCAGGGGAGCAACGGCAATCTCTGCTTTCTGAGAAGGTGGAGGGGTTAGGGTGTGGAAGAGAGAGAGAGAAGATATGACCTTTTCAACCTGGCAACCTGGATCAGCCATAGCTTGAGAGCCCAAACTACGACCTTTCCTTCCCTTTGCCTGCTATGCAGTACACCCGCTTTATCTCTCGTATTTTATCTTCCCTCTGTGTTCAGCTGCACTGTGCCTAGTCAGGTGTTGTGTAAATGACAGAAAAATCAATTTAGGGGCTGTAAAAAAAAGAAAAAAAAGATGAAACTTCTTCTGGTGCGCTTAAGATTCACCTTCATTCGATGTCCTTTTTTGTATTCTACGATTGAACACGACCTTGTGTGCTAAAATACAGCGCCAAAGCAAGATTCTAAAGGTGGGCTTAAATCAAAGCTCGGGACAGAATGTGGGATGGATATAGACAAAATAAATTTCACAGAATATGCTTTAGACATAAGAATAAAATTTAAGATGCCGGAGCTCACACTGAGAGACAGTCCTGTGCTATGAATCCACAAACAAGATTACAGATTTTAGCAACAATGCTTCCACATCTCACAAGCTGTACAAGGCTCAGAATTAATCCATAACGATATTAAACTTGATGTACTGCAGCCTGCCAAGCAAAACCTTAATTCAAATACTACAATCCAACTGCATATGCATGATAATCTCTCGTGTTCAGAAGGAGCCTCGGATCGTTCGACGGGAAAAACCTCAGGGAGAGTTTGGAAGTTTTCGGTTCGGAATCTCAGGTAAAGAGTTTGGAATGTCCAAGAAGTTGGACGTCTCAGGAATTTATTAATCAACCTTGAGTGGGGCAAAGACAAGATTTCCAAAAGAGTGCTTGCCAAAAAATCACTTCCCTTGTTGTTTATTTTGAAATATGTATTGCCTTCTTTCTTTAAGGATGCTTATTGTTAATTTGAAGGCCTACTTAATTTACATATACACTTTAAATAATAGATTCAAATGGAAAGGCTTAAAAACAAGAGAATCTGGCGTATTCTCTACAGTGGTCATGACAAACACACAGACTATGCGTGGTGCAGGTTTCGCAGAAAAATCTTTTATCACTTTCACAGCAGCCCCTCAGACTGAGACAGAAAACCGCTCCTCATTAGAAAACTGCAAACAGCAGTTGCTCAATTTCTCTATGTCTACTGTAGGTCAGCTGGAACGGAGGCTAACTGGAGGCATCCCTGCTGAGAAGTGGCTGGGGCTGACAGCATGCTAGCTAATCCTAGATACTACAATGCACGTTTGTCCTAAACCCTGGCCAGTCAAATGGAAATATATACGGCATACAATTCTATAGCTTTCTAAAAAAAAATTCTCACAATAGCTTGGTAGCAAGGGCATATTTACAAACCATTCATGGTTCAAGATGAACATCCGACGTCCTGCACTGTTATGAGAATGACACGAGCATCCCCCATCATATGCTTGTGAGCAAATGGCGAAATTGGGTGAGGTATACGTCTGACTGTAGATATGTCAGGGTCCCCAGAGACAGTGGGTGAAACTACACCAGATTAACTGAAAACTGCCTTCATTGGTTCACACTGTACAACCAAGGCAAGCTGAGACAGAGCAAGGCTAGCACCTCATCTTCCAGAGGAGAAGGTAACTATTATCACTGATGAGGTTGGCACTATTGGTTTGTAGAGGATTTCCAGAGGAGCGTTTGAAGCTAATATGTCATGAAAACCTTGTGTAGGAAACACCAGGAAGCATAAGATCTAGTCGCTTGATTAATTATTGCCTCGAACCGGTGAATGAATATGTTCTGGTGTTAACTAGTTCCAAGGATAATATACACAATAAACAAATGGAAAATGGAAATGCCCCTGATACCCTATATGAAATCATTCTATGCACCAACCATAACTATCAACAGTGTCTTTGTGTTTCCATCTCCCTCACAACCCCATATTCCATATACCAACTCTCTGGATCATACCACTTCAATGGCCACAGCTCCTTAACCATCCCACATGCTATGCATCAGTGATCCCCGACCCTGTTCCTGGAGATCTACCGGCCTGTAGGTTTTCACTCCAGCGTTAATAAAGCACACCTCATTCAACAGCTAGAGCAGTGATCCCCAACCCTGTTTCTAGAGATCTACCGTCCTGTAGGTTTTCACTCCAACCCTAACAAAGCACACCTCATTCAACAGCTAGAGCAGTGATCCCCAACCCTGTTTCTAGAGATCTACCGTCCTGTAGGTTTTCACTCCAACCCTAACAAAGCACACCTCATTCAACAGCTAGAGCAGTGATCCCCAACCCTGTTTCTAGAGATCTACCGTCCTGTAGGTTTTCACTCCAACCCTAACAAAGCACACCTCATTCAACAGCTAGAGCAGTGATCCCCAACCCTGTTTCTAGAGATCTACCGTCCTGTAGGTTTTCACTCCAACCCTAACAAAGCACACCTCATTCAACAGCTAGAGCAGTGATCCCCAACCCTGTTTCTAGAGATCTACCGTCCTGTAGGTTTTCACTCCAACCCTAACAAAGCACACCTCATTCAACAGCTAGAGCAGTGATCCCCAACCCTGTTTCTAGAGATCTACCGTCCTGTAGGTTTTCACTCCAACCCTAACAAAGCACACCTCATTCAACAGCTAGAGCAGTGATCCCCAACCCTGTTTCTAGAGATCTACCGTCCTGTAGGTTTTCACTCCAACCCTAACAAAGCACACCTCATTCAACAGCTAGAGCAGTGATCCCCAACCCTGTTCCTGGAGATCTACCGTCCTGTAGGTTTTCACTCCAACCCTAACAAAGCACACCTCATTCAACAGCTAGAGCAGTGATCCCTAACCCTGTTCCAGGAGATTTACCGGCCTGTAGGTTTTCACTCCAGCGTTAATAAAGCACACCTCATTCAACAGCTATAAATCTTTTTGAGTAGTAGAATCAGGTTTGCCAAATTAGGGTTGAAATGAAAACCTACAGGATGGTAGATCTCCAGGAACAGGGTTGGGGAGCACTGCTATACACCATCTATACCATCTTCCCTCACCACACCAGCACCTCCCCCATCCCATGCCCCATATACCCATTCAGCCACCTTCTTTTACCCCATACACCCATTCATCCACCTTCTCTTACCCCATAGACCCAATCATCCACCATCCCTTAGCCCATACACCCATTCCTCCACCTTCTCTTACCCCATAGACCAAATCATTCACCATCCCTTAGCCCATACACCCATTCCTCCACCTTCTCTTACCCCATAGACCAGTTCTCCAACCATTCCATTCCAGATCTTGGTGTCGTGGTCTCTGGCTCCATACTTGCCATCAGGCACGACAGAGATCTTGTACTTGAAGCCGATGTGCTTGGCGATCTCGGAGGCCAGGTCCACACAGTAACCTTCAAACTGGTCGTTCCCCTCATACAGCTCCCAGTTCTTTTTCAGCATCACATACGGCCCCTCCTGCAAGCAACAGATGACAAAGAGGAGATCAAACTGACCATTAAATCATCTCACCCTCAGTCATTATGTCATAAAGCCGTTAAATTACACATAACAAGATGCCACTTGATTGGAATTATTATTTAAAACATTCTAAGAGGTTGCTAAATCAGAGTGGAGAGAGAGAGAAAGAGAGCTATTGAATCTGTGTGCATATAGTTTTTTCAATAAAAACCAAACATTTGTCTTTGAGTGAATCAGCATTTATCCCTTTTTATAGTCTAATCTCATGAAGCCATACAGATAAATCTGGGTGAGATAAAAAATAAAAAAACAAACGCAGTTGAACACCCGGCGTGTGATTGACTGCTGCACATCTGAAGACCAACATTAATGTTTTATACACAGTGAGACCATCTAATTACAGTTCAAGCACCACAGCATGGGAGCAGATGAAACACAGGCCAGGTTTTTATCCTGGAATTGATTAAAAACTGCATCGATTATGAACTGCATTAAAAATTACTGTGGTATTACAGTATAAAGCATGAATCACTTTTATTTTCCTCTGAGAAAATAATGCCCCGTATTAAGCCCATGGTATTGCTTTCCATTATTATACAAGTGGAATCGGACCACCTGATGCCACACAATGAACATTTACATTTTAATGTTGTGTAAAATGGTAGATATCTTACAGTTTACTGAAAATACATCTATTTTTTCACATTTAGGCAATAAAGCATGTTTATATCCTTAAAAGGTGTGCAACATATACACAGAGGATTGATTTATGGACAGAAGTGTCACACACCTGGGAAATTACCATGGCGATGATCTGTTGCATGGTTACAGGGAGGTGAATCATAAATTAATTTCACAATGTGTTTTTATTCAGGTCTCATTTTCACAAAGTTCTTTCTCAAACAAGCTTGCTTGGACAAAACTCATTTACCCAACACATTTTTCTGGAAAGACTCAATATTCATAAAGAAGAAGAGGAGGCTAAAACAATATTAGCATTTCTGTATCTGCGGGTGAATGAAGGCCACGAGAACTTTGGACTACAAAATGAATCATTTCATGAATAAAACATACAAAAAAACAGAATGACTAATGTCTTAAAAGCAAGTATTCAAATACTTTTACAAACACATGCTTATGAAATATTAGATTGTTAAACACTATGAATACTCTGTATTAAAACATGTAATATTCAAATATGTAAAATTGCACATTGATATGAAATAATTTACCTCATACATGTAACACAACATCACATATTACACATGTACCAAAGATGAACTCTTTCACGTTTAAATTTTTTTATTTTCGGCATTTATTGTAGCATGTATTGTATTGATTGAGAACAATTTAGACATGAACTACAATAAGCATTACAATGCATTTTATTATATCACACCCTTATGACCTTTCCTACTGCCATTCTTTCTGGCATAAAAGACTCAAGGTTAGACATAGCAAACACACAATTGCATTGAGATGTGGAAATAGTTTGTTGTATTCCAGATGTGGTATAAGGCAGTGGGAGTGTATGCATACCATCACCAGATATGCAGATGCACACAAAATAATAATTAAATAATAATAATTAAACACACATTAGAAAACATGCAATTAAGTATTTGATCAGTTCATGAACAATAACAAGAAAGGGCAGCCTCCTTTTTCCCCAACATAATTTCATCGCAAAAACCAAACGCAAATTCCACATTATGATGTCATGCCTGCAGTAAACGGTAAGTTATTGTACTGCTGGCAGTGAACTCAGTTTGCCTTTGCAAGCTGAACCGTTTAACAAGCTGTTTGGTTTTCCTAAACAACATTCCCAATGACACACTATATCTCTGGAGCAGGAGTGGCCAATGGGTGCAGAGGAGGTTGCGGATTATCTGGAAGTAAGAAACCGGAATGTTCCATGCAATATTGTACCATAAATATTATATCATAAATATTCTATTGCACCGTCACAAAAAATAAGAACAGTCTTCCGGCTTTGTTTAATGATTGTCATAAGGAGATCACACTTTTCTTGTGGCAGTAACTCACACTAATTATACCAATTAAACAGCGGATTTTAAATTCCCATACAACAATACACTAACTGCTGCTTCCACATCTGAAAAGTGTCTAACCTCCAAACACACACACACACAAAGTGAATCAGCCAGCAAGCATTCCCACTGGTAGCACATGGAAGGCCATTTGTACCAAAAATCAAAATGCAAAATGCAAGATAATTTGTATTTTTAATTTGAATTGTGAGTGACTTATGGTGGCATTGATGTTCAACATCCCCCACCCCTTACAGGCAGATAGACAGATGAATAAGCTGACCCCTGAGAGGCTGTAAGAGGAACGGCTCAACCACTCTGTCCCACAAAAGGCAGGTGGTGGGAAGCTAATTAACTAGTCCACCCCAGCCACAGAGATCTCAAAATCTTACGTGTTCACCCATGGCGTGGTTTGGGGATTTATGGAGTATAAACAACACACAACAAATCAATTTATAATTACCAGGCATTGACTTGGCAAAATTATAAAA
>CM040402.1:120835918-120955918 GCA_022702515.1 Ilyophis sp. 1 JC-2022
TCCGCCATCACCAGCACGCCGTCATAGGTCAGCGCGGATGTGTACTGAGGAAGAGAAACATTGGACTCCATTAGAATGGATTCAATGAGAACGGAAGTCAAAAGATTGGCGTCAATTAGAATGTGTTCCAAAGAACCTCAGGGGTCTGCAGGTTCATATTATTTCTACCTCACTCCGGTTTACATCACACATTACAGATCAGTGACACCGTGCATGGCATCCATCTTTGTGTTTTCTAAACCATTAGCACAAACCATATCTTCAAAGCCGTTGCAAAAAGAAGTATGACACACAGGACAATTTAAAGTATCAAAACAATCGACGATTTTCAGGAATGCTTTTACTTCAGCAGTAATTCTTCATTCAATGTTATGTTCCTCATGTTAAAGGTGCATTACGCCGGATTTCTACCTTGAAAATATTATAAAATAATGTAAGACTGGAATTGATATCCCAGGGCACCTGGACACACAACACCGGGGGTGGACCCTGTAAGGATGTAATAAACCAGAACTTCAATGCCGTAAAGTCTGCTGGGACCATCTGGCGTGAAGTTTATGACGGTCAAAGAATGTCTCCAGACGTCACGACTTTGGAAGAAACGCTTGGACTGTCTTAAAGACAAGCACACAAAACAGTGCCATAGTGCCCCCACATGGCGTTATCAGGGCAGGTTAAATCTCTGTCCTTAAACATATTTTACACACACAACACAACATGGTATAGATTGCTTTTGTCCTCAAAAAGCTTAAAAACATACAGATGTGATTGATACTTTTGCTACATTGTACAGTATACACTGGAACTAGTCTGGGCACTGGAACATACATTATACACTCTTTCCAGAGAGATAAGCATGTATTGTTCCGTTTTTGAGTGTTACAGTAGTAAATGCATCCAGTTAACGTACCTACATTAACAGGGACAACTAGGGTGTAAATGTAATATTCTCAACAGGAATTCTGAGACCTTTGTGGCATTAATATCAATCACATCTGAAAAACTATATAGAGATGGAGATTTTCATGGCAACACAAACTTAGACCTATTCATGTTTGATATCATTTTGATGGTCTCGGTGTGAGTGGTGCAATGGTCTACATGTCCTAAATGTGCAACATGAATGGAATGTATATTTCATAACACAGGCGTAAGCTGCCGTTGTGAAATTGTCCTTAGAAAAAACCATTCTGTGAAACCCCATAGAAGGGGGGCTAAAAGTGCTGACCAGTTTATGGTTTTACGACCGTCTGCAGCCAGATCAAACGCAGAGTTTGAGCATTTAAGCAAAGGAAACAAACCAATCTGGGAAGATTGTAACCGACTTCCCACACCGTGCATATTCTGTGTCTGTGTGTAGTTGAACAGGCTGGGTAAGATATTTACTTTGTGTTTCTTTTCGTAAATCTATGTTTTGTATAATTGAATGTTTTAGTTGAAGTTAATGACCTGCCTGCCTGTTATTAAATTATGTTTATTTTTAACTTGTGTGGTTTCCATGACTCTAATTCATCTTATACCCTTTTTAGCCTAAATTATAACTGAATATTCAGGGGGACAATTCTGACCCAGGACCGACTGATCAGCGGCCTGGTACAGACGTGGCGTTCTCAAGTTGGGTATAGGCAGTCAAGTGACGGCCCACATACAGGGTTGGGTGGTGTATGGTTCTGGCAATTTGATGTGAAGAGAACCCATGGGCGTTCTACGCCGGTTCTTGTCAAATTAGCCTTAAGGAGCCCTTTAAATGCACTCAGACCTGGGCTCGCAACTATCTATGATAAATGAATATCATGTATTGTGTTGGCTAGACCCCCAACCTCTGCGTTCGCCACCGAACTGAGCTTCGGCAATAATGCTGATTCCGGCAAGCATATATTGATAATTGAGGACAAGTAATTAAGGACGAGTCGAGTGTAATCACTCCGAGTTCCACGCAGGTTTAACCCAAATTCTAAATTATTATTTTAAATGGAGTCAGATAAAATACGAGATTAAAATTATAATAATTGTTATAAATTGTGCTCTGTTCATCTGAATGGAGAATAAATAAATAACATATTTTATTTACGTCACAGCAGCTGGGAGAAAACACGTTGCACCTTCAACCCCAGTTATTCCCTCATTGGTTTAGCTGTGTGGTTTCTACAATAACCATGCTCAGTCATCTACGATCCACTGGCAATCTCGGTCTGTGCGCACTTTTGCTGAATTCGTGCTTCTCTGCCTGTGTTTATTAGTACAGTGAAGTACAGTGAAGTCAAACAACAAACCGACAGGCTGCGTTCAAGAAGCAGAGTCAACCTAGGATTTGCTTTTCCCTCGAACAGCTGAAGTTTAGCAAGGGGATGAAAAGTGGCGATGGAGTTGGCGTGTTTCAACCTGTAAGTAACGCTGCCTGTAGCGATCCAGCTAGCTACGTTCGGGAGCTACATAGCCAAAGTCGGGTGCCTTGAGTGTGTGGTGTTGAAGACAAAGAAGGAGACTTCTTTGAATGTAAACACAGAACCACAGCAAGGCTTAACAGGATCATAATACATATAATGCATAAGCATAGTGCCCCTTGAGTGAAAAGGGTCTTTTTTTACACGGACGTTAGCTGCTCTGCTCCAGGTGACCCAGCTGAGCCTCAACGGTGCAAACTGTAACCTGGCAACCTATTGGGCTGTAAAATTTAACTTAATTAGAATGTATCATTTCCAAATGAAAGCAATGACACCCAATCAACAGCCTTTAAGGTCTGTAAAATCAAGTCATTATCCAATCAATTTTCTCCCAAGTGTTCATGCAGATGAGTACACGCTCCACGGCGCTCATTTATCAGGGCGCTCGACCTTAACCCGAGATAATAAATATATGAACACGGGGGTGGCTGTATTTACAGCGGATATATGCACAGCACAACGGAGGTTGACTGCAGATCAATAATAATTGTTAAAGACCTCAGCGTTATTGATGCTGCCGAGCGCAAGAGGGAGAGACGCTCTAAGCAGCTGTGTCATTAAAATTATTATTCAGCGGGTGACGCCTGATCTGCGGCTCAGAGAGAGTCTAACGGAGGAGCAGAAAGAAGGAGAGAGAGGAGGGGAAATCGAGGGGAGGGGGGTGAAAGAGAAGGAAGGAGAGAGAGGAGGAGAAATCGAGGGGCGGGGGGTGAAAAAGAAAGAAGGAGATAAAAGAGATAGAGGGGAAAAAAACAGTTTACCACACCCCCCCAAGAGGTTTGGTTGAATTTACTGATCCTCCGAGCGTACACACAGTTCCCTCACCGGGCCTCAGCACAGATTGGGTTAAATCTCTGTTTTTCTGGTTTATTATTTTTTATATCACAGTAATGCAAAGCTATAAGAAAGATCTGCTTTGTGGATTCCTTTTCCGTCTACTTATGATTTAAGCAGCATGGATAGAATGTTTGATTATGACCACACACACACGCACACGCACGCACACGCACACGCACAGACACACTGTACATTGCCTCAGGGACTTGCTGACAGTGTGAGGAGGAGGAACAGAAAAGGCCATCTTGAGAGAGAGAGAAAGAGGCAGGGAGAGAGAAAAGGGTGGGGGGGGGACAGAGAGAAAGAAGAGAGAGAAATAGGGAGAGGAGAGAGAGAGCGATAGAGAGGCAGAAAGGGAGAGGAGAAAGAGGTAGAGGAGTGAGAGATAGAGGAGAGAAACAGAGAGACAGAAAGAAAGAGAGAGAGAGATAGAGAGAGGATAGAGATTGAGGAGAGAGAGACAGAGAGGGATAGAGGAGAGAGAGATAGAGGAAAGAGACAGAGAGAGAGAGAGAGGAGAGAGATTGAGGAGAGAGAGATAGAGAGACAGAGAGGGATAGAGGAGAGAGAGAGGAAAGAGACAGAGAGAGAGAGAGAGAGAGAGATAGAGGAGAGAAACAGAGAGGGATAGAGGAGAGAGAGAGAGGAAAGAGACAGAGAGAGAGAGAGAGATAGAGGAGAGAAACAGAGAGGGATAGAGGAGAGAGAGATAGAGGAAAGAAACAGAGAGAGAGAGAGAGAGATTGAGGAGAGAGAGAGACAGAGAGAGAAAGAGAGAGAGAGGGAGGGTGAAATATGCAAGCCGTGCCCACAGTAAGTGCCTGCAGTGCTGCATGTGCAGCTGAATGCCTGCATGTCCCTATTCAACACCAGGATACAAGCAGAGTGAAGGGGCTTATTCCACATGCACCGCTGCACACAATACAGTGACCAAATGAGATGTGTTAAACCAGGGCAAGTTCCATTAAGGCCTGTGAGGGGGGGGGGGGGCAAAAGCCAGAAAAGCATCATGGGCTTCACACTCTACAACCCTCCCACTTAAAATGGCAACCATCTCGTCTCCACTCTAAAAACCAGACTCCATGTGCGTGTTTACACACATGCACAAACACACACACACACACACGCACACTCGCACGCACGCACGCTCGCACATGCTCTCTCTCTCTCTCTCACTCTCTCTCTCTCTCTCTCACTCTCTGCCTCTCTATGTAACAACCCATTCTTCCAGATTACTAAAGCAAACACACAATCTCAGCCCAGCACATACTGTATCTGGGCCCTTGTATTAATGTCTATCTTTAACTGCTTAATTATCTCTGCCCCAGGTCTTCTTTGCGGTATGTGATTTAAAATCATGAGGCAGATTTTTCAGTTATACAGAGTGAACAAAAACAAGGGGGGTTGGAATTTAGGTTGAAAGGGCAGTGAGGCAGGAGGAGGGCAGTGAGGCAGGAGGAGGGCACTAAACGACGGCACTAGACATACCCTCTTTTGATCATGACTCACCACAGCCTCCTCCACATGTGTTCAGCACTTTAATACAACCCAGACATACAGAACAAAAATGTATGCATTATGTTACCAAATTAAGATCAAAATGTGCTCGCCTCACGGTGTAACCGCCCACTTACAACTCATGTCCCATGTCTACCTCACCCCCTGTCCCCCAGGCCCCACCTCTGCCTAAAACAGTGGTCCCCAACCCTGTTCCTGGAGATGTGGGTGTGTCTCTGAAAGTGAAATTGGTGTAGGGTACGGCTGCGTGTGCCAAAGCCAGGCCGGTTACAGCGGTACACTCGGTTCACTGACGGTTCCTGTACGCTGCACACCTGTTGAGGGCGACTGCCTCGTTAGCACTAACGAGGCCCATCAGCTTCCTGTTTGTCTCCGCCTCCCGGGGCCGGTTTATGGCGTTTCACCTTGGCTCGACCTTCGTCTCGCCCCCGGCATACGTCGAGACGGTCCGTGCCTCATCTGTGTGCAGCTGTGTGAGTGCACGGCGTCTCGTAACGCCTCCCCAGTCCCCCCCCCCACCCCCACCCCACCCCCGACACGCCGCCTGACTGCAGTTCCACAGAAGAGCTCCTGCAATTCGCCATCCTGTGAGATCAGACAACCAATGACCACTACACCTGACCTGTGAGGGGGGGGCGCAGATTAGACAACCGTGCAACAGAACATGCTTAGAGGAACCAACAGCGTAACCCCCCCCCCCCCCCTAGACAAGCATGTCCTGCTAGTGCACAGACACACACACACTAACGCACACACACACCAATGTGCATACACACTCCATCCCATCCGTACATACATTGCTAAAAATGTCTGTGTTAACGAGCGTTTTATTCTTGTAATAAGAATTCAAATCTTTTCTCAAAAGTGGAAAATATGAGCTTGTTTTAATTTACATATTACTCGACCAGTGAAATTATCTCACCCCACTGGCAAATCTTGAAATTAGTTAAAACGATCTCACCCCACTGGCAGATAGTTTGTCTTATTTAGCAAAAAAAGTGACAAAAATTTGATTCTAAAGTCTAAATATAAGATTAAACTGCTTGTTAAGATTTGGTTTTTGCAGTGTACACACTAAAGCCCCTTTCACACATGGAACCCATAACATTTCCGGGTTTGATTATTCGGGTCTGGTTGTTGTGTCTTTTCTCATTCACACATACATTAGGTGTACTATACAGAATATTTCCATGTCAAGTCTGTTCACACATGACCGTTCTGGATAAATTAGGCAAGGTAGGACAATGAATGCTAACGTTACGTTAGTCCGACTTTAAAATAGCCAGATATTTTGCTGAATAGTTTTGGTAGAGATGTATTAATTCTACCAACACAGCTCACTTGAAGAGTGAGTGTAATTCAACACAAGCAGATTTATAGCACCCAAACAAAAAAAACACACACACACACATTCCCAGATACTACAAGTACACGAACAAACTCAGACATACGCATACCCACACTAACAGGTAAACATGTTGTATACCCTAGCTTCTTTAGCACACACATTTTTTTGCTTTACCGTTTCTAGTCAACAATGGCGAGTGATTGGAAAGACAGAGTGGATGGTCGATAGGGCCGCGCCCACAACATATCAGCCAACCCACCACCCTCAACACACGCCCAACCTTGCCAACAGAACTGTACTTCGAAGCGGAACGCCCTGAAAATGAACTGTCTAATTTATAATGCACAGTGGTTCTGGAATCCTACTGCCCTCTCAGGCTCCTCTGGGTCACTGCTGTGATGAACCAATCACAGAGGGCTCATAGGGGAGCGCTCAAAAGTGCAACACCGCCACTCTCTAGAACTCAAATCAATAGCAGCAGCACCCAGAGGACCGAGGCAGAGGAAAGACATCATAAATACTACACACGAGCCTCTGCTGAGTTGGGCTAAGCCAAACCCATGACTTCAGGCTTGACGGACCGCCTGTTCCCTGGGACAGATCATCACTATCATTGTATTATATGTACTAGCACAGTCCCACTGGGTCACGGCACTGAGCCTGTGCCAAAACAACACAGCAAACAGACATTCAAATATTAACCTTTCAAACCATTCAATAGCGGATAAAAACAACCAATTACCACTGTTTATCTCTAACCAAGCAGTGGACTGTGCTGTTCTATTCTGCATTAATATGGTGCATAACATAGTTTTCCTCACTTGAGTCCAACTGCTCTTCCTGCACATTCAGCATTTTAAAAAATGTATTTATATATTTTTTGTACAAACGAAATTGATAACTTACTTTAGCAAGTTCTGCACTGTTCTTCTGTTTCTATGCTTTACATTCACTTCTCACAGCAGAGCTCGACTTGCTGTCTTCCAGCCCTAATATACACATCATTGGTACCTCATGAGCATTTTGCATCTCTGACCGGTCCTTGCTGTTATGTTGTTGCTGTTATTACAAATGCAATTCATGTAAATTTTGAAAAAAGAAATATATATATCTTGTCAATCTTCAGGACTGAATCCTGGCAGATGTGTTTTGTAATCTCCCATTTGCTTCCAACTACCCTGTTACATCAAATTAGATACTGGTATCACCTTCCGCATGAAAGACATCTACCACACAGTCATCCGGCACAACAGTTATGTGGCTTCCTGCCGGAACAGCACCCTGACCGGGAACAGGATTCTAGAATCAGAACGCTTGGAGCCCTCACTGGTAATGGTTTCAGTAGCGGCGAATCAAATGTGACGGGAAGGGGGATCAGAACAAGTCACCCACAAAGGTGAGGACCACTAAGGGAGCTTAAACCGCTAATGGATAGAACAGAAAAAGGAATAATCCTAGTAGCTAAACAGCTAAATAATAATCACCCCAGAAAAATAGGGCGAATTCGAAAACACGAGTGAGAGCACAAAACAAAGTATCCCGAGCTCAATACTAGAGCTTAAATGGGGAAACAATAGAAAAGAAACACCTTCGGCACGTAACACTAAAACGGCCGGTAAGAAGGTGAAATGAAACTGAAACAGCAAAAGAGACTGTCTCAGGGAGAACAGCTTGGAGTGAGTCGAACAGTATAGCCTAAACGAGGAATAATCCTCTACTTAAAAACTAATACAAAGAAGCAAGTCCCTCGTGAACATAAAGCAAGGCTTTAATATCATGAGGTCGCTAGTACCTAACTATACCTGGCTCAATGTAAGTAGGAATGACAAAGAAAAACCGGGAAGCGGAAGTGAGGAGCTTAAATACCCCGCAGGCAGTAGCACAGGTGAAACAAATAATAGGCGAAGTGACTCAAAACCCCGGAACGGAACGTGGGCAAAAATCCAATAGATTCCCAACAGGAGAGAAAGGACAAGAACCGCAGTGAAAAAGTAAAAATAAACCACAGACCATGACATATAAAGGCTGATTGGTGAAGAAACCTGGGGGGGAGTGGCATATCGAATCACCTTGGGCGGGCTCTCGGAACCCGGGTACTCTCGCTGGTCCAGCTTGTTCCAGCGCTGCATGAGCTTAATGACCATCGGTGTACTGAAGTCCACCAGCTGGAAGCCCGTCACGTTGGCCCCGCCGTGCATGAAGCGCTCCAGGGAGATGTCCTTAAAGCCCTGCGAGAGGAGAGAGGGGGAGGGGTCATCGGTCACCGCACAGGCTCACCGTGTGACTACTGCCCTCAACACGGCGTCATCAACAGGCTTTCAAAATACAGCCCACAATGCATCACTCCTATTGATCATAGTACCGCTCACACCACATTCCCCTTCCTTAATGTACCCAGAGCTCCACTTGAACACCAACATTAATTTCTAACGTCTCGACTATCCTAACTTTGAAAAAAGAAAAACTTTCTAGAATCTTCCCCCTCCCTCTGGACTGTCATTGAAATTAACGAGTGGTGCCGACCGGATAATTTGCTTTGAGGAGCCCAGGCAGTCACCCTTTCAGAGTTTATTAACACTTGTAATCCCACAGGAGCCCAGATGTACCTGCTCTACCCGCTCTGTGGAAACATCCGCGGGCTAAAGTCAGCCGCGATTCTTCTCGCCGTCTGTTCGCTGCCAGCCTGAAGCGAATCGACAGAACAGAGGGAGCGCCCCCTGACCGGACGGGGGCTCACCCCGACAGGACGAGTTCTCCTCGCTGTCCCGTACCAGTGACTCAGCTGAGCACATGCGCTATCCTGCTCTACACATCTTAAAATAACAGCGCTGGAGCTGACCCAAAATCCAGTGGAGTCGAAACATCAGAGTCTAAGTCAGCCTGTCATGTCTAAAATCGGTGGTCTAAGTAAGTCTATGTGAGCGCTACTCAACTCCAGGTCCTGCGGGTCGCAGTGTCTGCAGGTATTTCCTCCAACGATGCATTACACCACCTGATTTCACTAATTACTTGACCTCCTTGTTTTAGGAAGTAAGCCCATTAGTAAAATCAGGTGGTGTAGTGCCTGGCTAGAGCAAATACGGACAGACACTGCAGCCAGCAAGGGAGACACTGCAGCCAGCCAAACCTGGGCCATATTCCTCGTCCCTGGCTAATCGTAAAACCCGGATCAGTGTTTTTGTTGAAATGTTCCATATTTGGGGGGTTTCCTGGTTTTACTCAGCACAGTTATCCAGCTAACTGAGTAATCCATGTACGAGCAACGGGGTCCTGGAGTGGAGTAGCCCTGGTCTATCTGAAGGGAGCAGGGGGTATACTACGAAGCAGTGTTACTGCTGGATAACTGGACTGAGTTAAACCCGTAACAGCTCTTTTTACTTCAGTCCACGTTCCAGATTTGAGAGGATTCCGGGTTTTACTCAGTGCAGTTAACCAGCTAACTCAGAAATTCAGCTTCGTAGTATACCCTCCAGGTCATAACAATACAAACCGCTTACCAAGTTTGCCATGATGTAATGGTATCCTTTGACATGCTTCCCAACACTGACAATCTGTGGAGGTAAAGAAGACAGGGTAAATGGATTAGCATAGCTTTTACAAACCATTTACACAAGTGTTTTGCAAGTAGAAGAATGTGACATCTTTAATTGCAATTAATTCAGCGAGCAGCTCCTCACAGTAAATGAATGGACAGTAATCAGCGGTAATTAAGGACATGTAATCCCCTGGAGGTTGGGCCATGCCTCGGGGTGGATGTGGGAGTGGGTTAAAAATGAAGACTGGCACACAGCAGCAGATACAAATTACTTTATTATCATGGTTTTTGCCGCCAGATTAATTATCGCCCTGATCTGATTAATGGCGACAGACGTTAAAAGGTGCGGCCCGAGCAGCCGTTTATCGCAACGCACCCACCCTGAGCCTGTCTGTCACCTGTCTTTCTCAGGTAGCGGTATCTCCGCTCACATCATATTGGCATGATGCCAGTTTATTTTTTTATTTTTTTTGAAGACACGGGAATGTTGTTTCAGTTTTCCGTTATTCCACCTGCATCACTGTGCACTGCAGTCTGCTCATTTGGCCACATTTCTCAAAAATGACAGGAAGTACCAGACAGGAAGTCATTGGGGCGGACGATTGTCGCTGGCCAAAGGGTGATTGACTAATATCAGGGAATCTCTCAGGTCACGCTCAGGTGAGGAGTGATGTGGTGTGTGTGTGTGTGTGTGTGTGTGTGTGTGTGTGTGTGTAGGAGGTGGGGAAGGGTCAGGCTTTGGACAAGGAGTCCAGGTGTATGTGATCTGATACACGGGCATTCCCACTGTGCTGGAGCAACTTCACACAGTTTTCAGATGAAGAGCTTATCTACCGTAGCTGCCTCGCGGTTTGACCTGAAAGACCCCCGGAGAACACAAACAGAACCTTGGGTTTGAGAAGTTGTAAGCTACGTACTGTTCTGTACAAGTTGTGAGTATATAGGGGGTGTCAATAAGAATCAGGAGATAAGAAATAAAAATAGAGAAAGGAGAGGAAGGGAAAGGCAGAAAAACAAAGTAAAAGAAAGAGATTAGACCCCCCCCTCCAAGTAAAAAAAAAAAAAGCTAAACTTCTGGACATTGGTAGCCTACTAAACAATGTCACTTGTAAAAGACAAGCCTCAATACAAACAAGGCCATGGCCTGGCTTTTTTCCTGGGCTAAGGATCCGTCCAGATGTTCAGAAGCAGGAGAGGCAGCAGAAAGCAGAGAGAATAAGGGAGACAGATTGATGCACTGAGACTTTCTCAAGTTTACAATCCTATGCCGATTGGCTTATCTTTGAACATGAATTTGATCCATTTTTCAAATTTCATTCGTCAGTTGTAGCACGGCAGATAACAAGGTCTGATAATGCATTTTTTCCTGTTAGTTAAGTCCACTCGTCACATTTAAAATTCCATACGTGGAAAATAACACATAACCAGAGTATGAGACAGGAAGTCAGTTATTTTCTCTGGAAGAGGGAGTGTATGTTAGATACATACAAAGTGTGCTGAGCATTCTGAGCCACAGAAAATCTTGGCTTCGGGGGAATGAGATCTGAGACAGCAGGGGGCATGGAAAAAGTTTTCTTCCAAACTGATTTAATCCGCTGTCATCTTCTGCACCGATGTCTCCCTGAACCCAATAAACCCAGATTACAGCGCCCTCTACTCTACCATCTATTCTGCAGATAATATCTCTACTCCCACCATCTAATCTGCAGGTTATATCTCTACTCCCACCATCTAATCTGCAGGTTATATCTCTACTCCCATCATCTAATCTGCAGGTTATATCTCTACTCCCACCATCTAATCTGCAGGTTATATCTTTACTTCCACATAAAATCTGCAGGTTATATCTTTACTCCCACCATCTAATCTGCAGGTTATATCTCTACTCCCACATCTAATCTGCAGGTTATATCTCTACTCCCACCATCTAATCTGCAGGTTATTTGCTGAGCTACTTTTGACTGCGGGCAAGAAAATCGCAACAGATTTGCATGTGCCGCCAATGTGAGCCTGGCTCAATCATTTGGGCTGGTCAAGGAATTGCTGGGTGGAACGTCAGGAGAGGACACGGCGTTCTCTGCATTTCTCCAGAATCTGTGAAACGGTAGAGCGTAGCTGGCAGCAAGAAAAAAAATCAATGAGCCTAGCGTGCGATGGCGTGCATGCTAACGAGGACAGCGGCTTCCAGCCAGTCTGTGCAGAAGCCGCAGAGCCGCGCTGGAAACGCCCTCCGTCCACGACGCACCTGTTCCAGAATGTTCTGAAGCCTCTCTGCCTCGAGGTCGATGACAAACTTCTTTTCCTGACGCCGGTCGAGGTCCTCCAGGAGCCGGCGGTAGCTAGCGTCGTTGAAGCTCTCCACACATATGGCACTGACCTGCCAGCCATTCTGCCCCGCCCGCTCCATGATCGCCTGGAGAATAGCATATCCTGACCAACACAAGCACACACAGAAAACACATCAGTGATATAATAAATGATATCACAGCCAGGTCACAAGAAAACCATTATATTTATGAATATTTATATTTATGTCAGAATATTTATGTCAGAACAAACAACAGCAATAAATAATTGTCCAATAGTATTTTACAGAAATTAAAACGAGACTAAAGCCAGCCATTTGTAATAAATAATAATATTGTTGTATTTAAACTGTACATACATATTTATCCAAAGATTAATGAGCTTTAGCCAATAGTGATAATAAAACAATAACAATAAGCTTTACTTAGAGGGGTATTCAGTTCAAGAAAATCATAAAACTTCAAGCAATAAAAACCATTAAATTAATAGAAAGACACACACACAAACGCACACACACACACGCGCACACACACGCATACACATGCACACACGCACGCACACACACACACACGCACGCGCACACACACACGCACGCACATGCACACACATGCACGCACGTGCTCTGGGGAGCGCTCTTGTAGCGTCTCTTCCTGTTGTTTTCGTTGTCCGTTTTGTGTTTTTGTTTTTTCTGTCTGCTCAGTGTTTTCACCTGTTCTGTATTTCCTTTCATTATTTAAACCTCGCGTCGTCTTTGTTTGACGCTTCCATATTGCCATTGATTTGACAAGGAACGCCGGTAATTCACGGTATAGAACTTCAACTTGTTGTCGCTACACGGGACTTGTTTCGGGTGTCAAAGAGTTCATTAGAAACTTAGGTTATTCTTCACCCTGTGTTTTGTCCCTTTGCGGAACCTCTGTCTCCCTGTCCTAGACAGATTCACAACCTCGTTGTGAGCTATAGAACTTTCTTTGTTTGTTATTGTCTTAATCTTTAGTGTTAGAGTCTTTCGCCCAATACGGGTCGCTTTGAGTTTGGTAGCAGAATCTCTCGTTGTAAAGAGAGTTTATTATTTTCTCTTGTTGTATTAATTCCCTGTTTGCGGGTTTCCCCCGCCTTGTGGTGTTCATTAAGAGCACTTTAGGAACCCCTATTGTCACCCTTGGTCCTTTGTTCCATACGCTAGACACACACACACACACACGCACACACACACACACGCACGCATGCACACGCACGCACACACACACACACACATGCACACGCACGCACATGCGCACGCACGCAAGCACACACACGCACACACACACACGCACACGCACACACACACACAGTATAGCACTGGCAGTGAAGTGCTATTGTAAAATCATTTTCATCAATTTTTTTTAGAGTGCATTATCTAGCAATTATTTCACTAATTACTCATCAGTCCAAATAACAGTTGATTATTTAAATGGCTGTTTAAAGAGTAACCTTAGACATTATCAGTTTGAACAGTATAACAGCAACAGTATACGATATACAATGCACAGCTGTGTGCGATGACTGATTACTGATTTCATAAACACCTGAAAAGGTGGCAACACACCATTATAATCAGTGGATGAGCCAGTTCATCATTTTTCTCGATTTTCTGTGAATTGTTGAATGCTTGACAGTATATTTGAGGACACAGTGGGGTGGGGACAGAGGAATGGGTCCACCTCTCTTTCAAGGTTAGATCAGGTCACATTCATCCCCTGTAATGACAGCCGGGGAGCTCAGGGGGTACCCCAAATCAATGTCCTTTCGCTCCACACCCCCATTTCTTTCTCTTCTTTCTTCATTTTTTTCCATTCATTCAGACGACTACCCCTTCCTTTCTCAAACCTCCATTTTGGTATGAACATCCATCTCAGTGAAAATCAGCCAGTAAACCCCCGCTGACTGGGGCTACCCCATCTTGGGCCCTCATCAGCGCTTGTTGATGGCACCCCGCCTTTGGTACCCTTGTTTGTTCCTTCGGCCCACGACCCGTCATCGTGGGCGTTGATCCGCCCCGAGAACGCGGCCAAGTCGAACAGATGTCCTCCCTAAACTGCCCTTCACGCCACCCATTAGAGCCTGGCAACTTCCTGCCTCTATCCGCGCAATTTCCTGCATTGAGGGCCGCGAACCGCGGACGGACGTAATTAGGGGAGTCGGATGATGGCAGACGGCCTCTTGGGACCTGCCAAGCCCTGAGAATGGCAGATGACGGACAGGCACTTCCCCAAGGGCGACTACATACAATTAACTGAGTTAGTGAAGCACATTATAGCCCTTCCTTTTTTTCCCCGGGTGATGCATTCTGGGCCTGTGTGGAGTCCGGCTTTCTGACAGCCCTCTTCAGAGAAAGCCTAGCAGGACAGCACGTTGTCACATTCATCACAACTTTGCTCCACGTCGTGAGGCATGGCAGAAGTCACCAGTGGCTCCATTGTACCCAAAAATCATATATGACCATACTTGCCAAATTTTATAAAAATCATACATGTTGATTAGTATTATATTAAATATTTGTATACAATTGTAATACAATCTCTCAATGTTTTTTATATGGAGTACCATGTATGTTAGGCAACTATTTAATTTTAGTCTGAAATGTATTTTTTTTTAAATTAAGTTTTGTATATGGCATATGTGATTTTTATAGGATTCTTACAGAGCTTTTGCATATGGGTACATTACGTATCGCACAAATGTGGGTTCATCGTGTGCTGCATCTAAAACGGCTATAGTAAGCGTCCCTACTTTCAAATATTATTATATATTATCATATATTAATGCACATTTTTGACCCAATCAGTGTAGTGTTTGGGTGGACACCACTTGCTGCTTACTCCAAACAGGGCCATCTTAAATTATTCAAGTGGTTCACAGTGGAGCTGTATAAGTATCGTTGCCCTTGTGCCGTACTGGTTGCTAAAGAAGATTAGAGTGCTTACGATCATTCTGTGTGCCGAGCGTAATTGGGTGTCCTTTACGCTGCACGTCTAATAGCGACACTGATGAAATTGAGAAAAGAGATCTAGCCCCCACTTTCATGGTCGCGCCCCGATGCTTCCCGCTCCAGTGAGAGAGACAGGGAGCCGCCAGTGAAATCGGGACAACGATCTCATCAGGGATTATCATCGTTTCTCAGCGTGAGCGATGGGGACGCTGATGAAACGACTACAGAAAATCCATTCCCATGAAGAAATATTGCGTGCAAACAGACGTCTGTTCAGGCTTTCACATAAAAGCCACAGATGTTTGTTGCGCTAATACAGACATCCTCAGAGATGTTCTAAAGCTCATGCGGCGTGTTCTTGCGCTAATACAGACATCCTCAGAGATGTTCTAAAGCTCATACGGCTTGTTCTTGAGACCCGCGTGGTCGCTGCGCTGCACTTCAAGATGGCTCACGTAAAAAATCACGCCGAGCCGTAAGATCCAGTTTCGCACTCTTTAAGGAGAGTGATGTAATCTCCCTAACGGGGCATGTGTTGCTGTTTTAATGTTGCCGGTTTCATAAAAATCTGCAGCATGAAGTACAAATGAGAGCCAAGCGAACGTCAGCAAACGGTGACTACCACTGTTTTGTACACCGACACTGCTAGCGCCCCTCCCCCCATGTCATGCTGGGAATCACACGTTTTACACAGGAATGACCAATAGGTGGCAGTAGTGTGCTGCCAGCAGCCTATGCATTGAGCGGGGAAGGAATAGTTGGAAGCACCATGAAGTCAAAATTCCCAATCCGGGGGAACACCTAACTGGTTAAACAGGGCTATTCATCATCCCCGGCTCCGGCACGACAACACCACCGTGTTTCCTCCGGTTCTTTTTACGCTCCAGAGTGCTTCAAGCACTCCACACAGCACTGACCCCTGTATCTGACCGCCGCGGATGAGGAGGAGTAGATTACCCAAGCATGTACCGCCCCATTAGAAACGCCAGGAGTGGTACAAACACCCCTACATATGAACGCGTACAAATAGGTAAGGAGATCATTCCATCAATCAACCAAAGCAGGATCTTCATGTGGTGGGATGTCAGGACATGATACCTCATCCCTGAGGTAAAGTGCAGGCTCTGGAACAAAACACTCCTGGGTAAGATGATGAAGGACACAGGTGGAAAAATGTACACTGGCACACTGATCTGTCACTCAGGGACACAGAGTTCCCATGACAGCGCTGGGCTTCGCTGCTGTTCGCTGGGCGGTTTGATGGAAGGGGATGCCCAACATTTCAGGTGCATGGCTGTTTTAGGTTTGTGTTTGTGTGTGTGTGTGTGTGTGTGTGTGTGTGTGTGTGTGTGTGTGTGTGTGTGTGTGTGTTGGGAGGGGGGGGGGGGGGGTGGTATAAGGAGGTGAGAGGGAAAGTAGTGGTGGTAGTTAAGAGAAACGATTTATTCCATGAAAACAACAAGTGTTTCCACATTCCCCAACAATGACCATGCTATAACAGGTATACCAGCTCAGGTAAATGACCCTGCTATAACAGGTATACCAGCACAGGTAAATGACCATGCTATAACAGGTATACCAGCGCAGGTAAATGACCATGCTATAACAGGTATACCAGCTCAGGTAAATGACCATGCTGTAACAGGTATACCAGTGCAGGTAAATGACCATGCTATAACAGGTATACCAGCTCAGGTAAATGACCATGCTATAACAGGTATACTAGCTCAGGTAAATTACCATGCTATAACAGGTATACCAGCGCAGGTAAATGACCATGCTATAACAGGTATACCAGCGCAGGTAAATGACCATGCTATAACAGGTATACCAGCTCAGGTAAATGACCATGCTGTAACAGGTATACCAGCTCAGGTAAATGACCATGCTATAACAGGTATACCAGCTCAGGTAAATGACCATGTTTTAACAGGTATACCAGCTCAGGTAAATGACCATGTTTTAACAGGTATACCAGCTCAGGTAAATGACCATGCTGTAACAGGTATACCAGCTCAGGTAAATGACCATGCTATAACAGGTATACCAGCTCAGGTAAATGACCATGCTATAACAGGTATACCAGCTCAGGTAAATGACCATGCTATAACAGGTATACCAGCACAGGTAAATGACCATGCTATAACAGGTATACCAGCTCAGGTAAATGACCATGCTATAACAGGTATACCAGCACAGGTAAATGACCATGTTTTAACAGGTATACCAGCTCAGGTAAATGACCATGCTATAACAGGTATACCAGCTCAGGTAAATGACCATGCTATAACAGGTATACCAGCTCAGGTAAATGACCATGCTATAACAGGTATACCAGCTCAGGTAAATGACCATGCTATAACAGGTATACCAGCTCAGGTAAATGACCATGTTTTAACAGGTATACCAGCTCAGGTAAATGACCATGCTATAACAGGTATACCAGCACAGGTAAATGACCATGCTATAACAGGTATACCAGCACAGGTAAATTACCTTGCTCCTTTGATCCCCTTTGGCTTAGGTTTGTACAAATTAGGCTACTTAGCATATTATTTATAGAAGTAGGACCCTTCATAAGTGGGTTTAGTAGCCTGCAATTAATGTTGACAATGTCTAAGCACTAGCTTTGCCACTCTGATTGAATACACAACAAGATAATTATACAGCTGTCATAAAGTAATTAAATAAAGAGACCAATAATAATGATCTCGGTGAATTCAATAAATTGCTGATGGAGAAGTCTTATTTCGACTTGTCTTGCATGCGTACAACACCGATGCAGAACGACTTAAGCACTTTTTCTCTGGACACATGTATTCTGACCTGATGTGCTAAAGCATCCACTTCAATGAACAGCAAGTGGGATGCTTTTTAATGAAAACCATTATTTTATGCATTGTGTGTGTGTGTGTGTGTGTGTGGGGGGGGGGGGGGTGTGCATGCATGTATGCGCAAATGTGTCTTACAATTTGTATTTTCATTTGCACATTTCAGCAGCTGGAAACCACTTTAAATGTATATGTGGCCAACTATTTTATAATTAAACACATCAGTGCTTTACAGAACTGAATAATATGCATTATAACAGAAAAATACAATGGAATGGGAACAAATTAACATTTTCCATCTGTGAATATTTGTTAGGATGAGCTCATTTAAGTATATGTGGGTGCATATCACAGGTCAGAATATGCATATCTCTGATGTGCATATTTCCTGCATAAGCGAAAATTCTGAAAAACGTTATCTCATAAGCAGGTGCTGTTTGGATTAGACTACAGAATCCTGACCATTGAAGCAGAAAGGGCCTCTTAGAGGCTTTGCCCAAACTCATTCAACAATATTCACCAAGCGAATTGTACACAAATGGATGAAAGCCATAAGCAGCGGGTTTTCATCATGGCGCCATATCCATCGTGGCAGAAGACTGTTACTATCAACTTAATCTTCTTTTGTTAAATATCCAAATATAGAAAAATTACAATAAAAATCCACCAAGTCTTTTTGTTCCTACAACAATAAGATTATTAAATTAACAACTTAATGCCTAAATAATAGATAAAATGGCTGCTTCCAAGGGTTATGTATATGGTATGTATGTATAATTTTTTATTGGGTACAATATACAGTTTATCCATTTTATAGGTGTGTGTGTGTGTGTGTGTGTGTGTGTGTGTGTGTTTGTGGAGCTGGGAAGGGGGTGCTGTATTGAACTTTGACTGTGGTTTTATTCTTTTTATTGCATGTATGTCTTTATGTACATGTATCTTTATGTATTTATGTGACCACCTGAATTCCCCTATTCTTGGATAATAAAGTTTACCTTGACCTTGAACCTTATGAACAACCTTTCACCCTTCATGGTTCCCATTTACCTTGTAGAAGTATAAGAGTTATTTTTTATTTAGAATTTTTTTTTCTTAGATCATTTCCTTTATGATGACAATATTTGTAGCTATCCGTGTAGTGAGCGACCAAAATACTAACCCTATCAATCTCCAAGCTCGTACCAATGTGTGTGCGTCTACAAACAATGAATAGCGGGAATTCACTACCACACACACTAGGGGCGAGAAGTGCATTACAGTAATTTAGCGCTGCTCTAATCCAGAGCTATTTATATAAACATAAGTGCATTCTCATTATTAATATAATAGTTGATTACGTCGCAAAAAAAAGTTATTGCAAGCGTCACAAATATTCCAGTCATTAGCCAAACTAAAAAACTGTATAACCCTGGCTAAATAATGTAGCCCCGGTGTCTAATGTCACAGTGCCTAATGTCACCCTCTGTGATTAAGACTGAGGTGTCGGTACACCCAGGCTGAGGCTATTATTAGCCAAATTTAGCGCTGTTGCGCAGGGCATGTGCAAAATGACTGGACAGGAAGGTTGAGCAAAGCAATGCGCTCACACTGTAGAATCACCCAGTTTGCCCGCTATCATGGTGTTACATAGGCCGAATAATGTCAGAAATCACACTGTTCATATAGTGATATGTGCTACCACACAGCACAGAACTGGCGATCAGCACACTTTTGTATAGTGATGCACAATGACGCACGCGCAAACACTGTGTAATTCTGCAACACTATAAAAAAAGTTGTGCTGATCACATTTACATTTAACATTTACATTTTAGGAATTTAGCTGACGCACTTATCCAGTGCCACTTAAAATTAGTGCACAAAGAAAAAGGCCTAAATTCATAAATCACCAACATTCCAAGTAGCAATTAATGAGCGTCTAATGATCGGGCCATAACTCACCCGCAATAGGGAATCCATTGTCACAGAATGAACATGTGGAGGGTAGAGTTTTTTCTAAGGATAGTTAGGAGATTTGGAAGAGGGCAATGGGAATCAGGGTGGAGAAGCCACTTGAAGAGTGATTCTGCAGCTCTATATTAAGGTGAGGCAAATGAGGTGATAGAATTGTAGGCCGATAAAGTTCTATGACTAAGACTCATATTGGAGGTCCATTTGCAGTACAGTAAACTCCCGCATAAAAATGATCAACGGATTACACTATGTCCTCCTTTAAAAGTTAATGTCCGTTTCTAATCGCGATTGAGAGCCAGGTGAAGTGTCAGCATTTACGCGCGTGTAATACATTAACGATACATCCATACTTGAGCTGTTGTTGCAAGCTAAAACTGGACCTCCCCCCGCCATATGATTCATTTTTAGATACTGTCAAAAAAGGATTCATGATTTTTTCCAATTCCAGAATCCTGATATGGTTTCTTTTTTTATTTTTTTTAATGATTGCCCAGTGTTCATTTTATCGCAGTTTTCACAATGAGAAATTATATTTCATCCTGTTAAAAATATTCAAAATCGAATCAAATATCTGGTCATAAATAGGGCCACCAGTTTGTCTCCACCACGTGACCTGCAAGGATATAAACTTGTAGTTCAATGGTTATTCTCCAGGGTTTCCCATAGGCACTCCAACGGCACAGTCAAGTCACTAATCATACAATTGAGTTTCTAATTGAGACGTTTAGAAAACCAATTAGTTGATCTAATATGGGGAGAGTCAGAGTAAGGAACGTGAACGTGGATGGAAGCTACAATGCTACGAAAAGCATCAGAGCCCTATCTACTGCTTCCTGTATCCTGTGTACTAGCATACGGTGTACACACAAACGAAAAGCATCAGAGCCCTATCTACTGCTTCCTGTATCCTGTGTACTAGCATACGGTGTACACACAAACGAAAAGCATCAGAGCCCTATCTACTGCTTCCTGTATCCTGTGTACTAGCATACGGTGTACACACAAACGAAAAGCATCAGAGCCCTATCTACTGCTCCCTGTATCCTGTGTACTAGCATACGGTGTACACACAAACGAAAAGCATCAGAGCCCTATCTACTGCTCCCTGTATCCTGTGTACTAGCATACGGTGTACACACAAACGAAAAGCATCAGAGCCCTATCTACTGCTTCCTGTATCCTGTGTACTAGCATACGGTGTACACACAATCAGTTGCAAACGGAAAACTGACAGTTTTAGGCTAAGTAAAGAAAAAACGTGAACCACTAATTACTGTCCCCAGTCTATTTTGTGCGAGGCTGTTTCCCTCTGTACCTTGAATGGTATATCTCCGTGAAACAGCCAGAAACAAGGAGGACAGAAGAAACACAGCGGAGCGTGAAACACTAACGCTCGCCCTGGGAAACAGTGATTTACATGCAAAGCCCACAGAGTGGCCCTTTGAGTCACTGTGCACACCGATGCTGCTCGTCATACGGTGCGGTTCACGGCAACAATGGCGCTCATTAGTAGAGCAAGACCTCACAAGCATCAGACTCCTGAGAGGAAACCGAAACAAGTTATTCCGTCAATAACCTGCATTCTGCGGTGAAACCCAATGTCCAGATTTAAAAAAACTGTATTTTTCTTTTTTATATATTTTCCCCCTTCTGTTCCAAGCATACCCAGTGAGTGAAAGCCGGAGTCTAGACGTCAAGAGGGATGGGCCGAGAGACGTCTTGACAAAAATGGACTAGGATAACCTCAATATAGCTCAGGTTTCACCCGGATATAGCACGACTATGTCCTAGTCGGCTAGAAAGCTTTCAATTTTCAACCAAATGTAGCTGGGTTTTCACCCGAGTGTGGAATTTCGCCAACTTTGCACCTAGACGGCGTTTCATAGACTTTCACCAACTTTCCACCCCAAAAATGTTCACTGGGTAGCTCCTCCAGTGTTCTAGCCTATGGGTTGATGAGACTACAACCAGTGGTGTTCAGTAAGGTCTCACAGTAGCAGATCATACCAGGGAGTTTTTCCTTGCCACTGTTGCCTTTGACTTGTGGGGGTTTAGGCTGGGTTTTTCTGTGAAGCGTATTGTGACAACTAGTTGTGAAATGCGCGATATAAATAAATATTGATTTGATAAATATAGATTTGATCATATGGCTGTCAACATTTATCTGCATGTACATCAACATATATCCTAGACCTCAGCCGACATGACCAAGCTGTTGAAGAGCCATGGATGTTAGCTTAGAATGACAGGAACGTTGAAACGGTTGAAAGTTGAACCTCCCACGCCCCGTGCCCTCCCCACAGGGAACAAGGCCCCCGCCCTTACCTCGGTCGGTGTCGTAGAGGAAGACGAAGCGGTTCCAGTCGTAGTGGTCGAGCAGGCTGAGCAGGGCCCCCCGTATGGAGGGCCTTAGCTGCAGGACGAACTGACTCTCGCCCTCCGTGGGGAAGCTGGGCGTGATGAGCGAGATGTGCAGCGCGCTGCAGAAAGAGGTCAGGGTGTGCACGGAGCGCTTGTCGTATAGGCCGAAGATGGCGAAGACCCCCCGGGAGTACTGTGAGCAGACTGGGGGAGAGAGAGACGGGGTGGATGGGAGGGGAGGGGTTTGGAGGGGTTAGGAGGAAAGAGAGGGAGGAAGAAGAAATTATTGATTGATTGATTGAGTTTATTTGATAACTTCAAATATGGTAGCTAATCGATCAGGATATCGCAATAAAGTCACATGACTTATTTCTATTGCAGTCCTGAAGGCAGGCAGGAAAAAGGCGTGGCACGTAGGCGACTCATTACATTATAAAATCAACACATTCAACATTAGAAGTTGTCCTAAAATAGTAAATTCCCTAATATGTTACTAATATATAAGACACAACTCCAAGAGTCACATTAAAATATAATATGGAATGTCCATCAAGAATGATGGCTTGCGTGATTGTGTTACTGAGTGTGTGTGTGTGTGTGTGTGTGTGTGTGTGGGGGGGGGGGGGGTAAGCATGTACAGTGTATGTGCATGTGCATACATGGGGGGGGGGGGGGTGTCAGATATTCATTCATGTTATGGGCAGATCCAAGAACCCCAAATCAGATTATGTAAACTGAAATGAACAGAAGGGAATTCAAACCCATCAATATCCTCCAATTTTCTGACACGGTAAACTAAACCGACAGAACTTGTCGATTGTCTATCGATTAAAAACAACGTTAATGAAGATTAATATCATTTACTCATTTCACTGGCAGTGCTGCTAACCATGATGTGATCCAGACTCACTCAGACACCTGCAGGACTACAACAGCAAAAAAAGAGCCTTGTACTTAAACTACCAGAGGGTCAGCTCCCGTGACACCTGTCCTTTTTACTTACTAAGTGTGTGAGACTCTGGTTTTGAGTGAAATATCACATTTTATGAATATTCATGTAAGGTACACTCAAGGAAGAACATGGATTGGCACATTACAGCCTTTGGCTCCACCCATTTATGAAATACGTAAAATTGGAATGTTTTAGCTTCAACAAGACGGAGATGAAAGTTTCAGTGTTAAGTCTGGTGAGCTGAGTGTCTAGTGAGCGTCTTAATCACGCCGTTAAGCACAGCTGGGTCTGAATTTAAATGCAGATTCCTGAGCTTGATAATGCTGGCTTTATGACAGCATATACACCAAAGAACAGAGATATCAGGGTGCCGTGCTCCCATTTATATGGAAAAAAGAAGTGTGCTGTTTGAAATGGGTGTGCAGTAGTCTGTAGGCTTCATCACACCAGATCTTAAAAATGGATGACAGGGAGCGTCTCGCTAATCTCCTGAGAATTACAGACATGTTAAATTGCCCTGTGATGAAGCATGGCATATTTTTTTTATCACTGTGTACACAAACCACACTCAGGATAAAGAGAGGAGTGTATTCCCTTGATAGAATGATATTCCAAAACCATACCAAACGCCTCCTGTTTGCAAAGAGAGGTTTCGCTTCATCGACAGACAGGAAATGCCTGCGTTGGGGAACGCTCATTAACTCATCTTTGGCGACTTTTAACTGCGACGGTAATTGTCTGTTCTCACAAAGCATGTCAAATATTTTAATGAGTGGTTGCAAAATGCATTGTGGTTTTGTCTTAAGAGTCACTTGAGCTTAATGAGCCTCTATGAGCCCCGTACGCAGCCTCTATGAGCCCCGTACGCAGCGTCTATGAGCCCCGTACGCCCTGTTTGTACACAGCAGAGAACAGAGCGTTCCTTCTAACCATCGCAATGTAATAGCACTTCAATGCTGCGAGTGTTTCTTTGGTTCAACAACCCAAAACCCAACATTTTTCTGTATACTTTTGGGAAAAGAACAAAACAATAGAGCAACTTTTATCCCCTTTAATGTATAATAGATATCTAGGTACACCTTTTCTCAGAGTAATGGTTACCTGACCACAACTTTATTGTTTTGCAAAGACCATCTCAGTCTCCAGGCTTGAACTTATCAGAAAGCTGTGGTTTTCATTAACAGGACAGTCCACAGGTGCAGATTGAAGGATCTAAAGGATACTGGAAGATTCTGTTTAGAGAAATGGTAAAAAATTGCCCCAACATGTTCAACAATCTCATAAATACAATAGAACACACCCAGTAGAGCTATCCCTGCACAAAATTCAGAATGAGGAAATAATTTCACATCAATCCTTTTGGGAAATAAAATTATTACTTGATTAAACAAAAAATGATCTGAGCAATTGTAATAATTGTATTAATTGTATTGGATTTTTTTAGTAAAATATAGCTAATTTTCTACTAATTTTATATGATATTATGGTGTTGAATATGCACTGAAGCAATTCCATTAAATATTTAGTTCA
This sequence comes from Ilyophis sp. 1 JC-2022, assembly GCA_022702515.1. NCBI lineage: Eukaryota > Metazoa > Chordata > Actinopteri > Anguilliformes > Synaphobranchidae > Ilyophis > Ilyophis sp. 1 JC-2022. Next base: position 120,860,506 of record CM040402.1, read on the forward strand.
AGGATAGATAGTGGCACTATATTTAGTGAATATGGGTAATGGTGCTATCTTTTGTGTTTATGGGTAAAACTGCACTATATTTATGGTGCATCTGTAAAATGGTTCTATATTTTTGGTTATGGGTAAAATTGCACTGTATTTAGAGTGTATGTGTAAAATGGCACTATATTCAGTATAGGTAAACTGGTGCTATATTTAGTGTATATGGATAAATGGCGCTATATTTACTGTGTATGGGTAAAATGGCGCTATATTTACTGTGTATGGGTAAAATGGCGCTATATTTACTGTGTATGGGTAAAATGGCGCTATATTTACTGTGTATGGGTAAAATGGCGCTATATTTAGAGTCTATGACTAAAATACCCAGAGACTGTATGTGCAAGAGGATGGCTGTTGGACGGGAAGAGAGAGACAGGTGGGTAGAAAAGACATATTCACAGGCAGTCCCTGGGGCAGCTCAGTAAATCTGGCCCCTCCCTTGAGAAGAGCTGCAGTAAGGGCGAGTCAATAAGAGCAAGAGGGCAATTGAGATCGGCCGTCAGGGAGTGTGTGTGTTTGCTTCACCCCCCTGACACCCGCTCCCCCCCAAATCTCCACTTGATTTGCAGAAGGATATAAGAAGACTCCCAAGGAGACTCGGGTTGTGTGTTTAAGGGGCGCTGGAGTGTGGAAGCAGCGCACTGCTCAGGGATTCTCTCCGGGCATTAGCCACAACCGGAGGTGGAAAATCCAGGTTCAGAAAGTTAAGGTCCTACCCAGTATTTTGTTCCAATTAACTTGGATTTGCTAATTAGCACAATTCTTAAATAAATGGGTGGAAGGAACACATGGCAGGGCATTCTGACCCCTGGATTTTACACCTCTGAGCCACACACACATACACACCGACATGCAGACACTGTCACCAATGACAACACTTTGGGTTCTTATAGATTGGAACACATGTCGCTCACTGCGTGAGGCAACCCTCACAGAAGATACCATCCTAAAACTACTAGGGTAGCACCCCGTGCACATTCAGGTCTGGCACTACAGCAGTGGTCTCCAAACCTGTTTCTGGAGATCTACCGTCCTGTAGGTTTTCATTTCAACCCTAATTTAGCACACCTGAGTCAATTAGCAGCTCAACAAGCTCTCTAGCTGTTGAATGAGGTGTGCTTTGTTAGGGTTGGAGTGAAAGCCTACAGGATGGTAGATCTCCAGGAACAGGGTTGGGGACCACTGGTATAGCTGGTGAATGAGGTGTGCTTTGTTAGGGTTGGAGTGAAAACCTACAGAACGGTAGATCTCCAGGAACAGGGCTGGGAACCACTGCTCTACAGAGACTCTGGGTCCGCTCACTGCCACTCCGTCCTCTTCCTATAGCCAGGTAATCATCACTTGTTCACCCTCTGAAAGAGGGTATGGACAGAGAGATCTACAAACAAAGGCTACACAATTCGCAGGCAGCTCCTGTCCTGAGGGCTTGTGTAGAACGCACAACCGAATCTCAAAGCCTGCTTTTCTTTCCACCCTCGTCACCGCGGTGACGGTTCCTTTGTGTAATGAGCACTCCACCTCTCGTATCCAAGCACGCTCCTTTTATCGTAACATTCATTCAGATGTTATTCAATAATGTTTTCCCACGAGCATTCTATGATCGCAACCTCTCCTTTGATACCCGCCCATTTAAGAGAAACCAAGTGGTGTGTTTTTTATTTTTGTATTTTTTCCAGGGGGGTATACTGCACAAAGTAAAACCAGAATCCTCCCAAATCAGGAAATAAAAAGAGCGGTTCCGGGTTTTACTCAGTGCAGTTATCAAGCTAACTGAATAATCCTGTGACATAGTATACCCCCCTGCTGTTCTACATTCTAACATAGAGTTAGCTGGATAACTGTACTGAGTAAAACCCGGAACCCTTCCAAATCTGGAGCATGGACTGAACTAAAAAAAAAGCTGCTCCGGGTTTTACCCATTGCAGTTATCCAGCTAATTCAGTAAACCTGCTTCGTAGTATACCCCCCTGCTGTCCTATATTCTAACGTAGCGCCAAGTAACGTTTCAAGGGGGTATCCTCCCTGCTTTAAGACCGGGTGCTCAGACACTGGGAGGTGTGGCACCGCACAAAGGAGGGGGTTCAGTTTGTGCGGTTTTAATAGCCTGCTGCCGCTCCACGGGACTTAGCGCATCCGTTCCCCGCCTCACGTCCCCCTCTCTCTGGGAATAAAACCAATTCAATTACCCACAATGAGCCCCGACTCAGTAAACAATGTGGAGAGGCTCGGCTGCCTGGAGCAATTAAACAGGGAGCCTGAACAGGCAGGCCAGAGTTTCAGAGATTATTTCATCTGATAAACCGTCATCTTTACAATCTGGGCGATTTTAAAAAAAAGAATCTTCATTCAGAATTTTGAACTTCTTCATTGTGCGTCTCAAGTTCCGTGAAAGTCAGCTTTGATGATTTAATTGTAATGCTGGTAATTTTGGTGTCTTGTAAAGTATATTAGACCATATACTTGGGCATTGATTGCAGGGAGGGACTGTCAAATGTTTTCTGTTACATAAAAGGGGATTTATCACGACGGGCTGCCCGGTTGAATAAAGGATAATCAAACGGAAATAATACACGTAAACAGGGTGACACTTGGATTCATTTATTTTCATCTACAGGGTAAGAAGGATATTTTCATATAGGAAACAAACAATATGCGAGTGTTATGATTTGATTTTGTATTGAGACTGCACCAATATTCTGCAGGGTTTTTTAGCTTTAGTGAAGTATAGAACTGAACTCATGTTCATTTTCAGGTTTCAGATGGACATGCCCCAGTAGATATAATAAAACATATCCTCAGCTCCATGTAATAATTATTAAATTGACACCTCAGTAATTACTTGCAAGTGGATTTATGATATTCCACTTTTTATTTTCATGACATGACAGCTCACAATTTTTTCCCCCCATGTCAATTTAGTAAATATTTATGAATTACCTTGAACAATACGGGCAAATACGGTTATCATAAAAACTTGGTTGAACAGGTACAAGGATACAGTATAGACCTGGTGATGTTCACTGCGCTGTATTTTTTCTGGAGCAATATTCTGAAATCTACTGAAATCAAACTTTTGTATTTATTTCAATAACCTCAAGAAGGGGGTCCGCTACTTCACCCCGCCAAGAGTCCGGAAACCACAGGCTGGGCGCATAAAGACTCCTATTCAAAGACGATGGCCAGCCTATTAAGGATAATACTGCAGTCCTGCCAGGGTGACAGACAGAGAGAGGGAGAGAGAGAGTCTTCCTCACAGGCCAATAGCATAATATTATGATCTGGCTTGGGGTGAGTCACTCCTAGTCCAGTGCCCCGTAAGGGACCACAACCTCTGACCTCTCTCTCTCTCTCTCTCTCTCTCTCTCTCTCTCTCTCTCTCTCTCTCTCTTCCAGATGCCGCCGGAATGAAAGCGCATTATCAGGGTGTCGCTGCGTGCTATCGTTATATTTTATTCAGCAGTGTTACCGCCCGCTATACCCTCCCGCTGGCCATGAAACAGCTTGCTGTACATTATGGATTTCGTTCAACAGTCCTGCCTAAAGACTCCCTCCGTACCACCACAGCACGTCACTGCTCGGTGAGAGACAGAAAGAAACATACTCGTTAGAATGGGGAACAGCGCAAGTTTCATCACCTCCACCAGTAAGATACACTGACGAGGTAATACCCAGCTGCATCACCTCCACCAGTAAGGTACACTGACTAGGTAATACCCAGCTGCATCACCTCCACCAGTAAGATACACTGACTAGGTAATACCCAGCTGCATCACCTCCACCAGTAAGGTACACTGACTGGGTAATACCCAGCTGACTGCGTCCTCAGTCGGTTATAAGAAACAAGGAGGAACAGATAATCCATCATTTTCATTTTGTGTGTTTAAAGAGAGGCCTGGCCTTTGTGAATGGAGAACCTGCGGGGAGGCCTTTAACTGCACAGCGACGGCGCTGAGAGCTGCCGGGAGACGGGAATGAAAGAAAAGCCTTTCTCCCTTTCTTTCTTTTCATAATTAGAGTTCTTTCCTTCTCAGTACTCAACCCCCTCCCCTCCACACACACACAATCCACTAAGCTACACTGGGGAGGGTTCCCAATCAGCTTACTGCAAGCATCTGGGATCGTTTGATGATCCTGAGACTGGTGCATCCTCTGTTGTAGACTGCATCAGTCTGAAGAGATTATGACCTACCTTGAACATTAGGATTTTTGTACTTGCTGTTGGCAATTATTACTAAAATAAACATTTAATTGAATTGCAGTCTCAACATGGAAAACAAACAAAAAAATAATAATCACTATTATGAATAATGAAAGCTGTATGCCATTAAGAACATTCATATTACATACTTTTATACATTGATAACATGTACATTAATGACTAAGGTGGCCATAATTTTGTTAACAAAAAATAAGAGGGTGGGTGGGCATTATTTAAAAAAATATTTGGATATTAAGGCTATTTATTTTTACATAGTCTGTGTGGAAAAAAAAGAATGGAAAATCTACGTCTTATACCCAGTGAATTCACTCCCTTCCGCAGTAATGAACGAAATGGAAAACAAACATACATCTGTGTAATTACTGTACAACATTTCCAAAGAAAGCAACATGCTTACAGATATGTCATTCCAAGGCAAGGCCCAAAGCTTCCGTCCTGAACTCACTGAGATCCAAGCAAGCTGCGAGGTGTGGAAACGTCTCCCCCTCAATGCGAGGGAGCGCTGCGTTTGTCGCATGATTGATGTACACGGCTCCGAGCCTCCGCTCCATGACTTCTCCCATAATGCTGTTAGGAGCAGATGGATTCGGTTTCCCCGCTCTAGTCTCCACGCCCGCACCTCACTCTTAACACCGAATACTCTTGGCTATTGCGTCATGAAAGACATTTCACGGTGACAAATGTCACACAGGGCACACAGCACACAATTGCTGGCAGTGTTTTTGAACTCCAACCCTGAGTAGCGTGTATAATAACAGGTTTATACCCAATACCCGAGCCGCTCCCACCGTAATTGTTTAGTGATTGGAAGCACAGCAGTGGCAGAAGGCTGAGCGCTTTCTGAGCGGCGTCTCAGTGACCCGTTCACTCCGCTCTCATACAAGTCCTGCTCTAGATCCTTAAACCAAGTAAAGATTGAATCCGGTTAAAAAGCTGCATATAAAGACTTCACAGGAAAAAGATACAATTAATTTCACTCAACTTGCTTCCCATGCCACGCTGCCCTTTACACAAATTGCAGCTCGCTATCTACAGTCACGGCAAAGGGCCTCTCCATTAATCTCGTAATTAATTAAACGGGGAAAAAATTTAAATCACGGGACGATGAATTAATATTACACGCTTTTGCTTGGACATGCACGCATCAAAGCTTGCTTCCATCTCTTTGCTACACACAGGCCATTGATCAACACGGAGTTTACTGGCTGTATGTTGAAGCCTGAAAGCTGATGTGTGAAATCATGTGTGGAGTCTGGAAGCCCATTTCCCTTTGAGAATGGCGCCTCCTCTCCTTGGTGAAGACCCAGGCCATGTCACCTGGTGTGACCCTCTGACTGTGGAGGTTCCATGGATCGCACAGTATACCTACGGGTTGTGAGATCGTCCGATCAGTACTGAATTCCACTGTCCTTCCATCCATTATCTAACCCACTTATTCCTCGTGAAGGTCGCGACGGGGGGGGGGGGGGGGGTTGAGCCTATCCCAGCATGCAGGGCGAGAGACGGAAATACACCCTGGACAGGTCATCAATCGTCAATCCATCACAGGACACACACGCCATTCACTCACACACTCAAAGCTATGGGCAATTTTGAGTCTACAATAACCTGCATGTCTTCGATCTATGGGAGGAAACCGGAGTGCCCAGAAGAAACCCACATGGACACGGGGAGAACATGCAAGGCCCTTGGCCAGGATTCGGACTCGTATTCGGATTCATACCTTCTTGCTGTGAGGTGACAGTGCTAACCACTGCACCACCGTGCAGTACTGCCTTCCATGTACTCTGTCTGTTGATTTTTCACGACAGTAGTTCCTGCCGATGGACCGTTCATGTTCGATTATAATAAGGCTCGTTTTGACCCTATCGTTAAAAGACAACTCCAGTATCAGTTGTTCATCTTTACTATTGAAAAACATGGCAAGACAAAAGCAGGAACACATTTATTCTAATGAATTCTACATCACTGGTCCCATTTGCAGGACTTCATCTCGGATCTAGCTCATAGCATTAGTTCATAGCATTAGCAACCTGCTGAGCAAAGGGGGGTACAGCCCTCAAAGACACAAGCTCTTTTCATTAGCTAGCCCAAGAGGCTCAGTGCAGCTCAGTAAAAATTCAATAGAACTCCTGATGAAAAAAAGGAAGAAACCCTATACTCCTGTTTTTTTCAATTCTGCTGTAAAGGCATAATTTAAATAAGGCATATGTGCAGTGCTACATGTATGGATTAAATGCCCAGCCATAATGTTCATCCCAGGCAGACTGAGATTATCTTTATTGACCGTTTTCTCTCCATATATTCTGGTGTGAAAATGGTGCACACAGACCGTATTTGAATGTGATCTGGCTCCAGTGAAAGCGGGCTACTGTCCTCCCTGAAGAAAGAGAGACGAAAGGACGCTTGACTTGTTGCCGTTGCTTCATCGTCTGACCCGTTGGCAGTCTCTGCCGTGCGCGTCGGCGTGATTATACTTTGCGTTTACTCAGGAGACCCCGTCCAGAATGACCTGCGTTTCACTCGCAGAAGGTTCTTTAAAGTCACCATGAAATGGCAGTTAGAGCAGCGCTAACTTCCGCGATATGACGTATACACGAGCAAAACAAATGAAGGGCGGGGAGTCGATTTGATTGACATCAAATGCGAACACTAAGAATGCGTGCCACGGTGTAAAAGTACATTGATTGGAAGAAAACAGACATATTTGATCGACATTATTGGTTCCAATTTTGATGCACACCCACTGGAACTTGATGACGCAAGTATTACAATTTTATACATTTTTTGGTATAAATACTTTTAGACATTTGTGTGGTTATTGACTGAATTTATGAAAAAGTTAATTTTGATTTCAGTTTGTCTTTAAGACCTTCACTCAAAGAAGGTCCCATAAGATATTCACTCACAGAAGGTCCCATAAGATATTCACTCACAGAAGGTCCCATAAGACCTTCACTCACAGAAGGTCCCATAAGATATTCACTCAAAGAAGGTCCCATAAGATATTCACTCACAGAAGGTCCCATAAGATATTCACTCACAGAAGGTCCCATAAGATATTCACTCACAGAAGGTCCCATAAGACCTTCACTCACAGAAGGTCTCATAATATATTCACTCACAGAAGGTCCCATAAGATATTCACTCACAGAAGGTCCCATAAGACCTTCACTCACAGAAGGTCCCATAAGACCTTCACTCACAGAAGGTCTCATAATATATTCACTCACAGAAGGTCCCATAAGATATTCACTCACAGAAGGTCCCATAAGATATTCACTCACAGAAGGTCCCATAAGATATTCACTCACAGAAGGTCCCATAAGATATTCACTCACAGAAGGTCCCATAAGACCTTCACTCACAGAAGGTCTCATAATATATTCACTCACAGAAGGTCTCATAAGACCTTCACTCACAGAAGGTCCCATAAAATATTCACTCACAGAAGGTCCCATAAGATATTCACTCACAGAAGGTCCCATAAGATATTCACTCACAGAAGGTCCCATAAGACCTTCACTTTAAAATTTTAATTGTGGCTGGTAGAATTTTATACTCTAGCAGCCACTTTTGGCAGGTAACCAATCAGATTGCGCTATATTGTACAAGGTAATCTGGCTGGTAAAATGTTGAAAATGGCTGGTGAAGAATCCACAAGCCAGTGGGTGAAAAGGTTCATTTCATTCTCTGGTGCCAACCAAACCCTGCACCCAGGATTCAAACCTACGAGAGTGGTCTGCTGCCTGACCACACTGCTGTCCCAACTGAACTTAAATACCAAATCTTACCATAGGATCTCATACCTTGAAGATATTAGGCACACCGTGCAGAAAAAGATACTTTGGTCTTCTTCAAGCGAAAAAATTTACATACAACACAGACATATGCTGCTTGTAGGTGGCGGCCATTTTGTCTTGTTCAGTGCCTTTAGTTTGAATGCTTTTATTAACTCTGTTAAGCTCTACGGTATCTTTTGCCTCGTGAGATCAAAATTTGCTATGCCAAACCCTGATTATTTTCACAATGCTTTTTTTCATTATACAACCTAAGGCACATACTGTACTTAATGGATTGAAATCCTTTAAGTATTTCTGTTTAAATATTAGATGTAAAAATGTAGTTTCAGGACAGTGTGAGTGCATCGTGACGGCAATCAGGAAATGAATACTGCCTTGATATTACGGCAATAATTTATTATATTAAATGTGCTGCTATTCTCCCAGGCTATCTGCTGTCAGTGCTGGCTCTCTCCTATAGTATCGTATGGCCTATAAGATGGAAGATAATTACTGGCTCATGGTGAGCATGCTGGAGGAAGCCACAAATTGCACTTACGGTGCTCCTGAAGTGGTGCCTTAATAATGGCTCGAGAGGAACAACTGCTGATTGCAAATTGGAAAGAGACAGGAAAAAAAAATGTTGTTTTAGTCGTTCAATTTAGCCTGTAATAACTTTGTATTCGATGCATAATTTCACATACCGCAGAAGTGGTATATTTTGCATGTGACTGATGTAGAAATAGAATGAATATAAATATACTGATTGAAAGCAATGGTGGGATGAATACAAGCACCAAGTATCTGTATTTCATAGGAATGAACCACAGAAAAGCTGTCTCCGTGTAAGACTAAATTGTGTTAGTCTGCTTGCATATCTTTCTAGAAGCCATCCTGGACACAGTGTTTTTTTTTTTAAGTAACATGTTCACCTACCTAGAGTTTTTGCATCTGTGGTCCCTGGAACCCCTCAATGTGTTTTCGGTTCATTCTAATAAAATGCGTATTCGCCGCTCATATTTCCACATAAAGCCCTGCCCTCTTCTTTGCCCTCCGGTTGATTCTCTCTCTCTCTCTCTCTCTCTCTCTCTCTCTCTCTCTCTCTCTCTCTCTCTCTCTCTCTCTCTCTCTCTCTCTCTCTCTCTCTCTCTCTCTCTCTCTCTCTCTCTCAAACCCATGTTTAATTGTACTCCCATGAGACATACAGTATTTGTATTTATGGATGTCTTTCCCCCCCTCTAGAATAGTGCAGTGGAGTGTGGCAGAGAAATCAGAATACTGGCCAGGCATTTTGAGTGTCTCTTAAACTTTTCAATGTAAAGGCATGCGCATTAAATACATGAATTCATTAATAAGCACTTAAAAATCCTGCTTGTCATCTGGCAATGTTGCCGCAGCTCCCTTCTTCCCCAGAATAAATTCAGCATGTCTTCCAGGCCATACAGAGCCAGAACTAATATGACAGCCAGCTTAGCTATGCGTTCACCGGTCTGTATGAGCACCAGAGGGTGAAAGCATTCCTGTGAAATGCCCCAGAAAGCACCAACACTCAATATCTTGGTATCTACACAAAAAAGAACTGAAAAAAAATTAGGCAGGGGAACAGGGATCAAGAAAATAAGTACTTTTTTAATCCTTCCATGCATGGGCTATTTTAGTGAAATAAACGCTTATTCATTCATTTAATTTGCTTGCAAACCAGCCGATGAAATTTGAGGAATCTTGCTTTGGAGGATGTTTCTAAGGGAAATGTTCACTGTGTAGTAATGGGGGTAGTAATCGATAGTATGGCATACAAAATATAGCTTGATTTGCTTTCATATATCACAAATGTAATTTCTTTCCAATTCCATTTTACTATTGCAATACAAATTTGTCAACAACATCCCACGGACATTAAAAAAGACATATAATTAACTGGAAGCTTGAGGTAAGAGAAACATGAACACGGCTGTATACATACTCTATAGGTAAGGGAAACATGAACACGGCTGTATACACACTCTATAGGTAAGGGAAACATGGACACGGCATAGACATAATTTCTCAGACTGATACTGTAGGGAGTGGCTCTCGTCAAACAGGGCATTTTTGAACAATATCCAACACACATCAATTGGTTTGGACAAGACGAACCCTAGTCTCTAAATTTCAGCACTGACTATGTATGGATGACATACAAGACTACTATGGCCTTGAGTGCCTAACCGTAAGCACTTTCACTTTTATTTAAGTATTATTTACATTATTATTAATGCCCTCTTAATGACAGTTTGGAGCGCCAAGCAACAAATCTGGAATCTGAGATCGGGAATTCAAACACCAACAGCCCCCAGGGATCTGAGATGTAATGAGAGAGTCAACTCAATACGGCCTTTTCTTTTCTTTTGTCACAACAGGACGAGACTTTGTCAACAGGCTAAGTGAGAGAAGATTTAAAATGCATGAAAATATGAAAATAATATACCGCAAACACATCCTGCTCTCTAATTTAGGTAATGTTTTAATCAAACAGAAAAACTCTCCCAAAAATGCTTTTAGGAGTCACGGCAGTGTTAATTAGCCATTTGTTTGTGTGTGTGTGTGTGTCTGTGTGTGTGTGTGTGTGTGTGTGTGTATGTGTGTGTGTGTGAGTGTGTGTGTTTACGTTTGCGTGTGTTTATGTGTGCGTGTGTCTGCGTGTATGTGTATTTGTGAGTGTGTGTGTGTGTGTGTGTGTGTGTGTGTGCATGAGCTTGTGTGTAAATCAATACAGGCTGATTCTGATTGGCTGTCACAATCTCCTTCACATGCAGTCCAACACAAAGACACCTGATTATCTTCAGTATGAGTCGTAAACTTCATGATCAGTGACAGCGCCGTGCGGGAGATATGCGAGAGCAAGGCCTTGTGCAAAGTCAACAGCGTGAGGCCTTTCATGATGCATACACGGCATAGAGCATAGAAACAAAATGGACGAAGTGATGATGACATCACCCATTCACGCTCGTGCTTATTAATCACGTCAATGGGAATTATTCCTCACAATAATTATTAACAATGATTTCACATGGTAGGAAACACAGATGTATTTAAACACGCAACAGTATTTATTCCTGTTAATCTGTTTCAACATTTGAAAGAGAGTTATCACATCTCTGATATTTTTGTAAATATCTTTCTTGACAGTTTTGTATGAATAAGCAAATTTGTAGCATTTTGTTCAAAATCACACGTTATATTTTTGTACAAATGATCACTTCTAACATTTTTTAGTCACGGACTTTTTCTGTCCGTAGTGCGCTACCGGGTGGGTAGTTAGCATGGAAGCTTTGGTGACACGTACTGAAGTGTCTCTCCACGTTGTGCCGCTTTGCCGTCGCCAAAGTCGCCCCGCAAATGAGACACACACATTTTTCTTTCACTGTCGTGAAATTTTATGTTATATATTGTCATTTTCAAATCTATATTAATGCAAGCGCTTTTGATTTAAAAAGAACAGCAACACAATTAAATACAATTTTTATTTAGACAGATCTCCATGGTGATTAGTGCTATTTTTAGAACATGCCTCGCGGGCGACTCACGTGGTCCCTGCGGGCTACCAGGTGCCCGCGGGCACCATGTTGGCTACCTCTGAGATAGATAGATCGCTAGCTAGCTAGTGAGACAGATAGAGATTGTTAGCTAGCTAGCGAGAAAGATAGATAGATTGCTAGCTAGCTAGTGAGAGAAAAAGTAAAAGTAAAAGTGTTTTTACAAAATTGTGAGATCTATTGTCTAGTATGGAATTGGAATCAAAAGACATCGCATTCCATCTGCCACTGAAGCACTCTGCACCAGGCAAATCTATGAAATTAGAATTTAAAATAGAAATTTAATTGACCGTGTTCATTATCGCTAGCTTGCTATATGGAGAATATACAGGTGCAGCTCAAAAAATTAGAATATCGTGAAAAAGTTCAATATTTTTTGTCACTCATTTCAGAAAGTGAAACTCATATATTATATAGATTCATTACACATAGAGTGAAATATTTCAAGCCTTTATTTCTTGTCATTTTGATGATTATGGCTTACAGCTAATGAAAACCCAAATTCAGTGTCTCAGAAAATTTGAATATTGTGAAAAAGTTCAATATTGGAAACTCATGGTGTCACACTCTAATCAGCTAATTAACTCAAAACACCTGCAAAGGTTTCCTGAGCCTTTAATTGGTCTCTCAGTCTGGTTCAGTAGGCTACACAATCATGGGGAAGACTGCTGACTTGACAGATGTCCAGAAGACAGTCATTGACACCCTCCACACGGAGGGTAAGCCACAAAAGGTCATTGCTAAAGAAGCTGGTTGTTCACAGAGTGCTGTATCCAAGCATATTCATAGAAAGTTGAGTGGAAGGGAAAAGTGTGGTAGGAAAAGGTGCACAAGCAACAGGGATAACCGCAGCCTTGAGAAGATTGTCAAGCAATTGGAGTTAGTGCATCAAGAGCCACCACGCACAGACGAATCCAGGACATGGGCTACAAATGTCGCATTCCTCGTGTCAAGCCACTCCTGAACCAGAGACAATGTCAGAAGCGTCTTACCTGGGCTAGGGAGAAAAAGAGCTGGACTGTTGCTCAGTGGTCCAAAGTCCTCTTTTCAGAAGAAAGTAAATTTTGCATTTCATTTGGAAATCAAGGTCCCAGAGTCTGGAGGAAGAGTGGAGAGGCACAGAATCCACGTTGCTTGAAGTCCAGTGTGAAGTTTCCACAGTCAGTGATGATTTGGGGTGCCATGTCCACTGTGTTTTCTGAAGTCCACAGTCAACGCAGCCATCTACCAGGACATTTTAGAGCACTTCATGCTTCCTTCTGCTGACAAGCTTTATGGAGATGCTGATTTCATTTTCCAGCAGGACTTGGCACCTGCCCACACCGCCAAAAGTACCAAAAGCTGGTTCAATGACCATGGTATTACTCTGCTTGATTGGCCAGCAAACTCGCCTGACCTGAACCCCATAGAAAATCTATGGGGTATTGTCAAGAGGAAGATGAGAGACACCAGACCCAACAATGCAGACGACCTGAAGGCCGCTATCAAAGCAACCATTGCTTCCATTACACCTCAGCAGTGCCACAGGCTGATCGCCTCCATGCCACGCCGCATTGATGCAGTAATTCATGCAAAAGGAGCCCCAACCAAGTATTGAGTGCATAGAAATTAACATACTTTTCAGAAGGCTGACATTTCTGTTTAAAATATCCTTTTTTATTGATCTTATGTAATATTCAAATTTTCTGAGACACTGAATTTGGGTTTTCATTAGCTGTAAGCCATAATCATCAAAATTACAAGAAATAAAGGCTTGAAATATTTCACTCTATGTGTAATGAATCTATATCATATATGAGTTTCACTTTCTGTGACAAAAAATATTGAACTTTTTCACGATATTCTAATTTTTTGAGCTGCACCTGTATATTCTTTTCTAAAATCTTGCTGACATAAAACCTTTGCCAGAAGAAAAAAGTTACCTTTCAGTTGACAACATAGTGCTAATATCTCCCCTGAATAACACCCATATTATCTTCCACGAGATATCAAAATATTATTATATTATGTCTATTCAGAAGTTAACTGTCACCTGTATCGTGGACAGGTTTGTTAACTTCTGGTAATGTGTTTGAGACGTGATAGCAGAGGAGGCCAGTAGAGATTCACACTTGATGCTCTGTCAAATTTTGATGATTATGGCCGGCAGTGCGGTATAATGGTTAAGGAACTGGGTTTGTAACCGAAAGGTTGCAGGTTCTATTCCCAGGTCGGACACTGCCGTTGTACCCTTGAGCAAGGTACTTCACCTGCATTGCTTCAGTATATATCCAGCTGTATGAATGGATACTATGTATAAATGCAAAAGAAATGCTGTGTAAGTCGCTCTGGATAAGAGCGTCTGCTAAATGCCTATAATGTAATGTAATGTCAGACAAACAAAAGTGTGAAACGGGTGCAACTCTCATTCACAGTTGCTCACTACACAATCTTTTCTCCATTTGCACGCATCTGACAGCACATCATAGGGTCTACCTTTAAAGGCAAAATAACTCAAATTAATTAAATAAATAATAAATCCCTGCCTGGCACGAGGCCCTCACAGACGTAAGGCCCTGTGCGACCGCCCCATTCGACCCCCCCTAGTGGCGGGGCTGATTTACAGTGTTCTGAATTTTCCCCTCTATTGAAAGCTAGATTAAAAGGCAAATTAGGCCACTTCCTAAGCAGATATGATCATTGTGTCTGCTATATGCTGTAATTAATTTAATCATGAGGTTAATTGACTGGAAATTCTTCTTACCTTTTTTAATTACAGTTAAAAATGGATGGAGGAGCCAGATTCTATTTAAATAGTTTTCCTTCGGTGTAGTTAGTCACGGCTGTGGTTTCATTGCAGCGATTTTACTGTCTGTACTGAGTGAACGGTCCTGTCTGTGAGCATCTTCTCTCTCTATCATTAGTGGGGACGTTTGACAAAATGACCTCTGTGCGGGATAGGGGTTGCAAATAGTAAGTGATATCAAATACATAGAAATAAGACATATACTTCCTCAGAACGAAATGTCATGTTGGGTTTTCTCGAAAATAGAGAGTCCCAATGAATACAAGAGGAATAGGGTAGTTTATTATTGGAAAAATATATATCTGATTAATATCTTTTATATGTTGCACAGCGTTGGAAACATCAGATGCTGTTTTTGTACAGATAGACCACCAAACATGTTTTTGGGCAGACCACCAAACATTTAACATTACTTTTTAATAAAGATATACTCTGATACAATATTTCCCAGGCAGTCAATATTAAAAATCTGACTAAAATGGTTTTATTTTGGGGAATGAAATGAAAGCCAATTATAGCTGAAATACATACTTTTAAAATAATTACTTCTTTATTTGACCAGAGTAAATCAAATCCAGTGCAGACCTATATTACCTGCAATGCAAATGCAAATGGCTTCTAAATCAGACTACTAGAATATAAAAGCCAAATAAAAGTATCAGTGTAAAGTCTGTACAAATCCCAAATTTTAGTTTTACATTAAAAGATTGTTTTTGTTAATTATATCTATCTGGTCTACAGTGTAAGTTATGCAAATTGCAAGGGTAAACAACCTCACAGGCCTACCACACTAATGGGTCTTTTTTTTTTCTAGGTTATAAATAATAATAAGCGTGATATGATGAGTCCACTTTTCATAATAGGCTAAAATTATGTTTTCAACCCCCCCCCCCCCCCTGCCGTTTTATCCCCTCATGACTGTGCCCCTTCAAAGTTTCACCTTTTTCAAAATCACTTTCTCATTTCAATTTCTGGAAATTTCCGGGCAATTTCCACTATACTTTATCGCTTAGGGACCAAACCATGGAAGCGCCATTAATCCCATTCGTTTTATTCAGTTCTAGTACTAGTGACACAGTATGGTCAAAACCGCAGCGGCCATAGTTAATTAATGTATTATCCTTTATTTATACAGGGTAGGTTGACTGTGCATGCATGCTCTTTTACAGTAACGGCCTGTTAACATCCCCCTAACCTGCGTGTCTTTGGATTGTGGAAACCGGAGTACCCGGAGAAAATGATCGCGGACACGGGGAGTACATACAAACTGCACACAGAAAGGCTGGGATAAGGGAATATGCAGGCGAACTAGGCTACGTAATGCTCTGTAATATGGGCCTCAACATATAATAGCTTATGTTTAGCAAACTAAAATTTGCAGGAACATCTGCGGCAAGCCCACCATCTGAGAAAGCGCTCATCTCTGGTGACAGGATTGTTACTCGAAATCATTCAGCATTGAAACCAGCAGCAGCTGACAGGCTTGTTCTCCTCGAGAGGAAAAAACGATATTGATATTGATGGCTTGACAAAAGAAGCTGTAGCCTTAAGCATGGAGTACATGGTAGTGGTTCATTTCTATTTTTTTCCGGAAGAAAATAGTGTCTTTTGGGTTGCAGAGAAATTTTGTGTGCATGTTTGAACTGAGTTAAGAGTTATTTAAAAAATTTTTTGGGTGTGATTATCTTGTTAATACATAAATAATATGGTACCTATTTCACAAATCTGTAACCATCCTAGAAATCCCTTACAATAGAGTACCCATTTATCAATGTCACGCCCATCTCAGATCACTGTGGCCCTGCTCCCTGCCCCCACCTCCCCCCACATCCCTCCCACCTCAGAGGGACATTGTACTAAAAGCACTCAGTTTTTCCTCTCTGAGAAATGACTGACACATAAGGGGAACTGAAGAGGACAGCGCAGTGATTTAAAACCACAAAGAACACAGAAAACAACCTTCCCCGTGACACAAACTTAAGATTTGGCCACAAGCAACTATAGGCTGTTTTTATGGAAGTCTTAAAAGAGTCAATTAGAGCATACGATGTGAGGTGGCTCTGGCCAATCCAGACTGTTGGGACATCGCAACAATGAGAACTGGCATTAGCGTTAGCCAGCATTATCCCATCAGGGTGTCTTCACATCCGCTCAAGTGTTTGAGATCAAGACTTTTCCTAAAAACGGGAAAGGTGGCTTGGCATTCTATTGCCACTAATATATATTACATTACATTACATTACAGGCATTTAGCAGACGCTCTTATCCAGAGCGACTTACACATTTCCTTTTTTTTGTTGCATTTTTTACATGGTATCCGTTTATACAGCTGGATATATACTGAAGCAATTCAGGTTAAGTACCTTGCTCAAGGGTACAACGGCAGTTGTGACATGACGTGGCACTGTAATGGCGACATGTAGTCCAGCTGTCTCTCGTGTTTGTGTTTGTTAATTTGAATGTGTTTTGTTGTGTCGGGCTTTTGTTTTTTGTTTATTTCATGCGCTGTGTGTATGTTGTGGGACGGGAAAACGGGCTGGAGATTTTTCGGGGCACTCCTGCTGCTCATTTTTATAATATTGACTAATTGTCTGGCAGGGATGATTTTGTTTGTGGTCGTCACCATGGAGACGCATTCGCTTTATGCTCGGGAATGTCCGTTGGATCTGCAGCCACGGAGTTTACCATCGCTCTTCACCGGAGTTGAAGATGTCGGGACTGCGGGCAATCTTCAGAAGGTCACCAGGAAAGGAGAAGATAATGCAGGAGAGGAGTGAGGTGGCGACTGGGAAGGCTGAGCTCCATTTCGACAGCGGACAGAGATTGCGTCACTCCGTGTGCAAGCCTATGAGGAAGAGTCGTGAAGGCGGAGTTTGTGTGTTGGACTGGTTGATGACATTGGACATCTCGGGACAGCGGGGACTATTTTAATCATGTCGTTTGGCTGTATTATTTTATATGTTTGTTTGTGTGTTGTGGGTCTGCCCCACTGTCTATGTCTTTTTTGTTGTTGCTGGTGGCTACAACTGAAGTTCCCTATTCTAGGGAGTTATTCTATTCTATAGCCTATTACTGCACTAGGTTGCTTAACAGTCAAACTCCGTCCACTTTAAATCAATGGCATGAAACTGCATGCAATAATGTGGAGTATTTGTTGTGCTATCTTGTAATGCGCAGAGAACCTCTGTGCTGATGTCTTCAGGTTGAATAGCTGAGATAATTGAGTTTTAGTTCACTTCTGGCCCTTGGCTGAGGAGGCACTTAGCTTTGAGAGAAACAGGCTGCGGCAGAGCTGACGGTTTACGTTTCCTTAAAAAACTTAAACTCCACCAAGCGGCTGTAATCAGGAACCCCACAGAGGCCTGTACCATTACATTAGACATGTACTGTTTGCACAGCCTCCCTACAAGCTCCCGGGAGTTAGACAGAGCACACGTTGTGCCATAAAAACAACACCACTAAGCCCTTATGTGTGTGTGTGTGTGCGTGCATGCGTGCGTGTGAACGTGCGTGCGTGCGTGCGTGCGTGCGTGCGTGCATGGTTGGGTGTGTGTGTGTGCGTGCGTGCGTACTCGCGCGTGTTTGAAAGAGACGCTGTCCCTTCACGTCTCTGTAGAGGCATCCTGCTGTGATTGACAGCACCTCCCATTTTGTTCTGTTATAAGTTCCCCAAATCTGTTTCTAACAGGAACATTCTGCCGGGTCCAGCCAGTGAGCCATTAATCACGGGGCGTGGGGGGAGGGGGGGGTCATGTCTGTTTGGTGCTCGCTGTCAGATTGGTCTACAATCCCTAGGCTGTCACACCCCTTCACTTCCCCCTCAGTTTTACCTTAGCCGGGGGTTTCCCCACATCCAACTATTTTTATCTTCTGCTCGCGTTCTGTTTGAATTCCATCTCTTCTCGAGATTCCCTGAGGACGATATCAATGATGTCATCAAGCCCCACTGAGCGCAACACCGCCTCCTCGTCTGAAACACTAATCCTTATTCCGCACGCCCGGCGTCATCCTCAGGGCATTTTATTTTAATTCTGCTTCCCCCCATCGCTCCTGTTTTCCATCTCACTTCTTCCTGAGATCCTGAGATGTAACCAGCAGGGAACAAGAGGGAGGGCGGGGCAAGAGAGTGAGAGGGGAGAAGAAGAGTTGTGTTGGGGTGTGGTTCATCCATCCTGGCTCTGGCCTTGCCCATGCATTTTCGTAGGTGGAAGAGCGGAGTTGCTCTGTTGGCTTGGGTCCAACCAAAGGCCGTGCGCTACAAAGCTGTGTGTGGCCAGGCCTCTGGTCTGGCCACTGGTCAGGCCTCTGGACTCACAGAAATGCCAGTGAAGTATTACTCCCATGACCCCCTGATTCAATGGCAAGCTGCTGGTGTCAGGAGGTACGCTGCAGTCAAAACCCCACCCCATTCAGCCATAAGGGGCTCCTGAGGGGCTAGGTCTGGTGTTTCCTTATTGAAAAGCACCATTTGATATGTGCTCTGAGTCTTTTATCACCTTTGTCTGTTGATTGGGGCTGTATTGTAATATCGGGGACATTGAGACAGTCATAAGTCTCTGTC
This sequence comes from Ilyophis sp. 1 JC-2022, assembly GCA_022702515.1. Classification (NCBI taxonomy): domain Eukaryota; kingdom Metazoa; phylum Chordata; class Actinopteri; order Anguilliformes; family Synaphobranchidae; genus Ilyophis; species Ilyophis sp. 1 JC-2022. The sequence goes on from CM040402.1 coordinate 120,879,470, forward strand.
AAACACTAGTGCTTGACTCACTCTCAAGATACCAGCTACTTAGCAGCACACCTGTTACTCAGTTATACAGGAGTACGTCAAAGACACACAACTTTTACACAGGTGTTCTACAGAAACACTTAAACACAAGCCAAACAGGAAGCAAACACCTGCTGGACAGAAACACGCCTGTGCTACAGGCAGATTGGCCGTTCACGGTCACGCACCTGGTCTACAGTATAACACAGAGACCCAGAACCAGACATCTGTTCTGACGCCATTTTGAGACCCTGCTGGGAGAGAGAAAGCATCATGGCCTCCCCAGGATTTAGAAAGCTGAGGCATCCTGTGGGGAAATCTTGGAAAATCCTTTAGAAGTGAATCCCAAAACTTCATTATGGAGTATGTGGAAACATGGAAACTAAAAGATAAACGCAAAGCAAGCCTGTTGTTGCTTATGCCATCCATCCATTATCTAGCCCGCTTATTCCTGGTCAGGGTCGCGGGGGGGCTGGAACCTATCCCAGCATGCAGTGGGCAAGAGGCAGGAATACACCCTGGACAGGTCGGCAGTCCATCGCAGGGCACACACACTATTATTCACTCACACACCCTGTAGTTGTTTACGGAAGAAGGCATTACCGAAGAGAGACATACAACCCTTGAGCGTAAGTGAACGTTGCAGAATAAATGTAAATAAATGTTTTATAAAGTGTGATTTTCCCCGGGCCCACACAGTTTGACAAAGACTTATGACTGTCTCACTTGTCCTCATTACAATACAACCTTCACCTAATCAACCAATCAGAAAAGGGTAATAAAGACACAGGAACCTCAGCGTGGCTGTGATGAATTTGCCTCGCTTTGGGTAACAGGTAACATTTTCTCAAGCGTCTTCCAATTCTCTAACGTCTCCTTTTAGACCGAAGTGCCAATTTTTTTATGTTCTCTGCTCTTTGTGCAAGAAGAAAGCAGTCATGGATTTTTTTTGAAGGTGTGCGCCTCTCTTTTTCTCTCTCCCTCCCTCCCTCCTGTCTCTCTCTGCCCATCTCGCTTTTTTTCCAGGAGCGATTCATTCTCTCCCTGCAGTGGAGAGAGCTCTCCTGTCGAGGGGTTACGCTCTTGACCAGGCCGGACCAGACTATCGCCCACTCCTGAAGCACCCTTGCCAAACGGCAAGTGGGTGATAAATCCTTCTGGCTTCTGCTCTACTGAGCACGCTCAGTGTAGGTGCACCCTACACTGCAAAAAGAAATCTGTTTTAACAAGTGTTTTAATCTCCTAATGAGACTTAAAGTCTGAAGTGGAAAATATTAGCTTTTAAAAATATTATCATTAAAAATATTAGATTTTAAGTTACTTTTTTGCTTAAATTAAATTATCTTACCCCATTGTCAAATCTTGAAATTAGTCAAACTGTCTCACCTCATTGCATCTTCTCACTGTCTCATCTTTTTGTCTTATTTTGCAAAAAAGTAATAGAACTAAGATGTTATGTCTAAATAAGACAAAAATATGCAGTTATACACAGTAGTCCTGGAAGAATAACTTCAAAAACGAGATGTGTATAACTACATGTAGGCCTTTCAGGCAGTCTAGACGTTTCACACTCAGACCCACTGTGGGCGGAGCCAGACACGAGTAAACGCTGATGAGCGAGACGGACCTTGTAAAAGCAAGAGAGTGTCATTTACTAGATTGCGGCCCCTCCACTTTTGTTCTGGAGAGCTCTCATCTGAGCAGACTGTCGGCTGACAGACGCCAACGCCCCCGTGAACAGGGGAACCTCTGTTGAGTGTGGAGGTGACCCTCAGCCCTTCCCCAATCCCAGGCATGCTGCTCTCCAATTTTCCAACCGCCCAACTCCAGTCATGTTCGCCTGGCCTGATCGAAAAGAGCACTTCCACTTGGCTCAGACATCGCTCGTCAATGGCCAGATGCTTGTGCTCGAAGGAGGCTCTGGAAGCCATTTATGAGCTCAGTTTCCACGAGGCTGCCCCATTACAGGCAGGCGAGCGTGCAACTGCAAAGACCCCCCAGAGATTGGAGCCAGGTACTTTCCATTTACGAGCCCACGCTGCTGTTTAGTCTTTGGAAAAACACACTGCCCCCTTGTCTTTGGAAAAACAATGTACACCATATCGTCACGGCAACCCTAAAGAAAAACCTTCACATGACGCACCTCTCTGGTATGTCCGAGGATGGCGAAACTTGCACTTTGATACACTCTGTCTTTGGAAAACCCATTCTAGGAGATAGTATATTGAGCAGATGGAGACGTGAGTCGCGCCGTGTGGATGAGGCAGCGACGATGGAGTGGGCCAATTTAATTATCCCGGTAAATGGTGTCATCTCTGAGTGAGGCATTATTACGGGGTGTAGCCGCGACCGGCAGTAATGAAACGAGTCGACCGCGGCCGGATCCTGTAATGGAAGAGACATTCTGTTGCCGTGGAAGAGCAGGGATTTTAAACGGGGTGGTGGGGGGGGGCTGGGGCGATGGCCGTGAATCGGGAGCAAAAAGTCAATCAAACCGTTTGCCGGGAAGGTGCTTCGACAGGGAAATCTTCACCTTGCTGCGTGACATGCCCCCCCCCCACCCACACACACACTCCGCTGGAGGGGGGCGTTTGTAAACGAGATTGGGGTGCATGTACCCCTGGGGGGACAAAGATATGACAGCCGCTACCCCGACACCTAAAAGAAAACATTATCATTACGATGGTGGGAGAAACAAACAGTGGGGAGACGGGAGCCATGTCAGGTGGCCCCAGAAGAGAGAGAGAAAGAAAAGAAATTGAGCTCCTTAAAGTGATAACATCTAGTAATATCTCTCATCCCTGGGTAGCATTCCTGCTACATTATAGAGAAGCACTTATTGAACCTAGGCCTGATTCCGTGCACAGCCCCCACCTGGGGAAAATCACGCTCCTCGCTATGGCGACCGCATTGTAGGCCCCTGTGTGCTATACTTCCCCCCCCCCCTCCCCCATCCAGGGGGAGGAGCCAGCAGGACAAGGGCACTCAGAGGTTAACATAAAACACACGCCCAAGTGGAGACCAGCCACCCATTCCAGTCCCTGTATGCCAGGGCCCAGACAGACCCTGTATACCAGGGCCCAAACAGTCTCCGTATACCAGGGCCCAGACAGTCTCCGTATACCAGGGCCCAGACAGTCTTCGTATACCAGGGCCCAGACAGTCCCCGTATACCAGGGCCCAGACAGACCCTGTATACCAGGGCCCAGACAGACCCTGTATACCAGGGCCCAGACAGACCCTGTATACCAGGGCCCAGACAGACCCTGTATACCAGGGCCCAGACAGTCTTCGTATACCAGGGCCCAGACAGTCCCCGTATACCAGGGCCCAGACAGACCCTGTATACCAGGGCCCAGACAGACCCTGTATACCAGGGCCCAGACAGTCCCCGTATACCAGGGCCCAGACAGTCTCCGTATACCAGGGCCCAGACAGTCTTCGTATACCAGGGCCCAGACAGACCTTGTATACCAGGGCCCAGACAGTCTTCGTATACCAGGGCCCAGACAGTCCCCGTATACCAGGGCCCAGACAGACCCTGTATACCAGGGCCCAGACAGACCCTGTATACCAGGGCCCAGACAGACCCTGTATACCAGGGCCCAGACAGACCCTGTATACCAGGGCCCAGACAGACCCTTACTGTAGGTGTGTGGGTTTTATACCACTGCATAAAAAGAGGAGTTTCTGGGAGATCCCACCGGTTACATTTCAGTGAAATTTGCCGTGTGTTGGTCGTGAGTGGTAGTTTCCCGTGTCGACACGTATATTTCCAGAAACACTACTGGCCGGGCCACGTCTGTGATCAGGGATTTCTGGACTCTGATATTCCCAATTAGGAGAAGTGGATGGCCATGTCTGGTCATTTTCCAAATTCTGGACAAGATTCTGGACACGAGATTACGCTTCTGACGGCAGACACACATCCGCTAAAGGCCAGACGCAGTCCATTTTCGAATGTGTGCACTGCAGTGTCCACCCCAGGGCCGGCTCTGACCAATTGGCTGCCCTAGGCAGGATTTTATCTGGCGCCCCCTTGTTTTTGTGAAATGTGAAAAACTTTTGTTTTCACATTTTTCTTTTACTGAAAATAACCCACAAAATCAAACAGTTAACATCAAAACAGTGAACGAGTGACATTATTATTATAGATATTTACAATATATTATCTTTAATATATATATTAAAGAAACCAGTAGCATACTGCCATAAATAAAGTAAGGTAAAATATAATTACAATTAACTTAGTAAAATAAAGTAAAATAAATAAAGAAATAATTGCACACAAATAATTGCACACAAACACAAAAGGCACACAAGCACAAGGCTTCGACTTGTAACAGACTTAGAAGCCCCCTCATCAAGCTCACTTTACCTACAGTCTTACTTTCCTAACCTTTCTTGCAGCAAAGTCATCTATGACATCATCATAAGACAACTGTTTTGAGACCACATGATTTATGCTTATGATGGAAAGTCCACTGAGACGTTTTTGCACCATAGTAGATCTCAGGTAAGTTTTGGTGAGCTTGAGCTTAGAAAACAGTCAAAATTGAGCACAATTTAATCTATAAAGTTAAACATTGTCCGAAAAAATATTGCGTATATTATAAGAGCCATTTGAAACCGTTAATCACATTCTTCAATAACCAAATCGTATTTTAAATGCCGCTGAAATGTGTGGCACTTTGCGCCTTGCATTATGAACATTGCACATTATCCTACAAAACATGACAACTCACTAAATAAAAGTTAACAAATAACATTTATTGAAAACAATATTCAACGTAACAAAACATTTTTAGGAAACGTGCCTGATTATTACAACGGCATTTTCAATGGGTGAACGCGATCGCATAGCAAATACAGTAAAAAATAATAATCGGTCATCAGAAAAGCTACCAATAATAGGAACACAAAAAAATAACAATTAGGCCGACTGATCGACGTGACATTAGATTAGTTTTATTGGGCTATTCAACAACGCGATAGGCCTACTTACTCTTTCCACCTCGCTGGTTTAACTTGCAGGGCGAACAGGCTAATGCGTTTTGTTTTTTCCTTCGTTTTTTTAAATTATTTTTTTAATCCGGCGTTGTTAACATTAGTAACGGATTCTCGTTTTTTTATAAAGCAACATTTGACCATGAAACATGAAATTTCAGTGCAAATTATGTCAATATGTAATTTAAATGTGTACATGAATAAAATAGTAAGTTTAACCGACTAGCATTTCTGGTGCCGACTAGCGAGGGTAGCAACGTTTAATCGGCTAGTCGACTAAACGCGCACATCCCTAGTTCTAAATGTCTGTGACTGTTAAATCACAACCAGCTCTGTGATTTTCTTTTTTATCATATGGCTCTTAGTTGTCATAAATCTTCTATTTTGTCATCTTCACATAATTTGTTCATTATCAACATGGAAAAGACCATTCCCATCTCTCATACATAGAGAACATAATGGAATACACGGTTCAATGCACTAGCGCCATACGGCGGCTCCGCACTGAATGGACTCAAAATGGCGTCAAATCGTTAGTTGTCGCTACTCTCTCTATAAAGGGACTCTACTTCAACCAAAGCGCCCCCGGTACCGGGGCAGGATGCGCCTAAAGTCAGAGAGCACTAGACAATTCATTTAATCACATTAACGTTACTGTACCTCTGCCCTTTTCACGTTGTTCCTCCTCTTCTTTCCTTCTTTTCCTTCCTTGAGCACCGGACAGCTTTGGTCTTTTCGACATGTTGATAGCATATAATGCGAGGGTCACGTCAGATAGCCACACTTTACCATTGCCCAGAGAGGGAGCGCAGGTAAAGTCTAATTGCCTGGCTGGAGGGGGGCGGGGTGACATGAACTAAGAAATTATTATTATTTAATAGGCTATGCTATAGAGCTACGCTGGTTGTTGTGGGGTTATTTAATATTTCGAAATAACAGTGTTAACTAGTAGTATTAGTCAAAAATTATTAAAATAATATATATATTTTTTAAAGCAAAACTTTTTTCTTTTTTTCCCCCATTTGTTACGCCCCCTCTGGGTGGTGGCGCCCTTAGCATTTGCCTATACTGCCTATGCCAAAAACCGGCTCTGGTCCACCCCATAAACACATCTTCATGCAGTGTACGCTCCAGCCACACACTGCCTGGTTTGCGTTCTCTCTCTCAGATAGATTGTATTGTCCATCTCTGTTCATTCTCATCATGCTCAGTCCAATGTGCTCCAAAGGCTGCACACACACAATCAAAGAACATGTGACACAAAGAGGCAGTTGGCCATGTCTATGAGGATCGATTCCTTTTATCTTCCCTCTCTCTCTCCCTCTCTGCGGTCCCCACCTCATCTCTCTCCCTCTCTCTCACTCTCTCTCTCTCTCTCTCCCTCCATCTCTCTCCCTTTCTCTATACCTCTCTTTCTCTCTCTCACTCTTTTTGCCTCTGCTCTCCCTCTCTCTCTCTTCTCCTCTGTTACTGTCTCTCTCTCTCTTTCTCTCATCTCTCTATCTCTCCCTCTATCTCTCCCTCTGTCTCTCCCTCTTCTCCTCTGTTACTGTCTCTCTCTCTCTCTTTCTCTCATCTCTCTCCCTTTCTCTATATCTCTCTCTCTTTCTCTCTCTCTCCCCTCCTCTCCCTCTCTCACTGTCTCTCTCCAGTGGCCAGGACTCTGCGGTTTCCTCTCCTGCTGTGGGTGATGATGGGGATGCTTCCTGCCAGTCGGCGGCGGGGGGTCACGGCCACTGATCAGCAGCCATGGCCACGGATAGGTGGGTCAGCAATGACAGAGCATGAAGGGCTACTCCTGACCACAAAGGCTCCTTCCTACACTAGTCTTACATGACTAAGCATCAGAAGATACAGATGATCATTATGATCCCCTTCTGAGGCAGCGCTTCTTAATCTAGCCGCCAGACCCCGTGCCCATTAAGAAATATTAATACTATTTAAGTCACACGCTCTCTAGCTGATCATTTACGTCTCAATTTCAGATCTGGCCACTTTGCAGCACCACGTCTGAACCTTTCTTTAAACAGCCTGACTTTCATGAAAATCACAGGGATAAATCACACAGAGAAAGCGATCTCTCCACAAAAAGGCCCGATAGAAGGACTGTCTTCCTTTGTCGAAGTCGTGTGGCATCAGGAAGCCCTTGTGGAAGAGCTGTCTGGCGCACGCCGGGAAAGGAGAGACAAATCGGATGCGTTCGCCATATAAGGCTCGTTACGTTCCAATTAGCATGCGCTCCCACAGAGAAGTAATTGCTTTCGGCACCGCGAGACGCTCCACTCTTCCTCCTTTTAATCGTCTCTAAAGTCTCCTCCACTTTCGAGAGACTTCAGGGGCTGTTTTTTCGGGACGATCCAGATAATCACTGTGAGAATTTTGTGAATCAAAATGAGAGCCGGCTGACTCTGAAACTGAGTGAGTTGGAGGGGTCAGAGTTTCTGTAAAATGTGGAGAGGGGGAAGCTGGAGGGGGGGTGGTTATTGGTTATTGGAACAAGGGCGGGTGAGCCTACCCCCTTCCGCTTTTCTGGTTTGAGGTTTGGGATACCCCTTTTTAACGGATTTTTTTAACAGTTAAATCTGACTTTAGTTGAGGAGTACATCTTCTACAAAACAGTGACTCCTGCATGGGTTGTTGTATTCACCTAACATGGCCACTGCCGAATGTACAAACTCTGCCGTGTTATTAACACCAGAGCAATATGGGAAGTGTCCTTTCCACACAGTTATTTACAACTGTCTAATGAGCGTGCAGATGATGGGGTTTCTTGCATACAATAACCAGATGGATGTAGACAGCGATCAGGGGCAATTAGCTCACCCTCCTTCACGTCTTCACTACACAGAAGCTTGGCAAGGATGTCAGCCTTCATGAGATGCCAAAGTAACATGCAAATGTGCATGCACACACTCTCTCACACACACACGCACACACACACACACACACACACGCACACACTCTCACACACACACACACACACACTCTCTCACACACACACGCACACGCACACACTCTCTCTCACACACACACACACACACACACACACACACGCACACACACGCACATGCGCACACACTCTCTCACACACACACACACACACACACACACACACACGCACATGCGCACACACTCTCTCTCACACACACACACACACACACACACGTTCATCACTGCTCCACATTCTGCCTGTCAGGGCTCCGTTCGCAACGCTCATCTCAGATGTGGAAGGAAGTAAAATGTAATATAATTTAATTCATATCATAATTATGAATTAACACCATTTATCAGATAGGAAGCATATGATTATTCCTGTTTATCGTTCATAAATTGACTTTGCCCCGTCACATTTTTAGAATAACTGCATCTGCTTACTGCCAAAGGACAAAAAAATTACATCTGATTTCCAAATGTTTACATTGAAATATACCTACAATATTTAAAGAATGAAACAATATGTGAATGTAACTTGGTCAGATCCTCTGAAAATAACTCCACCCTCTCTGATAGACTTTCTTTTGGTAAAAGTAGCATAGAGCAACACAAGTTTACCCTGCAGTACCACACACATGATGGCGACAGTTTCACATCTCGCCATGCACTTCCATCCTCGATGGACCAAGCTTGCGTTGAAATACAGGAGAATAGCAAAGAGCAAAATCATCTCTATAAATCTCTATCAGAGGCAGACAGTGCGACTGTGACCTCATTATGGTCTGTAACAAGCATTATTAAAGCACTATTTCAACTGGGATTTATCTCCAGCAATAACCCCTCACTGCTCTTCTCCAATAAATACACCTTACAGTAGTACACCCCTCTGCCTTCATTCAGTGAATACAGCCCCACTGTAGCCTGCACCCCTCTGCCTTCAGTCAGTGAATACAGCCCACTGTAGCCTGCACCCCTCTGCCTTCATTCAGTGAATACAGCCCACTGTAGCCTGCACCCCTCTGCCTTCATTCAGTGAATACAGCCCACTGTAGCCTGCACCCCTCTGCCTTCAGTCAGTGAATACAGCCCACTGTAGCCTGCACCCCTCTGCCTTCATTCAGTGAATACAGCCCACTGTAGCCTGCACCCCTCTGCCTTCAGTCAGTGAATACAGCCCACTGTAGCCTGCACCCCTCTGCCTTCATTCAGTGAATACAGCCCACTGTAGCCTGCACCCCTCTGCCTTCATTCAGTGAATACAGCCCACAGTAGCCTGCACCCCTCTGCCTTCAGTCAGTGAATACAGCCCACTGTAGCCTGCACCCCTCTGCCTTCATTCAGTGAATACAGCCCACTGTAGCCTGCACCCCTCTGCCTTCATTCAGTGAATACAGCCCACTGTAGCCTGCACCCCTCTGCCTTCAGTCAGTGAATACAGCCCACTGTAGCCTGCACCCCTCTGCCTTCATTCAGTGAATACAGCCCACTGTAGCCTGCACCCCTCTGCCTTCAGTCAGTGAATACAGCCCACTGTAGCCTGCACCCCTCTGCCTTCAGTCAGTGAATACAGCCCACTGTAGCCTGCACCCCTCTGCCTTCAGTCAGTGAATACAGCCCACTGTAGGCTGTAATGGTGAGAATTTCAAATGCGTGTATTTTAAATACATGTCACATGTATGTATTTCATATGTAATACAGATTGTTTGCCTCTTGCATATCTATGTGACACACTCAAAGCATACCAACCATTCTTACAAATGAAGAGTGTTTTTCCAAACATCACCAAGTCCAGTTTTGATAAACCATATTTTTAAAAGTGGGTGTAATTATTCTGATAAATGGTTAGATATTTCCTGTTTTACTTTTACACTATTATTCTTAGAGATCTAAGTATAAAAATATATATAAAAAACTAAAAAAAAAAAAAAAAACGCTCTTCAAATTGCTTCTTATATATGACCCACTGGCCCTAAAAGATGAGCCAATAACCCTGTCCATTTGGAGGCCACTGTCCTGTTGCTTATGACTTATGATGAAATAGCCATTCATCAACGCTCTCTGGAAGCCCTGTGCGAATGGTAAGGCTTGGAATCCAGCTCTTTTCACGCAGGATTGGTTGCATCACGTTAAGTCCCTGTGAACCCCCCCCCCCCTTAAATTACATTACGTTCATTTGCCAGATGCTTTTACCCAAAGCAACGTACAATAAGTGCATACCGAAGATAAAGTACAGTTCTATCATAACGTAGCAGCCATCCACAGACATGAACATTGACTCTAGTGCACACACAGTAAGCAGTGGCTAACGTGCAGCTTGTTCGTACAATAGACATGAACATTGACTCTAGTGCACACACAGTAAGCGATGGCTAACGTGCAGCTTGTTCGTACAATAGACATGAACATTGACTCTAGTACACACAGTAAGCGATGGCTAACGTGCAGCTTGTTCATACAATAGACATGAACATTGACTCTAGTGCACACACAGTAAGCGATGGCTAACGTGCAGCTTGTTCGTACAATAGACATGAACATTGACTCTAGTGCACACACAGTAAGCGATGGCTAACGTGCAGCTTGTTCGTACAATAGACATGAACATTGACTCTAGTGCACACACAGTAAGCGATGGCTAACGTGCAGCTTGTTCGTACAATAGACATGAACATTGACTCTAGTGCACACACAGTAAGCGATGGCTAACGTGCAGCTTGTTCGTACAATAGACATGAACATTGACTCTAGTACACACAGTAAGCGATGGCTAACGTGCAGCTTGTTCATACAATAGACATGAACATTGACTCTAGTGCACACACAGTAAGCGATGGCTAACGTGCAGCTTGTTCGTACAATAGACATGAACATTGACTCTAGTGCACACACAGTAAGCGATGGCTAACGTGCAGCTTGTTCGTACAATAGACATGAACATTGACTCTAGTGCACACACAGTAAGCGATGGCTAACGTGCAGCTTGTTCGTACAATAGACATGAACATTGACTCTAGTGCACACACAGTAAGCGATGGCTAACGTGCGGCTTGTTCGTACATTATCATTTAGCTTCTTCCTCTTGCAAGCAGACACTAGTTCATTCACTCTAAATATGAACTAAAACAAAAAAATGTCCAAATACGAAAAATGTCTGTCCTACGGTGTCCTAGATGTGCTGTTCACCAAATTCCAACTGGGTTTGGAGGTGAAACACGGGGAGAAACATCAATACAAAATGTCCAAGACCAGCACTTTCTGAAACCTTTGGTTCACTGCTGGTATGAACAATGTGATGTGCATTAATATCTCCATACCCAACATACTATTCTCTACATCTCAAGAACAAAGATTTAAATAATCAAACTACATTTTCCCCCTACGAAGCACTTTATCAAACTCTTGTTCCTTTTTTAGGAAGTAATAACTTGCAGTAACTGAGATCTGCATTCACTCACACTTGCAGGGAGAAAAATTAATAATATCATAGAAAGTTCTATTATTTCATGCAGTATTCTTGTGATTTCATGAATATTAATGAAAGAGCATAAAACCGTGGATTGGGCTTTTTTGCGTGAAATAACAAGCATTTGAATACCGATCCACATAATGGATTAATGATCTCATGGTTGAATATTTGAGTAGCAGAATGTTCGCTTGAATATCAATTAGCATGTCTGAGATCCGTTACAATTCAAGCAGGGCTGTATTGGAATTAGAAAATGAAAAAAAAATCTGACTTGATCTTCACAAATTAATTCTTCCTCTGTGTCTTTCTGGAATCACAGAATGTCAACACATACCAATGTTTTCACATTTTATAGAAAAATAAGTAACATATAGATCAAAGGTCAGCAAAAGCAACAGTATGCTGGCGGCAATTCCCTCATCCCACCTTGAGCTGAACTCAGAGTGATGTAATCGCAAGTCAGGGAATTCGGCGCGACTCACGCCACGGGGAGAAATAGCATGAACAAGCCAGAGCAGTCGCCTGAACGACTACAGCTCAGACATGACAAAACCCCCGCTGAAACCACGAGGAGAATTCTACATATCCAGTGAATCACACAAATGAAAAGAAAAAAAACAAATGACTCAACAGCCCTTTCACTGCATTGCACATGGATTTATTTGATCCGTTTTTAGCCCACATGTTTTCAGATAAAGATTTTTACAGTAAGATGTTTCGTTCTGAAAAATCAGCTGAGATGAAGGCCTCACCATGTCTCCCTGTGAAGGCACAGTGGACATGCTCATTCATTTCTGTGAGTGCCCTAATGTAATTTCACGTAAGCGCAGTGCTCAGTCAGCCAGAGTACTGCCTCGCCCACTATATTTCATCAAGCTTATGGCAATCTGAAGATTCCCTTAATCATACAAAACCCAATAAACACACTTTCTCTTATGATACAGAACCCAATATACACACTTTCTCTTAATCCTACAGAACCCAATATACACACTTTCCCTTAATCATACAGAACCCAATATACACACTTTCTCTCATGATACAGAACCCGATATACACACTTTCTCTTATGATACAGAACCCAATATACACACTTTCTCTTATGATACAGAACCCAATAGACACACTTTCTCTCATAATACAGAACCCAATATACACACTTTCTCTTATGATACAGAACCCAATATACACACTTTCTCTCATAATACAGAACCCAATATACACACTTTCTCTTATGATACAGAACCCAATATACACACTTTCTCTCATAATACAGAACCCAATATACACACTTTCTCTTATGATACAGAACCCAATATACACACTTTCTCTTATGATACAGAACCCAATATACACACTTTCTCTCATAATACAGAACCCAATATACACACTTTCTCTTATGATACAGAACCCAATATACACACTTTCTCTTATGATACAGAACCCAATATACACACTTTCTCTTATGATACAGAACCCAATATACACACTTTCTCTTATGATACAGAACCCAATATACACACTTTCTCTTATGTTACAGAACCCAATATACACACTTTCTCTTATGATACAGAACCCAATATACACACTTTCTCTTATGATACAGAACCCAATATACACACTTTCTCTTATGATACAGAACCCAATATACACACTTTCTCTTATGATACAGATCCCAATATACACACTTTCTCTTATGATACAGAACCCAATATACACACTTTCTCTTATGATACAGAACCCAATATACACACTTTCTCTTATGATACAGAACCCAATATACACACTTTCTCTTATGATACAGAACCCAATATACACACTTTCTCTCATGAGCTGCTACCCCCCTTCATGCATATGGACACATACAGATCCTTCTTAGCATTTCGGAATATGGAATTCAATTCATCCATAAATATATACAAATCTCCTTTCATTAGACAGTTTTATGTATAAGAGGAGATATAAAGAGCCACCATGCAGAAACATATAGATTATCATGTGCAAGTATGTAGATCCGTTTTAACCAAGAACCAATATACAGATCCCCTTTCATAAAAATGATATGTAACTCCTTGCACACCATGTGATATGTGTACCTGTTTTTGTCACTGACGCAAAGATGTTCCACTGCCCAGTGGGGCATACGGATGCTTCGCTGATTCAGCAAGCAGTGAGCTCATTACTTCACTCAACATCGGAAGGCTTTCCAACATCTTATTTTTTCCTGTTCTCGCATTGACTCATGTAATTCCTGCCTCGCGTCCATATAAAAGCTTGCTTCCTCTGGGATTCTTTCCAAGATGGACTCCTTTTATCCCAGGAATCAAAAGGCCTATCTGCCTCATTTTCCCAACACCCCACAGATAGAGTGGACTATTCTTGGGGAGGCACAACTCCAAGATGCACATGGAATTGGAATACAAAATGCAGTCCAACAACAGTTATGGTTTGTATGTTTGTGTTTCTGTGTTTGTTTGTGGGAGGGGGACAGGCGGGTGTCAAAGCTTAATTTATATTATGATCTGATCCAAACAACCCAAAGAGCGAGAGAAAGAGAGAAAGAGAAGGTGAGAGAAAGAGAGAGAGAAAGACAGAGAGAGAGAGATCTGAATTCCATATTTCAGTGAAAGAAAGAGAAAGGCATTGACATTTCATAAAGAGACGTAGTTTTCTCCGCATTCAGAAAGAAATAATTAGCAGGGCGGTCACGCATGTCTCCGGGGCAACAGATTTGGACTGAGTGAGTGTAAACTCCCCATCCTGGGAAAGCAGGTTAGCAGGGATTACCACGGTAACCCATGAGTGCAGGGAGGCCGAGGCGGAGCTACAGAACCGCATTACCCATAAGCACAGTGAAATCATACGGAACCCTCTCTACTCTTGGCAGCTCTGCAATCGCTACAAGGCAGCGTTCAGCTCACTGACCATATCATTGCAAGTGTCACATGACATCATGAGAGTGCGCTATGGCGGTCACAGCAGAGGGCTCTGACCGTGCCCTGAATCCGGTTACATCTGTGTGGCCGGGAAAAAGCAACTCTCCTTCACTACACTGCATCACAGTTTTAGAGGAATGATATTACTGCCACACCACCATGCTATGTCAGCATTACACTGTCACTAAGCAAGCACTTCTGTCTTTTAAAGCACCATATCTGCAACTTAATAATCTTGTTTTAAATAAGACCAAGGGCCTGACACTGCAGAAAATTCCATCTTAACCCAGCCTAAACGGGTCAAGCTGGTTTAAGCCATGTGTTCGGCACTTCTAGATGGCTTTAGCCGGTTGACCAGCTGTTCACCAGCTGACCAGCCTATAGTCAGCTAGTCCGGTAGTTTGTCCACCAGGTTATTTTACTAGATAAACCAGCTTTAACCCGTTTTTACCAGCCACAGACCAGCTATTACAAGTGAGAAAGTTAGACAGCTTAAACCTTAGAATCACAGCTGGTGTTAGCTGGAATTTTCCAAGGGGGAATTTCAAAACAGCACGCTCACAGAACAGAACCTGCAACCTTCTCGTACAGTGTCCAGGTTGTGAGCTGCTGCTCTGTACAGTAGCAGTTGTGCAGAGCGGTGGGGCGTTGGGAACACAATGAGAGCCTGATTAAGAGAGGGAGGTGAAACGTTGAGGCATGTTCTCCCTCCTGGGGCTACGCCAGGCTAATTTTCATCTCCATAAGCACATTTTTAGCTGATCTGTGAGTATGAATAAAGACACGGGAAACACTGGGGGAGTCAAGGACAAGCAGTGCACACAGGGAGTTAGACTCCACTGGGCGATGGGGAACAAGAGCGCTCTCACAACACTATGACTGAGCGTGCTGAGAACACCATCACTGAGCAATCACACTATCACTGAACACTCACACTATCACTGAGCACTCACACTATCACTGAACACTCACACTATCACTGAGCACTCACACTATCACTGAGCACTCACACTATCACTGAACACTCACAACACTATCACTGAGCACTCACACTATCACTGAGCACTCACACTATCACTGAACACTCACAACACTATCACTGAGCACTCACACTATCACTGAGCACTCACACTATCACTGAGCACTCACACTATCACTGAACACTCACACTATCACTGAACACTCACAACACTATCACTGAGCACTCACACTATCACTGAACACTCACAACACTATCACTGAGCACTCACACTATCACTGAGCACTCACACTATCACTGAACACTCACAACACTATCACTGAGCACTCACACTATCACTGAGCACTCACACTATCACTGAACACTCACAACACTATCACTGAGCACTCACACTATCACTGAGCACTCACACTATCACTGAACACTCACAACACTATCACTGAGCACTCACACTATCACTGAGCACTCACACTATCACTGAGCACTCACACTATCACTGAACACTCACACTATCACTGAGCACTCACACTATCACTGAACACTCACACTATCACTGAACACTCACACTATCACTGAGCACTCACACTATCACTGAACACTCACACTATCACTGAGCACTCACACTATCACTGAACACTCACACTATCACTGAGCACTCACACTATCACTGAACACTCACACTATCACTGAGCACTCACACTATCACTGAACACTCACACTATCACTGAGCACTCACACTATCACTGAGCACTCACACTATCACTGAACACTCACACTATCACTGAGCACTCACACTATCACTGAACACTCACACTATCACTGAACACTCACACTATCACTGAGCACTCACACTATCACTGAGCACTCACACTATCACTGAACACTCACACTATCACTGAACACTCACAACACCATCACTGAACACTCACACTATCACTGAACACTCACACTGTCACTGAGCACTCACACTATCACTGAACACTCACAAAACTATGACCCTGCATTTATAGAAAGACGCTAATGACAGACAACCACTGTGGACACAATTTTATACCATTATTTTCAAGCTGCACCTACAACTCCAAGAGAACCATTCAGTGTTTACGATGCCTTCGCAAACAACTAATGAGTGAAAAAATGTATGGAGGTAATTGGAATATTTTGGACAAACCCCCCAAAAAAT
Organism: Ilyophis sp. 1 JC-2022; assembly: GCA_022702515.1. Taxonomy (NCBI): domain Eukaryota; kingdom Metazoa; phylum Chordata; class Actinopteri; order Anguilliformes; family Synaphobranchidae; genus Ilyophis; species Ilyophis sp. 1 JC-2022. The sequence goes on from CM040402.1 coordinate 120,895,993, forward strand.
GTTTGAAATCAAAGTGCCCGGGACAAAATGGCCACCTTGTCCAATGCATCGCAAAGAAGGACCTTTAAAAAAGCAACTGTCCGGGGCCCTGTTTCCCAAAAAGGTTTTAGATCAAGATCATCTTAAGCTATTTTGTTTTTACATTACTTTCATTGTTTGTTTGTTTTTTGTCTTTTTCCGTCTATTTTTATTATCCGTTTGATGTAATGTAAGTTTTCATCATTTTAATCATAAAATGAATAAAGTACAAACAGAAAACACTCTAAGATTATCTTAATTGTACGATGCTTTTGGGAAACAGGGCCCTGGCTGTGACTGAGATGCAGTGGGCCTTGTAGCCAGAGGCTTGCCGGTTTAAATCCAGTGTGGGGCACAGCTGTAGTCTCGAGAAAGGTGCTCAGCCTGAATTTTCATAGTAAAAATCCAACGTTTATGAAAACATAATTACATTTATAAATATGTGTGTATGTAAGCTGTGTCAGTCACCCTGGTATAAAGATATCTGCCAGGTGCATTAATAATTTAAGCGCTCATGCAGAGGACCACAGCGAGACCTAATTAAACCAAAAGGCTAAGTCTGATAATAGCCCCACATCATTATGAAACCTGACTTGGAAGCTGAGCAAAGAAAGAGGTTAAAGGTCAAATGTTCCCATGCACTTTCTCCTTATTGGCCCATTAAATCCAAGAAGAATCCTTTGCGGTCAGCCACACTGGCAGAGAAATCTGACGTCAGAGCAACCAGGCCAGTACGAGAAAGGTCAGCCTGTACCTGACTGTGGGGAATGACAGGGACCGGTTCACTGCTGTGTTTTTGCACACAAAACCCTACGAGGCGGTCAACCTGCCACCAGCTCACTGTGAGGCCATTAGATCGCTACGCTGTCATTTGGGCTACAGATGATTTCGAACGAGACTCAATATCCATTAACAAATCGCGACAAACCCCATAACCCCATCATCATAAACCCCGTCATCAATATGCAGCACAGAGAATCTTCTTCATATACAAACCAGACAAATGAAAGAAGTAAAAGTATAAAATAATGCAGCTCCCACTGATGTGCAGCCATGTTGCTCCATCCATCATGACTGAAAATTTTGCACTTGATAATTGTTCAAGGATACTGTTGATATCGTATGAAGACAGATTTAATTTTCTTTGAATTCTGTAATGCTTAAAAGTGACATCCCATTCCTGTCAGGAGTCAAAACACAATGTGAACTGTACACCTAAATTAATCGGTATTCACTGATAGAAGGCACACATTAGACGCGCTGTATCATGCTGTACTTGTAAAAATATGTGCAAATTCAAAAGGTCACACCAAATTAATCTGCTGGCATAGCAAGGAAGTTTTTTACTTTCACTTTTTCTGTGCCTGCCAGAAGGCACTCTGGGAAACGTATTTTTAAAACTAAATAATGAACACTGGCCACTTAACTCTGATGCAAACGAAGTAGTACTGATCCTTCAGGGTAGAGACATAGCAAAGAGATGAATGGTCTTAATCTAACTGGCCATTACTGCCCTCTTGCTTTGCTCTGTAACGAGTAAGAGTTCTGGGACGAGCCTTTGGACTTGAAGGATTTGCTCTTGGAGGTGAAAAGACAATTCTGTGGTAGAAGTGTTTTTGGGGAAAGGCAGTATGTTAAGGTAATATCTGTGCGGTGGACTGCACACTGTGGCCCTTCCTGTATAGATGAGCTTCCTGTTTACAAACGATGGAGCACGCAGGCAGCTCGGGGGCAGGGCGGGACGAACTCAGGCGTTTAAGCCGCTACCTCTTCTGCATTACTTTTTCATCAATAAATGTGCAATAAAAGATTTGCGAACACCTTTAATGTGTGTAATACATTTTAACAGACATAAAACTAATAACACAACCAATGATTTCTGCAAAGCAAATATCATGACCAATCACACATGTTATTACTATTGCATGTCCTAAAAGGTTTTGCACATGCTGAAAGTCTTCAAGCCCTTGGTGTAATCAAAGATTCATATAAAGCCAAAGTTGTGTTTTTCGGGAAGAGAGAAAAAAAAAAAAGCTATGATACCAATACCAATTATGACTATGAATGCAGCTACATGGCATTTTTTAAAGAATGAATAGCTGTATCTAATCTTAATAAAAGGATCATTTCTGAGTAAGATGAAGCACTAAAGAGAGTTACATGCACTCTGTGTGATACTGGTGATCTTTTTCCTCCTGTCTGCACACACATATTCAGCGTGATGTCACAAGAAAACTCATCTATGCAGCTGACGCAGTGAGCAGTGCCTTCAGAACCACAGACACAGCTCTGTGACTTAAGGCCTGTGCTGGGCGGTGCCTTCAGAACCACAGACACAGCTCTGTGACTTAAGGCCTGTGCTGGGCGGTGCCTTCAGAACCACAGACACAGCTCTGTGACCTAAGGCCTGTGCTGAGCAGTGCCTCCAGAACCACAGACACAGCTCTGTGACTTAAGGCCTGTGCTGGGCGGTGCCTTCAGAACCACAGACACAGCTCTGTGACCTAAGGCCTGTGCTGAGCAGTGCCTCCAGAACCACAGACACAGCTCTGTGACTTAAGGCCTGTGCTGGGCGGTGCCTTCAGAACCACAGACACAGCTCTGTGACCAATAAGAGCCTGTGCTGGGCGGTGCCTTCAGAACCACAGACACAGCTCTGTGACTTAAGGCCTGTGCTGGGCAGTGCTTTCAGAACCACAGACACAGCTCTGTGACTTAAGGCCTGTGCTGAGCAGTGCCTTCAGAACCACAGACACAGCTCTGTGACTTAAGGCCTGTGCTGGGCGGTGCCTTCAGAACCACAGACACAGCTCTGTGACCTAAGGCCTGTGCTGGGCGGTGCCTTCACAACCACAGACACAGCTCTGTGACCAATAAGAGCCTGTGCTGGGTGGTGCATTCAGAACCACAGACACAGCTCTGTGACTTAAGTCATGTGCTGGGCAGTGCTTTCAGAACCACAGACACAGCTCTGTGACCTAAGGCCTGTGCTGGGTGGTGCCTTCAGAACCACAGACACAGCTCTGTTACCCAAGGCCTGTGCTGGGCGGTGCCTTCAGAACCACAGACACAGCTCTGTGACTTAAGGCCTGTGCTGGGCGGTGCCTTCAGAACCACAGACACAGCTCTGTGACTTAAGGCCTGTGCTGGGCGGTGCCTTCAGAACCACAGACACAGCTCTGTGACCAATAAGAGCCTGTGCTGGGCGGTGCCTTCAGAACCACAGACACAGCTCTGTGACTTAAGTCCTGTGCTGGGCAGTGCTTTCAGAACCACAGACACAGCTCTGTGACCTAAGGCCTGTGCTGGGTGGTGCCTTCAGAACCACAGACACAGCTCTGTTACCAATAAGAACCACAGACACAGCCCTGTGAGCTAAGGCCTGTGAAGAATGTTATACAGATACAGGGAGACTTAACAAACTGTGGATTGGCTGAAAATGGCACAGGAAGTAGGATGGACCAATGAGAGAAATCCAATTATGTGGCAGGATGATGATGTAAAACACAGGATATGACTGCAGGTGGACTGATAGGCCTGAGGGAGGGGGTTGATGGGTAAACTACACTGTACAGTGCAGTTTGTTCACCTTCCATGGCCATAGGTATTACTAAATTGCACTTACGATAAGAGACAGCTGCATTGTAAGCAATTGGTTGAATGATTATTTTAGCATTTTAATTGTCAAAGCTTACATCGACAATTAAAATTGTGCTTGAACTTACATAAGCTATTTTGTGAGGACGATATACTGTATCTAACAGCAATAATTACAGAGAACACAATTACCTCACAATGGGGCACTTCTCATATTTACAATCATGTAAGATAGTAAGACAAACATGCATAACAATAAATAGAAGCAATCTCAGCTACAAAAGCAGTTTTTTTAAAGATAATAAACTGTACAGTGCTCATGATGATTACCTTACTCCTCAATCTGACAGACTAGATAAAACATTTATTAAAAAATACATGTAGAATAACATCCCATTTATCAGAAAGTAATTAAAAATTAAAATTTATATTTGAATGTTCATTTAAAGGCCCACTGCCCGATAACGCCACTCAGATAGACCATGCTAGTCTCAGTACAGGCCAAACACATAACAACCACTGTCTGGACTACACTTGTTTCGCCCCTTGTGCTGATACAACTGGCAAAGATCATTTTTCAACAGAGATACATCCTTAAACACGGATAAATTTTCCTGTGATAGCCAGGACAGCTCATAGCATGATAGCACGGCGTAGTCTCTATAAAACCTAGAACGTGGATGAATGTCAAGTCTAACCCTAGGGTTCAATTAGAAGGCATCACTCACAAAATGGTGGATCTGCTAATCCAACAGGCTCATACACAACCCATGCCCCTTTGCATACATGCAAATGTATGGCCAAAGAGATGCCATCTCCTTCACACACAAACATACACACAGACACACAGACACACACACATACACACACACGCACACTCTCACATACACACACACACACACACAGACACACACACACACTCTCACGCATACACACACATACACGCACTCTCACACACACACAAACACACACAGACACACACACACACACGCACACTCACACACGCACACTCTCACACACACACACACACAGACACACACAGACACACACGCACACGTACACTCACACACGCACACACACACACACACACACACGCACAAACTCCAGCAAAGTACATCTGTAAAGTACACCACTTTTATTTAAGGCTCAGTTTTGGTCTCACAGCTTGTAGCCCTTGAAGTTCACACCAATCCCCCCAAATCTCCAGCAGTTTGAGAACCGCTGCAGGTCCCCACACTTAACCGGGGGCTCGGTCCACCTGGCTTTGCGTGAGCTTTCTGATGTGTGAGCTGGGCTCAGCCCCCCAGCGCAGACGCCTCCTACCCCTCTTTCATCTCCTCCCCAGCTGCGTAATCCCTCGTTAGAGGGGACGACTTCCTGCCAGGCTGGTTTTCACTTCCATTAACCCCGTCTGCCCGGGATACTGCAGTCAGACCCGAATAGAGGCTCGCTGCCTGGCCACGCCCACCCGCAGATTTCACAGCATATGTGTTCGGCTGAGCACATATCTCATCTTACATATTTACACACCGTCTAGGGGATAGTTAGCAGATTACCGTTCATCCTGTTAATATGAGATAGGTAGGTAAACAAACCACTGGAAGAAATATGAGTTCTATTTCTGTGGTATCACAGTAAAAAATCACCCCCAAAACATATGTGCAGAAAATTTACTGGTCACACACATGCACACACAAATGCACATGCACACACACACACACACACCTAGACACACGTGAAGACACAGACATACTGTACATCACAAGAGAATGTGGATGTAAAAGCACACTAAAGTAATTTATTTAAATGAGGGATAGACTTATACGCCACCCACCAGGTGGTGTCTGTGTGCATGTATAGAGCAGGTGGGGGGGAGGTGGTGTTAGCTGAAAAGGGGCCAAATGATGGCAATGGCCAAAGGTACACAGGACAGAAGAGGAGGGTAAATTCGGGTGGTTGGGTGGGTGGGGAGGTGTTAGCAGAACAGGAGGGTAGATTGGGGTGGTTGGGTGGGTGGGGAGTTGTTAGCAGAAGAGGAGGGTGAATTGGGGGGGGTGGGGCGGGGGGGTGCCTGAATGAAACACTGGCTTGGGAACAGGTGTGACAGTGCTGGGTTTGGGAGGCTGAGCCATCTTTCATGACACACAACGGTATCTATGGTTAGTTAGATACACAACAGTATCTATGGTTTGTTAGATACACAACAGTATCTATGGTTAGTTAGATACACAACAGTATCTATGGTTAGTTAGATACACAACAGTATCTATGGTTAGTTAGATACACAACAGTATCTATGGTTAGTAAGATACACAACAGTATCTATGGTTAGTAAGATACACAACAGTATCTATGGTTAGTAAGATACACAACAGTATCTATGGTTAGTAAGATACACAACAGTATCTATGGTTAGTAAGATACACAACAGTATCTATGGTCAGTTAGATACACAACAGTATCTATGGTTAGTAAGATACACAACAGTATCTATGGTTAGTTAGATACACAACAGTATTCATGGTCAGTTAAATACACAACAGTATCTATGGTTAGTAAGATACACAACAGTATCTATGGTTAGTAAGATACACAACAGTATCTATGGTTAGTAAGATACACAACAGTATCTATGGTTAGTAAGATACACAACAGTATCTATGGTTAGTAAGATACACAACAGTATCTATGGTTAGTTAGATACACAACAGTATTCATGGTCAGTTAGATACACAACAGTATCTATGGTCAGTTAGATACACAACAGTATCTATGGTTAGTAAGATACACAACAGTATCTATGGTTCGTTAGATACACAACAGTATCTATGGTTAGTTACTGTTACTTACAAAGCAAGCGTGACCTCAAACAAAATACAAGTTTGAATGATATTCTTTGGATAACTTTGGATATCTTTGACAGCCCTACTGTGTATATATACGACACACACCTGAAGTGATCCTCACTGACACTGACCAGAAAACAAGTTCTGAATTAACATGGCTACCATCCATAGCAGGGGTTTCACAGCTCAAATCCTATGTACAGTCAAGCCGGTAAAGTCTGAACACCCCATTCACCTTATCCACGTTTTATTACATTACAGGGTTGTTTCTCCTGACTTTTTTCCCCATAGAGTTCTATAGGAAAATGAGTCAGGAGAAAGTGATCCATTCACATCTACTCCATATCTGGCCGCAGAGTGATGGTTTGGGGCTCGTTTGATACCTTAGACCCTTGATGACGTACAGCCATTTCGCCAGTCTTGTGTTCCATACTGTACCAGCGTAATTTACAGCTGAATCTAGTCTCACCCCCCAATTCTCATAGAGATCAGTTCAAATGCAGAGAGGTTATAGTATCGCTTGTAACAGTACCTGAAAATAAGATATCGAGAGTCTTTTGATGTTGATTGGTCACAGACTTCAGGAAGTAACAGCATGCCAAGAATATGTGAACAAATATTAAATATGATACTTTAAAAATATGTTAAAGCAAAGGGTATGAATACTTATATAAATGAGATTTCGATTTTTAATACAGTTGCAAAAATTTCTAAAAACATGTTTTCACTTTGTCATTATGGGCTATTTTGTGGAGAATTTTCAGACAAAAAATGAAATCAATCTATTATAGAATATGTCTGTAATGTAATAAAACGTGGAGAAGGTGAAAGGGGTGGGCAGACTTTCTGGCTTGCTTTTCATTCCATTTTATCTGGCTTCATTGGCAATGATGCATTAGCTATGCACATTTACCATACACATATCCCAAAACACAAGTTGCTATTTGTCATATCAATGGAAAATGAATTGCAAGTGTACTGGAGGGCAGGCTACAGCGAAATCAGTCAGTATTAGAGAGAAACTCAATGAAATAAAACAAGCCGTTTTTCAGCCTGAAGTAAAAAAAATATTTTAAACAGTGAGGATCTGGCGAATCAAAACCTTTGTTCTTGAATTGGCTGCAATCAGAAGGGCTTTCAATGAGTCTCCTTCAGTCTCTCCAATGCTGAACACTGGAATAATCAAGCCCACAGGTTCCCTCAATGCTGCTGGACCTCTGGGACTAGCTATGGCCAGCCACCCCTGCTGAGCTGCGCAGAGCACACAGCAGAACCCCACAAATTACTCACAAGGATTGTGAGACCAAAGGGAATGGCCAGGGGGAACCAATCATATCCTGACCAAAGGGAATGGCCAGGGGGAACCAATCATATCCTGAGCCTGATCACACTCCTGCCTTCCCAGAGTTCCTCAGGTTTGGCCCCATTATGGAAAGCTGATTGCCATCTGTAGTTGTGCCCTGCTATGGCCAGGTTACGGCTGCGTGATTTGGATTGAGAGAAAAGGGGGGAGGGCCGAGGGGAGAGGGAGAGAGACAGACCGAGATAGAGAAAAAGAGAAAGTGAGGGAGAGAGACAGAAAGAGAAAGAAAAAGAGAAAGTGAGGGAGAGAGACAGAACGAGAAAGAGGAAAATAGAGAGAGACAGAGAGAAAGAGAAGGACAGAGCGAGAGAGAGAGAGAGAGAAAGAGAGATCTGCTTTGGCAACTCAATTGTGTAATTGTCATACCAATAAAATCTATTTGAATTGAACTGATATAGACGAGAGAAAGAGAGAGAGAAAGAGAAACAGAGAAAGGAAGAGGGGAAGAGAGAAAGATGGAGAAAGAAACCCCCCTCCCAGCCTGACCACCGATCACGTTGCCTTGCATGTTAAACATTGACCCGCCATGAATATGCATGTCTCCTCTGCCTGCCCCCGACGACAAGTGCTCTACCCAGCTGCACGTGCACAGGGCGTAAATTCAGAGTGGAGGAAGCGGTGGGATTCTCATCCAGTCGCACCTCCATCTCAGCCAGTTTGGTGGCCTGCTGAACAGAACTGGGATGGATGGGCCAGTGGATGACTTCAGGGATGGAGAGGAGCCTTTCCCACTCTTTCTCCAATAACAAAGCTGGGTTTGCACACCCCAGCGGAGTAAATTCAAACTAAAGTTTGAGTCAGGACATGCATCGTAGCACGTAGAGCCTTGACCCTTTAAGGTGTAAGATCAAAAGTACGTGATTAGAACATTCTTAACTGAACATTCCAATGCTGATGTAACAATGACTGGTGGTAATAGAAAGCAATGGAGTTCTAGAACACTGAATTGAATTTTGAAAAACCATTCCAAAAAACCTGCTCTTCAAAGGGTTAATGCCAACATGTCCCACTTGATCACATGGATCCCCTTGTCCAACAAGAACCAGGCCATGGATTCCTGGACTCTTGGTTTGCACTGTATATTAAGTTTGCCGATATACAATTTGTGTATTTTCATCTTTTTGGCCATGCCCTCATCTGCATCGGCAGGGTAGAGCTACTCTGTTTTTTTACCGTTTCATTCCTCTTCTTTACCTCGTTGCTCTTAATCCAAAAAAATGACACAACACAACCCCCGATGGGAATCAGCAAAGTGTAATACAATAACAGACCTTTTATTTAACCGGGAGGGTCATTTGAGAACAAATTCTCATTTACAATGACGGCCTGCCCTAAGCTACATGTCTTTGGACTACAGGAGGAAGCCGGAGTACCCGGAGGAAACCCACGCACACACGGGGAGAACATGCAGAGAGAGAGATGGAACATCTCCATGCAGAAAGAGGGACTCGAACCCAGAACCCAGAACCTGGAACCCGGATCCTCCTTCACCGTGCCGTATCCTTGTCTTGAGTTGGTCAGGAATGCTACGCTCTTGTCTTGAGTTAGTCAGGAATGCTACGCTCTTGTCTCTGTGAGCCAGCCGGCCGTTAGCTGCGGGAGTCTCCTTGGAGACCTGCCTAGAGCTTAGAGGGACGCTCAAACACCACCAGACGTGCGGGAAGTCTGGCTCAGTGCCTCTCACAAGCAAACACCAGGAACGAGGGAGGCGGCTCAACCTCAAACACTGACACACACACACATGTACACAAACAGGCGTGTGCAAGCACACGCACATGTACATAAGCACACACACAGGTACAGAGGCAGTCACGCGTCCACAGACTTAATCATTTCACCGTGCATCTCTCTCTTTCTCTTCCTTCATCCCTCGCTCCTTCTCTCTCACTGTCTCCCTCCATCCCTCTCTTTTCCTCTCTGCATCCCTTCACCATGCACCTCTATCTCTCTCTTCCTCCATCCCTCGCTCCTTCTCTCTCTCTCTTCCTCCACCACTCTCTCTCTCTCTCTCTCTCTCTCTGCCTCATACTTTAACACACAGTGACACCAGGAGAAGCTCAGGGGTGGTAGTGCTGAGAATGAAATGAGACCCGTCGCTGCTTGGCAGTATTAACATGGGATCAACATTTCACTGTGCATCAGTGAAACAGACCTGACCAGCCGATCCAGAGCTCAGGGGAGAAATCAGCAAAAAAAAGCCCTGCCATTCTGCAGTGCTTCAGTACACACACACACACACACACACACACACACACACACACACACACACACACACATTATTCCCAAAGATAAAGGAAAAACATTAATCCCAGAGAGGGCTATCAGTTCCTTTCTCTGCAATGGACAGCGGCTTGTGCTTTGCACAGATTCCAGGACTTGTTTAAAAAATGGTGCAGTGGTGATTCTGAAAAAAACACATGTGGCTCCTCAATCAAATAATAAATGTGTGACTGTGAAGCGAAACTGATTTGCGATGTCACGGTTAAACCGTCTTTTGATGCTCGAGCTTTCCAAAACTCCTCAAGGTCAGAGTATTTATTTTCATAAGCGTCATCCACCCACAGGTTCGGCCTTTAATTTAGCTATTGATTTTCTCACTAATCAAAAAAAAAAAATAGATGAATTGCTTCTGCCCCCGGAAATGGAACCCAATGAAAAAAGCTAATAAGTTAATGGCTCTACTCTTCGTTGCAAATATCCCTCGCTCACGAGAAATAAAATCTTTCTGATAAAACAAGAAGTGGGAGGTAACAGTTGTAGTGGCGGCGGGAGAGGACCGGGTCTCTGCAGGCGGGTCGAAGGGACGTTACCGAGCCGTAGAGGGACACGGCGGTGCGAGAGCACAGTCAAGCTCACGGCCGCCTTAAAGAGAGCGCGCTGATGGAGCGATGGGAACCGTCAAAAGCCCGGTCACGAACGGGAGGGGGTAGGTGGGCATGGCCACCGCGCGACGTCATTAAAGACCGGGGAAGTCACGTCCCGACCGCCCGGGGCACGTCACGGTTTTCTCAGTCACATTTTATTCTAAATGCCAAAAGCAGTGCCCGCCAACCGCGCCTTTCACAACATCAAAACGCACAACAGGAAGAGGCTCAGCCTGCATCGCTGAGCAGCAACGGAAATAAAGAGCACATAACCGCAAACGCGCAAACGCACGCCCTTACCAGACCACGTCCACTGCGCGTGAAGTACTTTTATTTGGGAAGAAAGGGAACCAGAGCACAGAAAATACGCGAGAGTAGTTATATATAAGTATATGTACAAGTTTAAGAATATATAGTATATGTTTGCATTTGCCTTGTATGTGCCAGGTGACTACTTTTAATCAGAACTCTTGGATAAGACAGCTTGGATGCATGACACTGTGCAGTGTTGGCACACGGCATTATTTACAATTAGCAGTTTGATGGGTACCAGCTGACCTTTCACCTTATACCCCCCCCCCCCCCCTCAACCCCAAACTCACTCCGCAGCTCGGGTGACTTAATTCTTCTTCGGATCAATTGACTGATATGAGTGGTGGGGAGTACTCACAGGCGTTGGTCACAGCGAAGCTGTTGGCTGTCTCGATGTTGTCCACGTGAGGGACCAGATTGAAAGGCGCTTCCGTGGCGTTGGGACTGGTGTTGTGCAGAAAGATTGCTAAACGAAACGCAGTGTATTCCTGATCTGTGTTTCTGATGAACAATCCGCCTGCATAGAGTGAAGGGGGGTGGGGGGTGGAAAGAGGGCAAAAACACGTACTGAGCAAGGCATGGATATCACACGCACACACACACACACACACACACACACACACACACACATGCATGCATGCATACATGCATACATACATACATACATACATATAATTCAATTGTAATCAAGAAATACATTAATTTGTCCACAAATATTGGTTAATTTACAGGCTGGCCATAACAAAATGAATGCAATTAACTGAATTGTCTTAAGACACTAAGCACGTGAATGGTCATTTTGATTCTACAGAGATTAAGTGCCACTCCATCATTTTCCACTTGATTTCGCATAAAGGTGAATTATTTACCCTGTCAGTTATCTTTAATAAGAAACGGAAAGCAGTGGACTGCAGTGATATGCAAATATCGAGTCGATTAAATGAAGGGTTCTCTGAAATCACTGGACCATATTTAACATATTAAGTTTATCAGCGGCTCCGTGAGACATGAACGGCAGAGTCAGCGGCCAGAATGTCATTAGATCACGTCTTCTGTAGCCTACCATAAATGATGCAGTGATGGAATAAATTAAATCACCATCCCGGTAAGGTGAAAAAACAAAAGTGTGAATGAATGCGATACAGGTTACTGGAAACACTGCCATCACCTTAGCATTACGGGGAATCAGCGATCTTTTATAATATGAAACTTTCACCAGATCCCGAATCTGATGGTATCATAAGGCAGGGCATCCCGTCACAGGCTGACGGCGAGAATGCTGCAGTGCCGCTTTAAAACGGAATGGAACAAAGCACCTTAAAACATTAATGAGCGCAGGACAGCAATAAAAACACTAGTAACGCGGACAAGACACGCGCGCAGAATGTTACAACCCCACCACGAGCCGAAAGTCTCCATTAAATACATGAATAATTACTCAATTCCAGTCTGACCAATTTGGCAGATGCTCTTGCGTTAACCCACTCCATTAAATGTAAAAGAACATAATATGTGTTAAGGACACAGGGTACAATGTGCGTCCACAAATTAAAATACACAATTGCCCTAGTACCTTCAATGCCAGTCTCCAACTAAATTGTACGTTTTAAATTGTGTAACTTACCAATTTGAACACTGCTTGGAAAAGCCCCCATTGCCAGTCCCCAAAAGCCAGAAAATAGCAAGAGAAGCTGTTGGTAAGTAATCCTCATTTTGTTTAGTTAAAAACTGTTGAGAGACATTGAGGATGATGACACGCGGGAAAAGACAAGAGAAACCGAGTTTTAGCAATCCATTCCGTGTTTTTCCCTGCAGTGTCCACAGCCGCCACAAAGGCTCTGTCCGGCTGTAAATGTTTCACATGCAAGATGGGGGAGAGACTCGCCAGCGGTGAGGAGCGTCTAGTGGCTGCATGGAGATGTGAGACAGGCGCTTTCGCTTTCTCTCTCTCTCTCTCTCTCTCTCTCTCTCTGACACACACACATTTGTGCGCTCGTTTGCGTTTCCCTCAAATTCCCTCCTCCCATCTCTTCTTCTCTTATTCGATTCGTTATTCCTGCGATTCATTCAGTTCCGTTGACCACGTAGCCTACCGCCGAACTCAGCAAAAGGAAAAGTCTCTCCCCATGCCCCATGACAGGGTTATTAAGTTATTCTTACAGTTGTGGCAGTATTTAATATTTAGTTCATTGGTTGTGGCACTTGAATTGGCTGATTGCATAGTGATGGAAACGATCTCTCGATTACTGGAGAACATAGCTACTTGGACATCCTATAGCCGCAACTTCATGCGGTATCTCGACGCTTCCAGTAGGAAATACAAAAGCTTCTTTTCTACCATGAATATGAAGCGAAAATGAGTGAATAGTGTAATACTGAGCTCTTAAAGTGGCACGGAGCTTTTAAATAATGGAAAATTCAAGTCAACTTATCTACATTATAGATATGCACGAACATACCGTACAGGGATTGCTTGAGTCTGTTATCCTCGAACATCACATTTTTAGTTTAAGCAAGAAATACAGAATAGGGACGAATGGGTGTTATAGGTTACACTCAGGGGAAAGGTGGTGGCCGTATCGCCTATATTTTAAAAACGAATGGTGCTTTATCCCACTGCACAATACATGCAATGTAAGTGCAAACACACCAATGCGACGTGATTCACATAAAAATAGCTTAGTTAAAAAATAAAAAATAAAAATCTATTAGGCCTTTATGAACGTGATCGCGATGCTCCGACGACATGCTGAAGTAACTCGTCAGTCACAATCAGTGTTATCGCAGTCAAATGCTTTAATTTCGTTATTATTCGGCAGCTCAAAGCCATAAAAACTCGGACTACATCCATATAATCGAAATTCTACATTGTCATATAGCATATTCCCCTTTAGTTCACAACTCAAAATCAAACATTTAGATTGACAACAATCTCCCACTCAGCATAATACTTCCGCCCCATTCATTCTGGGCACAGACTTGTCGACTCTAAGTAAAATAGCCTACACACCATAGCGACGTGCATAAATAAAGTCTGTCAATATAATCGGCCGTATCTTTAGTTTATTAAATAGCTCGGGCCGTCTGTAAAGTAACAGACATGGGTGGATTTTGAAAAAACGGTTATACATTTATCATTTGTGAAATATTGGAACCGCAACCAGCGTAACAATCAAGAGCAGAAGGAAAAGGACTAGAACAAAAACTACCCTGCATTGTGTGTCATGAATAGGAATTCAAATGCAGTACAATTTACACATTCCCAGAGAGTTACATGTATCAACAGATTAACGTACCGCCACCCTAACATTGAGTTGCATGGGTTTTGCAGACAACACTGGCTGCTGTCCATGGTACTGAACCCAACCAACTGTTCATTGGTCTGCGGCCGGTTCAACGACGAAATAACGGTCTTCCAGGGTTCAAGAAATCGTTAGCTTTTCGACACAGGTGGGCACGTGAGGCTCTCTGAACCAGATTTATTATCGAGGTGCGCTGTCGCGTGGCATTAATGACTGACTAATTGGACCCAAATCAGCCACCTTACTGTAAAAAGCTAGATATTTTGTTTTGATTCCCTCATTCGTCCAGTGATATTTTTTCCTGAATCAAATCAATTATATTTGAAGATATTACTGGACTTCCCTGTCATTACCGCAAAAAAAAACTTTTCTTAGCATATCTCACATCCTCATTGATTAGTAATGATTTTGTCAGTGTATCAATTAGAGTAGTAAAACGTTTATGATTATGCAACGTGTGCATGTTTTGGTATTTAAGTGACATATGTTGAATCAGTAGACATAAAAATAAATAGATGTGCCAGGAAACAGTATCAACTGTAACCCTTAGATCATTTAAGTAGTTTGAGCATTTTGTAAAGTTACAGACAGAGGTGTGGATTCCAGAGAGAGAGAGCACTATACATTTATTTTATGACCAATGAGCTGAAATTAGCTATGAACAGTTGTCAGTTGCATTGATTTCATTACAGTTTGACTGCGGAAATGGTTTGGTTTCCTCTGCAAACCTCACCTCCCCCTCCCCCAACCCCTCCACAAATTAAAAATGGCCACAAAGTAACCACACCCCCAGAGTGAATTCCAGAGAGCTGATGTAGAACATCAAATATCTGCACTGAAGGTTGTTGATATTTCAGTGATGACTATGGAGTTTGCTGGAGGGATAAAGTTGAAGGTTATCTCCCTCAACACCAGAGGCATAGCTAAGGCCTAAATACATGCAAGTTAATCTCAAAGAACCCAAACCTCCCAAAATGCGAAGGTACGTGAAAGTTCATCGTCATAAAACTGGGAAAGAAAAAAACAAAACATTTTTGAGAGATACCATTTTCCAAAGCACTCCTGCCGGAGATGTCAAAGCCTTTAGATTGCCCCTCCTTATGATGAATGCTCAGGTACAAATGTTGCCGAAGGTTTGAACACTCTTGTCCTGCTTTTGAATTCAGGTGCCATTTTTCACATTCCTCATTGCATTCATCTGGGAACCCCTGTGTTGCTCTCCGGGGAGCTCCAGAATAATTTGTTATTTGACAACTCCATCCACCCAAGAAATTGTTCCTGTCTTATTGACGAGTCACGTGACACGTCATTGTGAGATGCAAGAGGAATGATCAATGAAAATTTAATTGAAAACTAGAAGATATGAATCAAACAGCAGTTGATAGGTGTGCACTGGTAAACGTGGTTTAAGCCTAGGCTTGGTAATAATTCCTAAATGGTAAATTCCTGCCTCTACAGGAGTTAATATTATACAGAACCTACATAATCTTTAATTGAGGTCTCCCAACATTTATTGTTATTTATTTTAATGTCTGCAGTTAGTCTCTCAGAGACCAGGCACATCTCACACAGAAGTGATTCAAAGTGGCTCACCGCCAATAGACCTTTTTTGTGGTATTATAGTTACCCATATTTAATAAAAGCCAACATTGGTACAAGACCTCCATGAAGTAGGAAAAATGGAAGAAAAAAAGTTTATTACCATCTGGCTCTGCAAGAAATAAAATTTTGGAATAATATGAAATTGAATGGCTATCCTCTGTGGTTGGCGGTAAATCACATGAAGGTTGGAAACAAAGGCCTTTCTTTGACTGCATTGTGTTTATATTGGTATTGTGCCGCATGAAATTTGAAAATGAAAGTTTACTTGATGCTGCAATTTTACATTCCTGGTCTAAATTTGGTATTCTATCACATTTTTAGGCCTAATAATGAGAATGTTATGGCATTGCGGACTCAAACATTTTGATGGTAATGCCTGTCCAAAAGTTTCCAAACCATGATCGATTTTGGTCTATCAAATTACTGATTATATCTGCTGCAAGTGTGGGCTTTAGCCTACTAGATGTTTTTTAGGTAATTTGGACAATATTTATTGACTCTACTTCTGAAATTAGACCCATCACAGATTCAAACGCCTAACCTTACACACTTGAAAGCAAACACCACTTTGCTGCTATCGTGGGAACACAGAGAAGTGCAAATGATGACCTCAGAGATCCTTCTTGAACGTGTCTAGCTCTGAAGCACTTGTGTGAAGTGCTTTACAGCACAATTAAAGTTTGGTAGAACTTTGAGTTGCGTAGTTACCTGGCCATGATACGAGTCCAAATGGTGGGGAAATATGTTTGTTAGTTACTCTGTGCTCCCCTGGGGTGATAATCCAGAATAGGGTATTTGTCAGCAATGTATGTAATAACATGGTGGGAATTTGTATGTAGTAAACATTCTTAATGAACCTTTGTTTATATGTCCCTCTGAAAGTAGGTAAACCGGTAGTATATTTAGTAGGTATACCAACATCCAACAGGCAGAGCTCTGTCCGGTGGCAAAGGCATCTCACAATGGAGCTCTTCAGTATCTCTGTTACTTATATGTCTGATGTTGATTCAAGGTCAATTCAAAATGAGTTACTGAATTACAATTGGTATACGGTACTATTTGAATTTTTCTAACAGCCACCACAGTTGCTACATTAATGATCAATATCCAATTAGTCCTTATATATAACCAATGGAGTATACACACACATGCACACACACAAGCACACGCACACGCACTCCATAGTAAGACTCTGAAACTAGGGTGCACACAGAGAGCCAATCTGCTTTGAGATTTCCATGCATTTCAGCTTTCAATTTTAATCACCCCAAACATTTACTGGCACTGAAATGAAATACAGCTGCTGAATGGCACAAGCATCCTTGGTCAAACATTTTTTTAGGAGCCAACCTTGCGCTGGTGTGTCCAGCAGCTTAGACAATTAAACCAGAATAATTGTCTGGAACAGAAACCAGCATCGACCTTGCAGGAATGGAGTCGTGCACACCATGCTCTCAAATTCCCCCATACTTATGTCACGTCATTACATACCATTTAGATCATCTGGCTATTTAGTATATCGCACAGGCAGCCATTACGGCTCAATTAGTCAGTTTAGACATTCGCAATCACACAGAAACATGCGATCGGCACAAACAGCGGAGATTTGACAACCGGACCCACCCCATCCTGCTCTAGCCTCTCGTCAGTGAATATTCTAATCGCGTGAGAGAACCACGAGACTGCCAAGCAAACATAAAACATCTGTGAATTCAGATGTTTCTTAATGATATGTTAATGATATGTTAATGATATGTTAATGGAGCTGCCAGCGCGAGAGGGGCCAAGAAAGAGGTCAAGCCAAGCGGCGGCGATATTCCGCCCGTAAAACACAACCACGCATCCCTCCCCCCCCCCCCCCCATTGGTGCTGTTAATGTACATGTATCAATAAAAAGTTAGGGCTCAACCCCAATCAGGGCACGCCGTGACCCCTCCCCCACAGGTTAATGCTGCTGAAGAAATCGGAGCCAGATGCTGATATCCGTGGTCCGTAACTGAGAGAAGGCGGTTTGATCACTGCGCTTCTTTCTCGCCGTTGACATGGGGATTGGGGACCGACGAGGTCACGACTTTTCGTTCGTTTGTCAGCTTCTGCTATCGGTGCTGTGCAAACACAACGCAGAATCTGTTCGCTCCCCAGTGAGGTTCCTATTTTTAAAGTCGCAAGCTGATGAACCCCTCTTGATGAGCTCTGTTGAAGGAAGGGCCTTGTGAATATTCATCAGCGGTTTTTGGGTCTTGTTTTGGTTCCGATTCTGATCGTTATCGATAATTTTGAATTGCTGTTGCCACCAATCATTCACAGTCAGAATACTCCCCAGGATCTGTGGGCTCTTGAATATTCAGTAGAGGCACATTTACTCATCGCAGTAAATAGCATCCGACGAAGATTCCACAGGAGCCCATTTTTATGCCTTAAAATAAACCACATTTTGGCTTGCATGTGGGATGATTTTTCCCCGGGAGTATTTTTTGAAAGGGGATTCCACTCAGATTAAAATGAATATGGTGTTTTTTTTTCTTTTCTGAAGAGCAGCTGTTGTAGTTTTTGACAAATGTGATGTTTAAGTCCAGAACACTCCAGCTGCCTTGTTCAGTCCAAGGCAGGCTTTCTGGCTCATTACCGCCACGAACGGAGATTTTGCCTTTCCTTGGAAGGGGGCTGATCCAATACAATAAAAGCTTCTACCGTCCCATACAACTCTATCTAATTTAGCCATGAGGATATATTTATTCATTCACCAACTTGTGGTTTGATACGCAACATTGCATAATTACTCTGTCATATGAAAATGGTGATTGGATCAAAGAGTGTGGTTTCCATACTAACACTATTAATATTCCTAAGGCAGGAGTGAGTCCAGCTAGCTTGTAATTACTTAAGCATGATGTAAGCATGGTGCCTCCATACAGTAGAGTAGATAGGGCTAAGAGTTTATTATAACTCTTTACCTGGGACAGGAATGCATCCTACATTTAATTATAGAAAATAAACAGACTTATCTATAGTAAGTATAGGCAAGTTATCTATAGTAAAGTGATGTTCTATAACAAAAGACCTCGCGGATGGATACGGCGGTAGTGTAGTACAATGGGTAGGGAACTGGGTTTGTAACCGAAAGGTTGCCGGTTTGATTCCCAGGTAGAATACTGCCGTTGTACCCCTGAGCAAGGTACTTCACCTGCATTGCTTCAGTATATATCCAGCTGTAAAATGGATACTATGTATAAATGTATGAATGCAAAAATGCTGTGTAAGTCGCTCTGGATAAGAGCGTCTGCTAAATGCCTGTAATGTAATGTAATGTAATGGATGAAGCACTATGCAAAAGACCTCCCGGATAGATGAAGCACTATGCTCATATGATGCTCATATGCTAAATGGTGGTTATTTTCATAACCATTTTGAATCTGGGATTCACTCTTTGCAATACTACATACTTTGTAATTCAACGAATATGCGCATCGCATTGTTCTTTCCCTGAGGATGAGATCATGGTTTTTATTGAATTCACGTGTGAATATCCTATCGTTGAACATGTCAATACTGTGATCTAATGAGGTGAACATCTTTGCATTTAAACAGGGGATGAATAAATCAGGTTTTGCTTGATGAAGACAAATTACAGTGTATTCCTCTATTCTTCATTTTTCTCAATTATTTGAAGAAAAAACCAGGATCGTGTGAACATATGGTGTTACACAGGCAACATGGCGTACGTACACAGTCAGGGCAAACTTAACATTGCAGGGCGAATGTAATCTGACCCAATCACTTCCTTGTGTTCGGCAGACCGAAGGAAGCTCATTCTGCGGGTTGAAGGAAGCTCATTCTGCAGGTTGAAAGAAGCTCATTCTGCGGGTTTAAGGAAGCTCATTCTGCTGGTTGAAGGAAGCTCATTCTGTGGGTTGAAGGAAGCTCATTCTGTGGGTTTAAGGAAGCTCATTCTGCTGGTTGAAGGAAGCTCATTCTGCGGGTTGAAGGAAGCTCATTCTGCGGGTTGAAGGAAGCTCATTCTGCTGGTTTAAGGAAGCTCATTCTGCGGGTTGAAGGAAGCTCATTCTGCGGGTTGAAAGAAGCTCATTCTGTGGGTTTAAGGAAGCTCATTCTGCGGGTTGAAGGAAGCTCATTCTGTGGGTTGAAGGAAGCTCATTCTGCTGGTTGAAGGAAGCTCATTCTGCTGGTTGAAGGAAGCTCATTCGGCTGGTTGAAAGAAGCTCATTCTGCGGGTTGATTAAGATTGACGCTCCATGAATTTAGCGTCCTTTCTCCGCAGCATGTCTTCCTAAACGACTCTTTTGTTAATGAAAACAAATTATTGATGCCTTTTCTTGCTTCTCCGTGTAAACACGATGGTTTCTTGTCAATGCCCTGTAATTTCAGAAGTCTTTGCACTGTGCCTGATTGCTACTTCCTGCCACTCCGGGTTATTTACGCCTGACAAGCTTTGCCACAAATGAAACAAACATTAATAACTGAGTGGCATTTGGCAGATCTGCACTCAAACATGCTGTGGTATTCCGTAGTACATTGTGGCCTCATTGAAAAAAAAAAAAAAAAAAGAGAGAGAAAAGAAGAAAAATAATAATAAAAAAAAAAAAAAAAAAAAAAAAGAAGAAAAACATTAATTAAGAACTGAACACAAACCGTGCAGACTTAAAACAAGAAATGATACTGTATAGTGCAAATTAAGTGAATTGTGGTAAACTTGGTTTTGTTTAGATTAATGAAATAAGCGGCAGGCAGGCTCACAGACCACTCACTGTTGTTTCCTGAGCTGAACCCGAGCCATTACAGGCATTCTATTTTAGCCTGTTACAGCCCTGGGGCTTTCCTCATTCCCATTGGCTGACGGGGTTTTTTATCCTCACTTTTATTGGCTAATCGCTGCATTCCTTTTGCAGGTTGCCAGTTCGTGGCTTAACTCATTGTAGGGTAATTTTCTCACACTGCCTCATAGAAAGGTTGTTCTTTCTGAAATGGGCAAATGTCAAATCTATTGAAATTCAATATGGATACTTCACAAAGTAGCTAAAATGGTTATATGGGCTATTCCTCTGTGCTTAGTGCCATTCATCCACATTCCATGGATATCAGTCTGTGTCCTCTACATGCTAATTGAAAAACACCATTCAACAATATTGTAGTGGCTGCCCTACCTTTGCCCATCTATAGTTCTGCATTATATGTTTCGCTAGTAAAAGATTAGTAGACGCAACAGATGTGCCAATAAATTAGGTAATGTTACATCGTGACGTCATAAATGATGTCATGGTCTTTATATCATCGCAAATCAATCGACTTTTAACAAAAAAAAGAAAAGAAATCCAGCCACCATAAATGAGAGTGTAAAAATGGCTACATCCTCGTTTTTATGGGTTGAGTTGAAATATTGAAGCACGTGATGGCAAAGGTCAAGAGGAAGCTCTTATCCTCGTATTCTCTTTTACATCCTGTGCCAGACAGGCTCAATGTGAGAGGAAGTTTAGATAAGTGACGGACATAACGATTAGATGGGTATTATAGAGAATGGTTAGATTTGAATTTCTTTCTATTACACTCTCATTCCTGTTCTTATTTTATGTTCACACACACAGAATGCACAGAAATGCACATACGCTATGTATGTTCACACCTTTAGACTGTGAGTGGGGATAAAGGCCCAACCTTCTCCAGATTGTCTTTTAGGCCATATGTTTGAAGGTTTCAGACACACACACACTGTGAGTTAGGCCGTATGTTTGAAGGTTTCAGACACACACACACACACTGTGAGTTAGGCCGTATGTTTGAAGGTTTCAGACACACACATACACACACACACACACACTGTGAGTTAGGCCGTATGTTTGAAGGTTTCAGACACACACATACACACACACACACTGTGAGTTAGGCCGTATGTTTGAAGGTTTCAGACATTACATTTTACATGACAGTCAGATGTTATGGGCAACATGCTAACCTTAGGGTGTGCTTTGTATCTGCTGGTCTCTGGTGGTTAATGGTATTAGCGATCATTAGGCCCATTCCCATGTCCCATAACTCATGTTGTGGTGAGCCAGGATAAATCATTTGTTGAAAAGTTGATATGTTCTATACTCTAAAAGGTACGGTGTTGGGCCTCGAAAGGTCTAACAATATGCGTGTTCACACACACATACGTACATGGTGGAAGAGTGTGTCAGTGTTTTGGGGTTACGGGATGTTTAGGGGAGTACCAAGGGAAAGTTTTTCCGGATGGGGCTATATGATGGACATCAGAAAAAGGGTGAGGTTGCTGGGAATGATTGGGAAGTCTTGGCAACTTGTCCTGAGTCAGACTGTTGAAATTAAAATATCTTTGCTTGAGTGACAATTTGCAAATGTAGAAACAATTCAATCCAATTTTATTTGTATAGTGCTTCATAGAAAAATACCATTACAGATACAATTTATAGGAAAATAGGAAATTGTGACCAGGCCTGAACCTCCAAAAAAAAACAAAAAAAACATAGCAAGTGAATTGAAAAACTACTCAGTGGGAAACAACACAAACTCCCTGTGGGAGGACCCTCTGCAGCTTGCCTGGTGTCAGTAGTTTAAGTGGGGCTCAATGATAATAGGAAAGTGTCAGTAGTTTAAGTTGGGCTCAATGGTAATAGGATGGTGTCAGTAGTTTAAGTTGGGCTCAATGATAATAGGAAAGTGTCAGTAGTTTAAGTTGGGCTCAATGGTAATAGGATGGTGTCAGTAGTTTAAGTTGGGCTCAATGGTAATAGGATGGTGTCAGTAGTTTAAGTTGGGCTCAATGGTAATAGGAAGGTGTCAGTAGTTTAAGTTGGGCTCAATGGTAATAGGAAGGTGTCCATAGTTTAAGTTGGGCTCAATGGTAATAGGAAGGTGTCAGTAGTTTAAGTTGGGCTCAATGGTAATAGGAAGGTGTCCATAGTTTAAGTTGGGCTCAATGGTAATAGGAAGGTGTCAGTAGTTTAAGTTGGGCTCAATGATAATAGGAAAGTGTCAGTAGTTTAAGTTGGGCTCAATGGTAATAGGATGGTGTCAGTAGTTTAAGTTGGGCTCAATGGTAATAGGATGGTGTCAGTAGTTTAAGTTGGGCTCAATGGTAATAGGATGGTGTCAGTAGTTTAAGTTGGGCTCAATGGTAATAGGAAGGTGTCAGTAGTTTAAGTTGGGCTCAATGATAATAGGAAGATGTCAGTAGTTTAAGTTGGGCTCAATGATAATAGGAAGGTGTCAGTAGTTTAAGTTGGGCTCAATGATAATAGGAAGGTAATGGGGAAACCTATACTTGGGAATATTATAACCCAGGATATTAGATCTGCTGTTTAAAAAACAGGCCAAGTAAAGAGGTGTATAATAATAGGCAGGAGCAATACAATGCATCGAGGCGGGTGTGCAGTGTAGTATAATGGTTAAGGAGCTGGACTTGTAACTGAAAGGTTGCAGGTTCGATTCCCAGGTAGTACACTGCCGTTGTACCCTTGAGCAAGGTACTTAACCTGAATTGCTTCAGTATATATCCAGCTGTATGAATGGATAAATGTAATAAGAAGTTGTGTAAGTCGCTTTGTGGATAAGAGCGTCTGCTAAATACCTATAATGTAATGTAATGAGGCTCCAGGTCGCAAAAAAGGTACATACCAAGCACTGAAGCAGTCCCTGGGTCCCTGAGATGTGTGTGTGTGTGTGTGTGTGTGCGTGTGCGTGTGTGTGTCTGTGAGTGTGAGTGTGCGTGTGCGTGTGTTAATGAGGGGGGGGCGTGTAGGGCGTTCACATACTGACCCACAAAACATGCAGCCTGGTGACATTGCAGAGAAGTCAAGAGCAGGATGGTTGTAACTTCTACAACCTACACCTACTGGTAAGTGAAACAACAGTATACATGGTTTTAGCATTGCTTTTTGTGACACTAGGCATTACTGAGGCTACATTCTAGAGGGAGTACATAGCTTATGCTTATACATTCTAGATGGAGTACATAGCTAATGCTTATACATTCTAGAGGGAGTACATAGCTAATGCTTATACATTCTAGAGGGAGTACATAGCTTATGCTTATACATTCTAGAGGGAGTACATAGCTTATGCTTATACATTCTAGAGGGAGTACATAGCTTATGCTTATACATTCTAGAGGGAGTACATAGCTTATGCTTATACATTCTAGAGGGAGTACATAGCTTATGCTTATGCATTCTAGAGGGAGTACATAGCTTATGCTTATACATTCTAGAGGGAGTACATAGCTTATGCTTATACATTCTAGAGGGAGTACATAGCTTGTGCTTTTGTTCTCCCTCTTTCAGAGACATTTATTTTATGCTGACATTTATACAGACTTGTGTTTGAGAAGTATTATTCACGACAGTTCATTTTGCAAGAAGATGGAGAACTTAACTTTGACAGTGATGGGTGTGCACGTCTGTGTGTTTGCGTTTGTTTGTGAGTTTATCGGTTTAAGAAAGTCATTCGTCATTTAGCATTTCTTGGGATGAATCTAACATTACCATCAATAAAAGACGGAACAATTCTTCAGCATCACAGAAGTGGGTGGAGCCGACTTCATCTGGTGAGCTGTGCTGAAAATGCAGTGAAAACATCGCCTTGGCACGGCCCCGTGCTCGCTCCCTGCTCCGCCTCTCGAGCCGTCCACCCCACAGCCTCACGGTGACATCTTTAATTCATCTTCTCCCCGAAGGCAGCGTTATTCTGGGACATCCTCGGCCCCTCCCCCCACGTGAGGGCAGAAGTCCTCCCCTTCGTAGCTCTCCACTAATACGCACATTCAGGTAGGTCTCTGTCAGGTGAATTGTGTGATTTTTTTATGATTCTCCATTTGCCTGGCGTCAGTGCTGAGTTTTGGATGCGCGTGTCAAATGCGTCGACACCTTTCAGCATCTCTCCCTGCGGTTTGTGCACCGTCAGAGGTCACGACGAGGTCACGCCATCGGAGGCTTTGCCATGCCAAACCTGGGTAGAGACTGTGAGGTAAAAGAAAAGCAAGGTTTTTGTCCTCGTTCTCATGATGACATTTAAATGAGATTAATTTAATTAACTTCATTATGCTACAGAACAGACATACTTTTTCAGATATGAATGAAAAATCCAGTATTTTAATGTGCTACTTTTTCAGATACGAATGAAAAATCCAGTATTTTAATGTGCCCTTTCAGCTCAATGCTGAAAACATTTACACATGACTGGAGTTTAAAACTTTTTTATCTTGAGACTAAAATCTTGTCTCTAAAATGGTGTCATGTTTTGTTTTTGTGAAAGTGAAAAGACATCACAGTCCTAATTGTCCAAAAGAAATTATTTTTCAAAAGCCCTGCACAAAAAATTCAAATCTTATATAACCATCATTTCAAACTTCGTTGGCAGGACTGTTGATTGACCTACTTTCAGGGCCTGTAAGTAATGATTATACATTATATAATAATGTTTGTGGTATTAATGGGAAGACTGGAAATTCTCTTCAACCTCAGTCAGTTCCGTCAATGAGACATCAAGGTCAGGGCGACTGACAGATTATGGCATTATGTCAGAAGAAAGGTCAAGTTTGAACAGAACTAATGCTTATACTGCAGCAAACGCAAGCCACACGACGTTAGCAATGTTCCTGATGCACTAAGACACAAACAGGTAAAGGATAATCGAGGCAAGGAACTACCGACTCCCAAACCTAATCCGATTCCAGTCTAAATGGCACAGATAAGATTTAGTTGTGTCTAATCTCCTGGCTCTTGGACGAGTCAGAAATCAGTGACATCAGTACTGCTGTCTTAGACTGGCACGCTCTTAGACAGCACAGTGGCGAGTCTGGGGTCCAACCCTGCCCAGCTGTGCACACACAGAGGAGCAGCGGTACAATGCTGCTCTGTCAGCTTCCCCCTCCTCCTCCTCCTCCGTGCGGAAGGAGCTTCAGCTTTTCAGCTCCTGCCAGTACCCGCAGCTGAACGGAAGGCTGGCCCCCACTGCCTCTTTCTCTCTCACTCGTTCTATCCTCATACTCCCCTCTCCTCACGCCATCTTCTCCATACCCTTAGTGTAGTCTCTCTCTCTCTCTCTCTCTCTCTCTCTCTCTCTCTCTCTCTCTCTCTCTCTCTCTCTCTCCTCTCTCTCTCTCTCTCTCTCTCTCTCTCTCTCTCTCTCTCTCTCTCTCTCTCTCTCTCTCTCTCTCTCTCTCTCTCTCTCTCCTCTGATTCCAGATGATTCTGAGATAGAGAATAAGAACCACAGGGAGGGGCTTGGATATAATAATCATGTTAATAATCTTCTCTATCAGTGGAACATATACTTATCAGGATCAGATGTTCTTATTGTAATCAATGCGACCTGTCTGGCAGTCACAGGATTGTCAAAGGTGGATACACTACTGCATCTGGGTCCGTATTCACAAAACATTTTATTTTACCACTAAGAGGTCTCCCAAATAGCAGTAAAAGTTTCTAGCTAAGAGTTTCCTCTTAAAACCTATTCACAAAGCTGCTGAGACCAACTTTTACTAAGGAATGGGGAGAAATCTTAAGCTAAGAAAAAGGGCGGTGTTGACCTAGGGCAGGGGTAGGCAACCCTGGTCCTAGAGAGCCGCAGGGTCTGCTGGTTTTTGTTGTTACTCACCACTTAATTGGTCAATTAGAGCAGTTGATTACACAGTTAACTCACCTCACCTGGTTTCTTTGGTCTAATTAGTTGCTGTGTTTAAGGTGAAAACAAAAACCAGCAGACCCTGCGGCTCTCTAGGACCAGGGTTGCCTACCCCTGACCTAGGGGATGGGTCTGTCAGTGATTTCATCATAGAAATACTGTAGAAAGAGGTATCATGTTGCCATATTCAAATAAAGATTTTTTTTTTCAAGGTGCTTGTGTGACAAATATAATTTAAAAAGGAAAGCAAACATTTTGAGAGCTTAACTGTTGTAATTGAACTGAGGTCCCGGTTGTGGGCGGATGTAAGGCGTGAGGAGCCACGTCCTGCAGGGATAGCCACTGTCCCCCACCAAGTGACATCCAGCTGGGACATGATGCCTCTCAAACAGCAGCCTCAGGCCACTCTCCTGTAGGATCCGGGAGTCATGTGTTGCGCCTGGCCACCCGTGTGTTTTTCTGTTGACAAATGCGTGTTCATCTTGTGATGGTGCAATAATTCGGACATGTGTCCCATCTATAGCACCAACTACACCGGGAAGTCCAGCTATGGCCATGAAGTGGGCTTTGTTTCTTTGTAGTTGGTGAACATCAAGAGGAAACCGTATGAATTTTCGGATGATGTGGGGTCTGGAGAGGGCATTTATTGTTTGATGTAATATTCTACTCACAGATGACTGAGATATACCTAGTTCATCTGCGCAGCATAGCTGCATTTTCCCTGTGGCCAAGTAGCATAGAGTCAGAACCTTGATCTCCGGTGTTATTGGGTTGTTTCTGTTTGTTGGTGAAGTGACTGCATCCCTGACTAGCTCTACTATTATCATAATACCCTCGCAATTAAGGCAATACCATTTTAAAAGCTCAGTATCATTAAATGTTTCTAAAATGTTGACGGGATTACGATTTGGATTGTTTGTGATTTGGTTTTAGTGATTTAGGAGTCCTCTTGACTACCCCTAACTTTTCAGATTTAGGAGCTGGGTTTTAGCACTAAAACATTTTGTGAAACACTCTTATACTTAATACTCTAAAATTAGCACTGACACACCCATTATTTTTAAGAGTTTCTTCTAAATCAGCAAGTTGGGAGCTACTTTTAGCCTTAAGATGTTTTGTGAATACGGGCCCAGAATTTTACCTCTTTACATTGTGTGGGAAAACATGCAGTTTCCCCTCACAATCAGCTTGGCATAACTTTTTTTTCTGCATTAAAGTGTAATTTAATTTGCAAAAAACACAAGAGAAAAATGACATGGGCCATGTTGTAGTAGAATGTTTACTTGCCTTTATAGACTATAATTATAGCAGCAAAAAGTAGCACACCGCAGTAGTCATGTTAGGGTATATTGACAGCGGTAATTAGTATTTATTGGGCCACTGTGTAATTATTGACATGAAAAACTTTCTGTGAGGGACAAGTAAAGCCGTTTTGATTAACTTATTACATTTTGTGACATGTATTCAATGTTTTTGGTTGTCTTAGGGCATTTTACAAATGAAATGTCATTTTGGCAAATGCAAATCAGTTTTGAGGCCTTTGTTAACAGTTTTTTTTCCCCCAAAAGTAACTTCTGTTTGGAGAAATGTACTCAGGCAATCAAGAAAATTTGAAATGTCCATTACTCTTTGATAATTGCTTTTCCCTTGTGTAAACCAGGTCACACTAATTTGATAAAATTGTCGGTTGACTGCATGAACAGAGGCCGTATGTGGGGGGAAATGGCAGGTGAACAGAAACATTATAGCAGATGAACAAAGAGAATTGTGGTTGTGCGCCTGTTTGAGGTGTCATTTGCCGTGGTGGTCCAGGTAGGCGATGTGGCAGGGGTCCAGACAGAGATCAAAACTGCAGTTGGACCAAGGCTGCCTGTTGTTAGACAATTAAATTAGGCCAAAATAGCTGACCATGTTTAAGGGGATCGACAGCATAAGTGTGGCCACAATTTCTCAAGGACAAAACAAATGCGCTTTGGTAGCTTTTGGAGTCTACGGTACTGTGAGTCAAATATGTGCAGGTAAGAGCACCTTCATTTCTACAATGCTGTCATACCAAAATACACACAAAACAATGGCCACTCCCCTGGTAGTTTTGTGTTTGAGCCCCACCAGAACCTAGGCTGTGTCCAAATCAGAGCCGTACCTACTGCGTCCTGTTGCCTGTGTACAGTGTACTGGCAGATGTGCACTGTTTAGCCGTGACGTGCAGTGCGCAAAAAAAATATCCTCAATACTATTTTCCAACCTGTGGAAGTGTCGTAAGACGTCCCACCCTTGCGCGGCCATGTCACGTGTTGTTTTTGTTATTATTGAAGGAAAACGTCAGCGAAGCTGCTAATTTTTTTAAATGAAGCTACATGTCATATTTATGTGAACAAATGTGAGAAGTGTGAGTGGCATGCGAGTGTGAGGACAGAGGGATAGAGTAGCGATCGGCTCCTGATGCAGCCTAACGCCTCCGCTGAAGGTGAATTAATCTTCGGCACAGTGGTTACTGCAACAGCAACTCCCCCGGGAGTCCCGCGTTTGAGCCTCGCCAGAACCTAGTTCGCTACAATATGTTTGAATAAAACTGGTCATAAACTTTTACAAGTCTAAGTAGCTTTTGTAAATGTAGTTTGTGGTTTTTAATAATGTGCTAAATGTTTTTTTTGTTTGTTTTGTTTTTAAAAACATACCTAAGCAATTACAAACTCTTTTAATATGGAGACTGAGGCCAATGCAAGCAATTGAAATAAAATAAATAAAATAAATAAAATAAATAAAATAAATAAAATAAATAAAAAGCCCAGAAATGGGTTGGACAGGGAGGCTGTTTGTTTCCTAGCTGCCTCCACGGAGGGTTTTGGAATTAAAAGTCAAACTACTTCCAGACGTAATGTAGTTTCTCATTGATCCAAAGTCTTCCGCCTCTGAGCGGACCAGTGACGGCTCCTCTGGGACCAAAAATAAATCTTATTGAATTTCATCCCGATGCACTTCAAGGCTTTTGAACAGGAAATTGGTTCAAGTAGTTTTGTGTTCTCCCATTCCTTGTTGTGCATTTAAAACACAGAAACGGAAGTACATTGTTGTTATCTGATACTGAACACCTAGAAGACCACTCTCATCCTGGCGGACGACTGTACTGAAACACACGGACATCAAGGCCGTGACTGAATATGATCCCTGTCCCCTGCGTCCTGTCCCGTCCACTCAGACCCCTGTCCCTATGTGCCCTGTCCCCTCACTTTGCAAGCAGTGTGCGAAAAAAATCCTGCAAAACTCTTTCAAAACTAGTGAGGAAGTAGTTCATAATATGCTTTTCAAAATTTTTTATGAGAATATCAATCAGTTTACATATGACGATGGTTACGAAGTGTAGATTATGAATAAAGATAAAATTAACACAATTAAAAAGAGAGTAGTTCATAATATGTCCCGCTCTTGTACTACAAGTTGTAGTTTTTACTTCCGGGTTACTTACTGAAGTTGTGGAATGAGTGCAGTTCTGTGGGTGAGTGTGCTCCTGAATCCCCTCAACAAAACCAAAATAAGGGTTTCATCCTGGTATTTTAAGTGCCCTCATTTGTGAGAAAAAGTCGCCCACTCAAAAGCTTTTTGACGAAGTTGACTCAAATATGCGCCCTCAAAGGGGTGAAGGCGATCATATTCGGTCACGGCCAAAGTGTCACAAAACACTCGGTGCGGCGGTTTGCGATCAGGTACAGCACCACCCGTCTGAGACGTCACCTCTTCCTGCTCCGTTTGGGAATCTCTCTTTCCCTGAACGAACACGAGTAATTATTCCGTGCCCTTTTCCACACCCCCTCGCCCCATTCGGGTGAGCCGAGGCGAGCTGTCCCTTCCTGGCACGTGTGACATTTCCCAAGAAAATTAATTTGCGTCCACCGTGCCACCTCCCCTTTCCCCAACGACTGCTCTCAGGCTGGCTGACTCATTGGACGGCCCGGTATTTTTAGATGGCGCTCGCTTGCCGCAGAGTAGCCGAGCGGGTTGGCGCAGGCAGCGGTCGGGGCGCTGTCTGGGCGAATCCCGCTGGCCGCGCACCGCAGGTAACCCGGTCAGACTCAGCAGTCGCCTCTCATCTGTGTTGATCTTGTGCTGGAGGAGCTCGGTCTGCTCCCAAGCATCGCCGTGCAATCCAGCATACAAAGCTATTCTGCCTTCAGGCATTTTTTATTTATTTTAATCGCAACAATAGCCATGAACTCGACATCCTGGACATGAAATATTCCACCGTTGGCCACTTCATTACTTTTACGACTCTCTAAACCACTTCTATGCTCATGCTTTGCTGCTTCAGTTGTTTTCATGACAGCTTTTAAAAATATGTGGTAAATTCAAGACAAGAACAAGGGTCACCATTTTCCCTTAGCTTTGACTCACGTTTAAATGTTTTTTTTTTTTAAATCTCCAAAACTCACTCGGCATTTTGCGTTGGAGCAAAAAACAGAAACACTCGCACTCATTAGTAAATCAAAGTTAATGATGAATGCTTGTTCGATCCAGGCCAAGGGCGTAATGAATACGGTGAATAGTTTGGCTCGAGAGGCAAACCATTTTTTTGGCTTAGGTCTTGATGGGAAGTGGTTGTGGGCTAGATGGCCCGATGTTGAAGACTTTTTCAAAAGAAGAGGCGGGAAATAGATGCGTAAGCCAGCAGGAAGGTATTAACTCATTCTCCCGAGGGCGTGCGCCGTGCGGACTCCCCACCTTCTCACTTGGCAGCCCACCATTTCACATGGGTTTCCCTCAGCAGCTCCAGGTTTGGCTTGGCCCACTACAGATACCGGTGCAATGATTCTCTCCAAGACAAGGGACAGTGTGTGTGCCACATAAATCTAGCTCTCATTTACTCCTAATTGGAAAGAAAACTCATTAACCCTTAATTTGTTGTTGCTAATACACACCCCACTCGCCCCCCCCCATCTGCACATGAATACAATGTCATAATTATTTTGAATTCAAGGATAAATCATGAACATGTGACCTCCAGGAGATGAAAAGTGTCTTACAAAGCATTGACTAAATCCAGCTGCAAGGCAGAAGGAACCCCAGTCGCACTGCAGCCGTTTGAGGGAAGAGAAGCATCTGGAAGCTCAGTGATATGAGAGAGGTTCCATTGGGTCACACGGCAGCCATTTTGAGTAAAGGCTCGAGAGTGCAATTACGGTGATAAATCCTCTGGGAGCCCGCAGCTGATCGTTCGGGTGGTACCAACAGGGTGGCGGGGGCCTAAAGAGGGGGTGCACCCACCGGCTCTCTTTCCTGCTATCCAACACACCCGCCACACAGTGGTGCTGAACTGGCAACCCCCCCCATACCAAGGCTGCACAGATGGAGGCACCCACAATGCATCTCCATCTCCGTAAATATTCTCAGTCTCATGTCATTCGTTGTGCGTATGAACGGACGCTTGCACACACACATACACGCATATGCACACACACATACACGCATATGCACACACACATACACGCATATGCACACACACATACACGCATATGCACACACACATACACGCATATGCACACACACATACACGCATATGCACACACACATACACGCATATGCACACACACATACACGCATATGCACACAGACATACACGCATATGCACACACACATACACGCATATGCACACAGACATACACGCATATGCACACACACATACACGCATATGCACACACACATACACGCATATGCACACACACATACACGCATATGCACACACACACATACACGCATATGCACACACACACATACACGCATATGCACACACACATACACGCATATGCACACACACATACACGCATATGCACACACACATACACGCATATGCACACACACATACACGCATATGCACACACACACAAACACGCATATGCACACACACATACACGCATATGCACACACACATACACGCATATGCACACACACACATACACGCATATGCACACACACATACACGCATATGCACACACACATACACGCATATGCACACACACATACACGCATATGCACACACACATACACGCATATGCACACACACATACACGCATATGCACACACACATACACGCATATGCACACAGACATACACGCATATGCACACACACATACACGCATATGCACACACACATACACGCATATGCACACACACATACACGCATATGCGCACACAATCAAACAGGCATGCAAAAAGACGCACATTTACACACATGCATGCACTTGCACATAAGCATGAACGCATGCGTGATCGCACATGTACACATACACGCTGCATGCATGTACACTCACACTCAAGTGCAATGTTGTGTAGCGCTGGTAGACAAAGAGCCTCACAGTGCTAGGCGCAGAAAAAAAGAACAACTGAATGATCACCTCTCAGAAACATAGTGGTGCTTAGCAGTAATTTCAATTATTTGTTATAACTGCGTTTATATTTTAATGACAAAAAATTTGAAATGCAGTTTTTCATTAGCCACCGACATCCTATGTGCAAAGTGTCGGTCTCTGAACCTCCCTAAAAAAAGACACACCCCCCTGCAGTGAGTTCTTCTGCAGAGAGACAACTTGGAATTACTCATAATGTCCTGTTCTGTCCTGTTCTGCTCTGGCTGAACCTTGCAGCGTTAGGCCCAGAGCTGTAGCAAACTAATACTAAAATGCAACTATCGCTCCCTAAGTGAAAGATCTGATCTTGCAAATGGGATATCAAAAAACATTTAAAAAGCATGTTTGTTCGGAGACACACTAAAATGGCCTTTACTCGTTAAAAGAGTCGTTTGTGATATTGCTCTCTCTCGCGCGCTGAGCACTCAAAGAAGGCAAGTCTCCCTGATGCTGATTTCTGGTCAGTGAACATGGAATGTAGCTATACCTCTGAGAATTATAATTCATCTCATTAGAATCATTTGTGTTGAATATTTACTGTTCTTGATCAGAGGAAAACACTGCCACAATGCCGATTAAAACTGTAAACTTAAATAGCAACCTAAACAGGACTGAAGTGTGCATATGTCTGTGTGTGTGTGTGTGTGTGTGTGTGTGTGTGTGTGTGTGTGTGTGGGCGTTCACACACGTTAACTTTGGGGGTATATAAATCATACGCACTGGAACAGCTCTCATGTGAATCTCAACAATATCACTGTGGCGCTTATGAAAAGTGTCTAATCACTTCTGACCAGTCTCAAACATTACAGTTTGTGTTTGTTGAGTTTGTGTAGCAAGTGAGAAGCCTGGTACTGTATTTTATGATGGTATGTACACTTGTGTGTACTGCTGATACAAACCAGATGTCTGGCTAAATCTATACAGACTACGAGATCTACAGTACAGTATATAACAAAACCCTTTTACATAATGTCTTGTCTGTTAGGAGTTAGGACTACCAGTCAATGCAACCTACTCCCCCTATAAGGACACAACGCAGAGACCAGAAAAGGCAGAATGACACTAGCATTGTTAAGAAAACTATATCGTTTAACTGCTACTTTTGGTATTACAAGCTTGACAAGTTTTGACAATGCGTTGGAGCAGGAAGTAAACCTCATTGTTTGCCTTTCCCCTTATTTGAATGTGTTTTTTGTGTGCCTGCAGCAGGTCGCGTAGGCCCTGTACGTAGCTAGCGCTCAACCACTAGTCGTTCTGCAGGGGGGGGGGGCAGGGGGGCTGGTTTGATGAAGCACAAATGATGTCTGAAAGCCTGGAAGGCTGACATCTTAAAATGACACTCGAGGGTAAACGCTTTCCCTCTCTTTTCCCCGCGCTCTCCCTCATAGTCTGTCGCATATAGAGTACCCATAATAGGCCTTTCTGCCTACACAACCACCAGTAACACTTCATCACCCCTGTCTCAGTGGAGGCCTCTCTCATGTATTCATTGAAACAGGTACAGTTCCATCTGTGAAGTGAGGTATGAAGTGTGTACATGTACGAGTGCTCTGTCGCGTATTCCACGTCCGTCCGTTCAGTTACCCCGTCCGAGATGGGACCGAGGAGGAGGAAACCCAGGCCTTTAAATCTTTTCATCCTATAAGGGATTGCTGGAAATACTGATGTGGGGAGAGCGTCGATGGAGCTGGTGTTAAACGTGGCATTAAAAGAAAATGGCTCCGGGGCACTTTGAAGATAAAGCACATCTCAGGCCAGTGCTCATAAGAGCAAATGCTATTAAATCAGAAGAATTAAATAAATAAATGAGGCCTTCCCAGATGAATTTGGCATGGACCGCAATCATGTGACCCCTGGATTCAATCCACACAACTGAAGGGACTGAAACACAGGCAACAGATTCATCCTGGAGGGGTTTTTTGTTGCTGTTGTTGTTGTTGTTGTTTTAGTTAAAATAACTCGTTGGTTTTTGATGAAATCCAGTCTAAACACAAAACTTGATGCTAGTTTTTATTTTATTTAATCCTAACACCTTCACCTCCACCCCTCCACCCATAACAAAACTCCTTTATTTGACACTTGGTACCAGTATCAATGCCAGGGGTCTTCTCTCAGGACCAACTCTTGGGTTCAATCAGAACCTTCAAGGCGTCTTACAGAAGCAGAAAGTGATGTTCACAGAAATAAATCCGGATAAATAAACAGTGGGCGGGTAGAAACTGGGGTTGTCATGACAACACGTGAATGTAATATGCTAACAGGAAGTGAACTGAAGGACATGAAATGACACAACTAATTTTTCCAAGGTTTTGCATAGAATATTGAACAGCTGTTGTTTTTCTGTGCCAATTAGAAACATATGATGATCATGATGTATATATTGTGTTGGAGATCAGCATTTCCATCCATCCATCTATTATCAAACCCGCAGGGGACGTTGGAACCTATCCCAGCATGCATTGGGTTAGATGCAGGAATACACCCTGGACAGTTTGCCAATTTGCACACAAACCAATCACTCACACATTCATACCTATGGGCAATTTAGAGTCTCCAATTAGCCTAAGCTGCATGGACTGTGAGAGGAACCAGCAGTCCCCGAATAGTCCAGAGTTTTTCATTTTTGGCCGAGATCTTGTATTGACGACGGGAGAGTCGAACCACTCTGTAAAGTCTTCTCCGGCACATTAAGGTCATTAAGGTCAGGACTCTGGTGGCCAATTCATGTGTGAAAATGATTCCTCATGTTCCCTGAACCACTCTTTCACAATTTGAGCCCGATGAATCTTGGCATTGTCGTGCTGGAATATGCCCATTGATGGGATAACCTTGTCATTCAGTACATTCAGGTACTCAGCTGACGTCATTTTATTGCTGCATAACGTTGCTGAGCCTAGACCTGACCAATTGAAGCAACCCCAGATCATAACATTGCCTCCAGAGGCTTGTACAGCGGGCACTATGCATGACGGGTGCAATGCTGATTAATTGTTTTGGCCGGGCAGTGGCATAATTACCATAGGAAAGAAATAGAAGCTAAACACCAAAGATGTACATTTAGACAGACGAGAATGAAGAGGAGCTTCATGCAAATTGAACATTAATAACTTAACGAGTAAAAATAAGGAGGCAGCCACAAACTCATTCTAAAAATCAATTCTACTGTTCATGAGTGTGAACTCAACAGGGGGACCTGCCGCGACTGTGAAAGTAAATTTAATTTGTCTGTCCTCAGAGTTAAATGCTAATGTCTCCTGACAAATTGGTTATCAATTCAGCTCAATGTAATAGACGCTTTTTAAAAATCAAGGTGGCCTTGCGCAGTTGTTAACAGTTGTTGGCAGCTGTCCTCAATATTTGCTGCAGGATAAACATGTTGAAGCTTCGCTGGTAATTATCTCTGTGTGTCTCTTACAACAATGTAAACCCCTGTGGGCCATGGCTCTGAAACAGGAAACAAGACAAAACGCCTCAGGATGACCCGCCAAAGAGAAGTGTTATCATTATCAGACATCGTGGGTAGGATGACCCGCCAAAGAGAAGTGTTATCATTATCACACATCGTGGGTAGGATGACCCGCCAAAGAGAAGTGTTATCATTATCACACATCGTGGGTAGGATGACCCGCCAAAGAGAAGTGTTATCATTATCACACATTGTGGGTAGGATGACCCGCCAAAGAGAAGTGTTATCATTATCACACATCGTGGGTAGGATGACCCGCGAAAGAGAAGTGTTATCATTATCACACATCGTGGGTAGGATGACCAGCCAAAGAGAAGTGTTATCATTATCACACATCGTGGGTAGGATGACCCGCCAAAGAGAAGTGTTATCATTCTCACACATTGTGGGTAGGATGACCCGCCAAAGAGAAACATTATCATTATCACACATCGTGGGTAGGATGACCCGCCAAAGAGAAACGTTATCATTATCACACATCGTGGGTAGGATGACCTGCCAAAGAGAAGTGTTATCATTATCACACATCGTGGGTAGGATGACCCGCCAAAGAGAAGTGTTATCATTATCACACATCGTGGGTAGGATGACCCGCCAAAGAGAAGTGTTATCATTATCACACATCGTGGGTAGGATGACCCGCCAAAGAGAAGTGTTATCATTATCACACATCGTGGGTAGGATGACCCGCCAAAGAGAAACATTATCATTATCACACATCGTGGGTAGGATGACCCGCCAAAGAGAAGTGTTATCATCATCACACATCGTGGGTAGGATGACCCGCCAAAGAGAAGTGTTATCATTATCACACATCGTGGGTAGGATGACCCGCCAAAGAGAAGTGTTATCATTATCACACATCGTGGGTAGGATGACCCGCCAAAGAGAAGTGTTATCATTATCACACATTGTGGGTAGGATGACCCGCCAAAGAGAAGTGTTATCATTATCACACATCGTGGGTAGGATGACCCGCGAAAGAGAAGTGTTATCATTATCACACATCGTGGGTAGGATGACCCGCCAAAGAGAAGTGTTATCATTATCACACATCGTGGGTAGGATGACCCGCCAAAGAGAAGTGTTATCATTATCACACATCGTGGGTAGGATGACCCGCCAAAGAGAAGTGTTATCATTATCACACATCGTGGGTAGGATGACCCGCCAAAGAGAAGTGTTATCATTATCACACATCGTGGGTAGGATGACCCGCCAAAGAGAAGTGTTATCATTATCACACATCGTGGGTAGGATGACCCGCCAAAGAGAAGTGTTATCATTATCACACATCGTGGGTAGGATGACCCCAAAGAGAAGTGTTATCATTATCA
Organism: Ilyophis sp. 1 JC-2022; assembly: GCA_022702515.1. Classification (NCBI taxonomy): domain Eukaryota; kingdom Metazoa; phylum Chordata; class Actinopteri; order Anguilliformes; family Synaphobranchidae; genus Ilyophis; species Ilyophis sp. 1 JC-2022. Next base: position 120,933,751 of record CM040402.1, read on the forward strand.
CACATCGTGGGTAGGATGACCCGCCAAAGAGAAGTGTTATCATTATCACACATCGTGGGTAGGATGACCCGCCAAAGAGAAGTGTTATCATTATCACACATCGTGGGTAGGATGACCCGCCAAAGAGAAGTGTTATCATTATCACACATCGTGGGTAGGATGACCCGCCAAAGAGAAACATTATCATTATCACACATCGTGGGTAGGATGACCCGCCAAAGAGAAGTGTTATCATCATCACACATCGTGGGTAGGATGACCCGCCAAAGAGAAGTGTTATCATTATCACACATCGTGGGTAGGATGACCCGCCAAAGAGAAGTGTTATCATTATCACACATCGTGGGTAGGATGACCCGCCAAAGAGAAGTGTTATCATTATCACACATTGTGGGTAGGATGACCCGCCAAAGAGAAGTGTTATCATTATCACACATCGTGGGTAGGATGACCCGCGAAAGAGAAGTGTTATCATTATCACACATCGTGGGTAGGATGACCCGCCAAAGAGAAGTGTTATCATTATCACACATCGTGGGTAGGATGACCCGCCAAAGAGAAGTGTTATCATTATCACACATTGTGGGTAGGATGACCCGCCAAAGAGAAGTGTTATCATTATCACACATCGTGGGTAGGATGACCCGCCAAAGAGAAGTGTTATCATTATCACACATCGTGGGTAGGATGACCCGCCAAAGAGAAGTGTTATCATTATCACACATCGTGGGTAGGATGACCCGCCAAAGAGAAGTGTTATCATTATCACACATCGTGGGTATAAAAGGTGTGCTCTCTTGCCACTGGTCTCTGACAACAATAAAATTCTGACACAATCTTGACTGACTTGTCTCATCTTACCAGATTGTGAGGTATTTCATCAACATACGCAGAGTTCTATTGGCACAGCTGCGTGTTACTAACCACACTGCAAATTCTAAAAATAAGTCAATCTTAACAAGTGTTTAAATGTTTTTTTTACTAAAGCAATGAGGTGAGACAGTTTAACTCATTTCAAGGTTTGCCAATCTGGTAAGAAAATCTTACTCATCAAGCAAAAAGTTAAAACTTAAAACAAGGTAATATTTTCTATTTGAGAGAAAGAATAAGATTTTAAGTCTCATTACACAACTAAAATACTTGTTAAGACAGACTTTTCCTTTTTTTCCAGGGCATTATCCCACAGCCCACCACCATTTCACACCACCATCTCACACCAGCATCTCACACCAGCATCTCACACCAGCATCTCACACCAGCATCTCACACCAGCATCTCACACCATTTATCTCAGACCACCATCTCACACCATTTATCTCAGACCACCATCTCACACCGTTTATCTCAGACCACCATCTCACACCACCATCTCACACCACCATCTCACACCAGCATCTCACACCAGCATCTCACACCAGCATCTCACACCAGCATCTCACACCAGCATCTCACACCAGCATCTCACACCATTTATCTCAGACCACCATCTCACACCGTTTATCTCAGACCACCATCTCACACCGTTTATCTCAGACCACCATCTCACACCACCATCTCACACCGTTTATCTCAGACCACCATCTCACACCACCATCTCACACCGTTTATCTCAGACCACCATCTTACACCGTTTATCTCAGACCACCATCTCACACCATTTATCTCAGACCATTCAGGACAAATTCTAGGTGGCCAATTCTATTCCTGGAAGGCCAGTGTGCACACAGGTTTTTGTTTCCACCAATTTGCAAAATATCTAATTAAACCCACAGCAGTTTTTTTTACAGATCATAGCACAGTAGATGTTCCACATAGAACACAAGAACAGTCTTCAGGCGTCATTCATGAGCTCATCACGAAATATAGTTGAAATGTCAGGTGATAAATAATTTGTCGGATTAAGTAATTCATTTCAAGTTGACATGAAATCCAGAAATGGATATGACCCTGCTTGCCCACCCCTGGTTTAGCTTTATTTTACTACAGCAAAGGTTATAGGGGAACTTAATTGCTGTCCAAGGGTGTTGTATACTTTCCAGTTAAAAAGCTGTTTTAGTTGAAGAAATTGGAGGAGTATAATAATCATATACAACACATTCAGTGCCACTGAATATAAAGCTGCATTTATGGAGAGAAAAATCAGAAAGTGCACAAATTGAAAAACGTACTGTATCTGGCCATTTGTGGATGCGTGCCTGCCGTTGGAAACGGACGTAATCTCGTACACGGAGGTGTTACGACACAAATTACCAGACGTGGCCTTCCACTTCATCTAATCTGAAAAATCGGAGTCCAGAAATCCCTGATCACAGACGTGACCCAGGAGTGCGCAGAAGGAAATATACGTATTCTGGAAATATACGTATTCTGGAAATATACGCGTCGATGTGGGAAATGACAGACACATAAAATCTCACTGAAATCTAACAGGTGGGATATCTCCCAGAAACTCCTCTGTTTATGCAGTGTGAGGGCCTGAGCCATTGAGCCGTTGAGGCGCTGAGGCATTGGGGGTTTGAACCCATGACCCTCTGTTCTGCAGGGCCTGAATCACAGCCCCACACTGTATGCTCCTGTATGCTAGGAGAAGTTCCCTCAGATTTATGATAAGTGGTTTGTGGCATTGGGATACCCACTTAATTCCATCATGTCCTAATGTGGATATCAATATCAATCTACAAGCATTTCAATATGAATAAAAACGGCACTGTACAGCGCTGCACTGTATTAGATCTCCCAGCTGATAATCGCAGTCCTGACCCACAGGGGTCTACTCCAGCAGGTGCATAATTCACAGTTATAGATGAGTGAGGGGGAAGATGGCATTGCTCATAACACAGGTGGGATATAAAATGGAGGATATGGGGGTGAAGAGGACTGTGACATTGTGGGAGGGGTAAAAGTGGGGTGGTGTGTTTGCTGAGAGTTATGGCTGGAGCGGTGTGGTGAGCGTGGGGGCAGGGGCCCCTGAATTATGACCGGAGAGGCGACATCGACGGGATGTGGAATGGGATGAACAGGGAGGAGCGAGGAGGGGGGGGGGGGAGCGTACACACAGCCCTTTGTGATGTCAGAAAGGGGGGGGGGGGCGAAGACCTAGGCAGACGTCCGATCAATGTGGCTTTCGGGAGTGAGAGTTTGGTTTGGAGGGTGGGGGGGCGGGGGAAGTTTGGGGACACGGTCGCTCGGGGTCGCGTCTGAGGTGGGCGGCGAAGTCATGCCAGCCACCGTCCGTAAGACGACAAAGTCAAACACACTGTACCGCGCGCGGCGGGCGGCGGACTGCCGGGGCTCTCAGCCACGGCTGAAGTATTCATCACTGACAGCAGAGACAGCCAGACAGAGGAGGTGAGCGGGGGCTCTTAAAGGGGGGGGGTGAGGCATTCCGATTGATTACAGCTGAAATTGTTTCACATCACAGGCAGACCGGAGCCTCGGTGTGCCTCCTAAACAGAAAGAGGGAGGGAGAGGGAGAGAGAGAGGGAGAGAGGGAGGAGACGAAGAGGAAGAGAGAGCAAGCTAAGCCGGGTTTTTATATTTCCTGCTCTCCGTCCCCCCCCCCCCCCCCCTCATCGCCCCGGTTACGTGTGCCGCTGCTCTGGCTCGTTATCACTTTAACCCCCGCCCCCCTCATCAACCCCCCCCCCCCGCCTCCTTAAATTAACCGCAAATCATACCCTCCCTTTCCCCCAGGGGACACGGTGCCCAAGCTCCATTTTTCCCCTGTAACCTTCACAGCACCCCGGGTGACATCATCGGCTAGCGGGGCCACAGTACTGAACCGTCTGAACAGAACTTAAACAGAAAGTGCGTCTCTGGAGGCGAGGTTAAGCCGCGCAGATCGCACTGTCCGTTACGTACGTGATAAGTCTGCGTTGCATTTTTTCTTTTTTGTGAATGAATTCATGGATTAAGAAAATGACCTATCATCTTCATGCTATTTCATGCGTCCTGCAGAAAAACATAACTGACGTTCTGCCTCGAGGGGGGGTATGTTCACGGCTGCGATATTTTCCTCACAGCTGTGAACTAAACCAATGACTTCTTTGTATTTTTTCACCCCCTCAAGGTGTTTTCCAGCCAATTCCGCAAAACTACCCTGTCTTCTCCTCCGCTCACATTTAGCCGTCAGACGAGAGCGTTGCTCAGGCTTGTTACTGTGCTGGAAGGCCTTTCTGAAAACTGCCCAGCAACAGCACACGTTGCTGGCGTGGCGGGGGATAGCACCATTAATCCGGCAGCGGAGAGATGACCACCGCAGGTGCTCTGCAGGTGGGCACCAGGTCGGCCAGAGTGCATTGTGGGCCAGCTGCATCACGAGCCCCTGAATCGATACAGAACATTTGACCCACATCGGGGTTCAGGCGCTGTGAGAGGAATCTCCTCCCTGAAAACAAACTAACTAATGTTAATGTTCACCTATCTGCGCTTATATTCACTAGATCCCTTCAGGTACCTCTCTTTGCTGGAAGAAAATAAAGCACTAATTTTTCACAACATAAACAATTTTCATGGGTGATATGACTGCGACTTCTCATTTAAACAAACCAAAAAAAAAGTGTCCAGGTCTTAAAGAGTAAGTACAACCACTGTCTCAGCCTGTCTCCGCCCACTACACAATTTTGAAAAATACTTTGTGGGGGGAGCGAGGGAGAGGGGTGGGGGCGGAGGAGCTGTGTCCTTTGTCATTTGCATAAATTAACGTACATTGTACAAATTATTTCGTATAACTCGGATCAAACTGTCAAACTAGACATTGCACATCAAATATGAATCAAGATTCAGCAACTGCATGGCCTATTTCTCACCTCAAATATTTTCAGAAACATATTTTCGGGGACTATTTAGGTGGAATAAGAGAATTGAACCGGACGCCACGTTGTTCCGGTTTAAAAACGTGGAGGCGAAATAAAAGTAATGTAGCGGGTCTACCCAATCAGGTGCCGGCTGTTTCCATTGTGGGCGACAACAATTATCCATGTGACGTAGAAGTACCTCCAAAGACATCTGACATCACGATTGGGGCGGGGCCAGTGTGGGGAGCAGAAAGGAAATTTCAACCATTAGGGGCAGCACAAAGACACTTTTCTATCACTTTCTTATTATATATTATATTATATATAAATATTATTTCAGAATTGTTGAAATAACGGAATGCATGAATAAGTTTCATTATAAGGTAGGCATAAAAAAACTTTAAAAAAAGTGATCTAGAGTGCAGTTACCCTTTAAGAGCCTCGTTTCGCATGCCTGTCGTAAAATTTGCACCTATAATTGGAGGGAACAGCAGTGGCTGTCATATTTTCGAGCTCTGTGGCATATGTGAAGAACAAAAACACCGATCAAAAGGAGAAAGAGAGAAATCAGCCTTCCCCTGAGCTGTAAACTACCTGTGTGCCTGGCAGTCAATCATCCACAATATAGTATAAGTGCTACTACCTAAGTGCAACATGTACAGTCACTCAATATGACTCATAGTGCATTTTCACCAAGCTGCGCAGTGTCGTGTTGAAAGGCTATTTTGTTCTCATTACTCTTACATTATGTTATGTTAAGCCACGTGTGAGCAATGTAGTGAGCAGCAATCCCATGTTTCTGCCTGCAAACAGACAAACCGTGCGAGTAAACCGTTACGTTTACACCGTAAAAAAGTATGCTAATCAATTATTTATGGCAAAGAAAAGCATGTTTTTACTGTTTGCCTGACATTGTTCTAAACATGCATTAAGTTTCTTTGTACACTCACAAGTGTAAGGGGAGATGTAAGGTTCAGAGAACCAGGCGCCGACAGATAAAGAATCTAAAAGCGTATCTTGAGAGATACGCCACAATAGCGGAGAAATCCGCACCGGGAAAGAAATACCAAAAGAAACCATGGGAATAAAAACTTCACAGCACAAGCCTAATCAAAACAACCCCAAACGGGGGCGAACTCGAAAATAGCGAATGTAAACAACAAAAGAACCTCACGCTCTAAATCAAAGATGAAAGGTTAAGAAAACAAACAAAAAAATGGGTGAAGGAATGAAACAGAAAATTGAACCTGTACCTAAAGCTCTAGTAGCAATAGAGCTGAACACAAAAGGCAACAGGTCGAGGGAATACAGGATAAAAAGAAAGATTGGAAAGAAAATACTCTTATCCTAAACTCTTATCCTAATTCTAATCAGATTTGCTGTGTTTCTTATTTTAAACAACCAGAAGTGCAGTGACCGAATTCCTATACCTTACCGACTTTGTTTGTCAAAATAGCAAGGACAATATCAAAGTGCAAGAAAACGGAAGTCCTGGGCTATTTATAACCGGCAGGAAACCCAAAAACAGGTGTGAGGAATAACAGCTGGGCGAGATCCAAACACCGGAACGGAGGCGGAAAAAATTAGATAGAGCGCCCCGATGATGCAAAATAGAATAACGACCGCAGAAACAACCGAGGCTGCCAATAACCATGACAACAAGTAGGGAAACGATGCTGGCTTGGGCTTCATCATGTCAACCTGAGCAGACTAACAGAGATAAGATTGACTTTTTACCCAATATAATTCAAACAAAGGGCTTACTATTGGATTCTGAATAGTGCAGCGCTCAACTCTACCAACAAACCAATATGTTTCAGACAAACAGAGGAAAAAGTGCCAAGATTCCCAAAATGTTGAATAAAATGACACACTTGTGGGTGTTAAAAAGGAACAAAAAAAAACTGTGACATTGGAAATGATCTCATTCACTTGCCTATTCTAATAGAATAGAATAGAATAACTTTTATTTTCCCATTAGAAAACGTCAGTTGTAGCCACCAGCAACAACAAAAAAGACAGACAGTGGGGCAGACCCACAACACACAAACAAATATGTCAAATAAAAACCTTCGATAGAATTATTGCGTTAATCAAACTAATTAAGTGAATTAAAGTGGAATACAGCCAAACGCTAACTAACAATTTTGTAAAAAACATTCCAAAAAACCTACTCTTCAAAGGGTTAAGTGCCCACATGAGATTCATACCCCACGACCTTCTGGTTTCAAACTCTGCGCTCAAACCTTTTTCTTTCCTCACCTATGAGAGCACAGGAGACAAAACTCAGCTCTCCCCCATCCACTCAACCCCCACAAGCGAAAGCTCTAGGGGACTTGTGCACCTTTCGAGCCTGAACATGAAGAAGGGCGTCTGGGGTCGAAGGTCACCCTGCACTACTGAGTGGGAGATGCAGAGGGAATGGAGCTGCAATGTGCCTTGTGTCAAGCCACCATAACGTAATGGACCAGTAAGAGAGGTTCCTTAACAGCCCCAACACTACCCCCCCCCTACCCCCCCCGACCCCTATGGCAAAAAGGAGAAAGGCAGGCATTTACGATTCCATAAATATTCATGTAACATACTCAGCCAAACATAGAAACGTTAATGCATTACCTATGTACTTTTTCTCGACTGGTAATTCTTGCATTTTTAATCAAGAAAAATGTCAAGAAGCTAAACTGCCATTTCTACTTTTCCAGCACCAAACACAAGTTAACAGTTAATTTAGTAACTGTGGAGCAGACATTTAAGAAATTTCTTTACACATACTTTTCTGAACATTTCTGTTGGGAGAAATTTGCACACGCATACTGTATATAGGAACTCCACATGGAGATAATCTAGGGCTCTCATAGACCAGATTTATTTTTTTCATACCAAAAATATGAAATTAAATTTAAATGTATACATATAGTTCTCTGATCTAGTATGTCAATGACATGTGGAAATATGGGTAAAATGATTAATTAAGATAATGAATGGCTTTGATGCAGAGAGGATAAGCGGTGCCAAATTATTAATGGTGGCATGATATTTAATAGTATCGTCAATAAAGCTGTTACAGATCCTCGATTGTTGTCCCAGTGTGAGGAATCAGTGGAGAGAAAAATGGGTCGTGATGCAAGAGCGGGCGGTTAAACGCACGGGCCGGACCGTCTGCAGCCATGCGTGTTTGAGCTGAAGGAGCGTTGTCCAGGAAACCCTTACACACCACCTCACATACGTACAGTAAGACAGAACATGCAGCTCTTTCTGGTGGTGATGTCACCCGACGGGCTGCCGGGGGCGCTCACGTTACCGCTGTGCATTCCGCCTTGGAGGCCTGACTGCCGCTGATTCTGGGGACTTCTGTTGTGGGGGAGATGCACAGAGCCGGGGCTTGTGGGATCTGTAGTATTGACTGAACACTGTAGGAACACTTTAGGCTGGCTGGAACTTATCCCAGCAAGCAATGGGGCAAGAGGCAGGAAATAGAAATACCCCTCGGACATGCCCCCGATACATGGGAGGACTACTTTGTTACTTCCCCCCCCCATATTATACTGATACAAAGAGACTTTGTAAATTGGTCTTAGATCTAATCCAACGGCAAACGGGCACAGGACCATTGAGGCGCATGTGAGCGGGCCTCTCAAATGGAAATGATGGCAGAGGAGACCGATCCTGGAACATGACTACAGGCGTACATTACGCTCGCATTACGCTCTCTCGCTCTCTCGCTTTCACTCCATCTTTCTCTCCCTCGCTTCTCTCTCCCTCTCTCGCTCTCTGTAGGAACCGCATGCTCTCTCTCTCTCTCTCTCTGTCTCTGTCTCTCTCACACACACAGAATATGCAGGATATTGTATTCATATACACTCAAACGCATATACACGCTCGCACACATTCACACACATTCACATATAGACAGAGGCTCCCATTCATCAGCTCAGACAATCTTGTCCTTTTTCTATACATGCAGAGTAACTATTATCAAAAGAATCAGTGTAATACATGGCACATTGATGAACAAAAATAGGATTCTTTCATTAGGGAAAGGCCTCAGCAAGAAATCCATCGGTGAGACGGGACTATTTTCAAAAAGAGGCTATTCAAAGGAAGGAGTAAGAAATCTGTGCCCTTCTGATTTTGTACATTAAATTTCCTCCAGCTGGTCATATACGCCCGGGGCTTCTGCTGTCTGTTTACCACTGAGAAATTTTTTCTTCTTCCTGTTTTCTACAGAAAACTCATCTGATGTTTTCCCCTGTGGGAAAATATCGCTCTAAATTTCCAATAGCCGAAGGACAGGTGTTCCATTACGCATGGAGATGTTCTTCAGGCCCAAATCAAGCTGAGTTTCGCCTCTCATTTCTGTTCCCAGGGGACAAATTGTAAAATGCATGTAATATAAAACGGTGAGATCCCTGAGATGGGCCTGAGGTGTTCGCTTATTAATTAGTCATCTCTTTTTATCCATAAAACACAGGACTTAGACCATGTGATATTTCATTTAAGAGCACAACCATCAAACCATGACAACGATTCAGGAGAACAGGAGGAGGGGAGAGAGATAGATAGAAAGAAAGATAGATAGAAAGAAAGATAGAAAGCACATTTACTCAGTATGTGTTAACTAATGACTGATATTTAGACACATACCGTAAATAAAACGAACAAATAATAAAGCAAATTTGTACATTTTCCTTTGTGATGATGAAAATAACTGATCATGTGAAATATACATGCAAAGAAATTCCAGACATTAATTCTAAATAACAGTGACACAATTTCAGTGAATGTGACCACAAACAAAATGGCTGACAGTGGTTTGACTACAGCTTTTAGAAATTATACTCCACTGTGAACAACTTAATCTCAGACCAATGTGAGCACCACGCAGCTGGCCAGTGGAGCATGATGACAAAAACCTTCAAACATATGGCCTAACTCACAGTGTGTGTGTGTGTGTGTGTGTGTGTCTGAAACCTTCAAACATACGGCCTAACTCACAGTGCGTGTGTGTGTGTATGTGTGTGTCTGAAACCTTCAAACATACGGCCTAACTCACAGTGTGTGCGTGTGTGTGTGTGTGTGTGTCTGAAACCTTCAAACATACAGCCTAAAAGACAATCTGGAGAAGGTTGGGCCTTTATCCCCACTCACAGTCTAAAGGTGTGAACTCATTCATCACTGTTCTACCATTTATGATCAGGCCCTGAGTGTGTGTGTGTGTGTGTGTGTGTGTGTGTGTGTGTGTGTGTGTGTGTGTGTGTGTGTGTGCACGATCTGTATCCATTTTCAAAACTGGGGAGCTGTGGTAGTGCCAACGAACTGTCGAGCAGAAAATTTGGGATGGGGGGGTGGTTTATCTATTCTTACCTCATGCATGAATGTGTGGAGAAATGCACTTAAACTTATGCTTCATTGTGTGCAACAAATTACCGCTTTCATTTTCAATTTAATGCTCAAGTTTTCTGTTAATCTTATCTTCCAATCATCTTCTGAATATGAGATATTCTCATCAAGAGTAAGAAGAAATATCTCGACACAAACAAATTATCTCTGCAATTCCAAATATGGTATTTTGGTAGGAACCGCTAGTGTGCATGTGTGTGTGGAGCACGGTGGTACATAGAGAGAAGATCGGGATGTGTGTGTGGAGCACGGTGGTACACGGGGAGAAGATCGGGATGTGTGTGTGGAGCACGGTGGTACACGGGGAGAAGATGGGGATGTGTGTGTGGAGCACGGTGGTACACGGGGAGAAGATCGGGATGTGTGTGTGGAGCACGGTGGTACACGGGGAGAAGATCGGGATGTGTGTGTGGAGCACGGTGGTACACGGGGAGAAGATCATGCATCTACACGGGGAAAAAAATGGGATTCACAGATTTTTTTCCCATTTGCAACCATACACACACACACACACACACACACAGTCGCCCGTTTGCAGCTGTCTTGTCTTTCAATAAAGTTGCTTCTTATGAGAGTGAGCAAGGTATGACAAGAAACTAAAAATAACGATCATTTCTTCCCTTAGTTCAGCCTTTTATTCAGTTACCAATTAGCCGAGTCGAAGGCGCAGCTGGGCGAAACGTCAATAAGCTTTTAGCGAAGCGACTAGGTGAGAAACAACGCTTTCAGCTCACTGAAGCAGCTGTTTCCCCCGTCCCCCTCCTTAACCCACCCCCCAAAAAAAAACTCAAATCTAAATGTGCCCCAGAAGAAAGCACACTGCAGCCCCACAGTGCAATAACAATAAGCAGCATTGATTTCACCTCATTTACATACCAACAGCAAACTCCCCAGACAACAAGTGCATCAGTGTGTTAACCCATAAAAAAACTCTAAGTGTGAGAGACACGGGGGGGTGGGGGGTGTAGTGTGCCATGGTACAAGTGAGGAAGATGAAAGTGAAAACACACACACACACACACACACACACACAACCTTCCTCCCTAATTGCAAAATCCTCTTTTAATGACTTTTCTACAGACAGCGGTGCTGAAACACAATCTCTGACAGAAGGAAATAAAGTTTAAACTTCTTTTATAATGAAAGGGGTGGTTCTTCAAAGGATGTTCACCCCCACATCCTCTCTCTCTCTCTCTCTCTCTCGCTCTCTCTCCCCCTCTCTCTACAGCCCTTTATTCTCCATTTTGTATACCATGGTATGAGTGAGTGTTAGAGGCAACACGCCGCTGCTCTGAGGCGGGATCAGGAAAATGTGGTCAGAAAAAAGGTCCTGCAGCCGATATTACAAACTGAGACCTCCTTATGCCCCATCAAAAATATCTCTCTCTCTCTTTCTCTTCCTACCTCTCCCCCTCTATCTCTCCCTCCCTTTGCCCTCTGACAAGATCCAGGGCCTGAGTACTATGGATCCTGTAATGATGATGAAGAGGATGTAAGCTGCTCGACTTGGGTGGAGGCAGCATACTATGGGCTGGTGGGAGATATGGGAGGTGTGTGTGTGTGTGTGTGGGCGGGGGGGGGGGGGGTGCTCTGTGTACAGTGAATGATAATGGCGATTTATAGTCTGCTTTTTAGACATTGTGTTTTTTTTGTTTTCGTTTTTGTGGGTTTTTTTTCTTTCTGTGAGTCTGTAATGCAAGGGCAACCCTTTGGTTCATGCGTTCATCTTCCCACTCGTTAATTTCTATTTTTCTCTCAGCGTGATTGCACAGTGAAAGGCATTTTGTTTAATAAACTTTTTTTTTTCCAATCTCAATCCCTTTGCCATCTGTTTCTCATCCTGATTCAGACTGTCAGCCTGAAGCCTTCCAGGGGATATGCGTGCGGATGAGACAGAAGCCATTTACCTTCAATATGCAGGTGTGCTATTCGCTGTCATCGGGGGCCTCTCTTTTGAAGAGCAGGCAGAGCAAACTGTGAATGACTGAATCAAACAGCAACATCCAGACCACCATTCTGATACTGAGGTACTATACTTGGTATTAGGATTCATTTTTGGCTCAACAACAAAACATAAATACATTTCAGCCACGCCACCCCCCTCCCAAAACAACTGATATGCATGCAAAAGTATATCAGTACTCCCTGAGTTTCAGGGTGTGTCTGATTAGTTATTGGAGTCACTGACTGTCTGATTAGTTATTGGAGTCACTGAGTGTCTGATTAGTTATTGGAGTCACTGAGTGTCTGATTAGTTATTGGAGTCACTGAGTGTCTGATTAGTTATTGGAGTCACTGAGTGTCTGATTAGTTATTGGAGTCACTGAGTGTCTGATTAGTTATTGGAGTCACTGACTGTCTGATTAGTTATTGGAGTCACTGAGTGTCTGATTAGTTATTGGAGTCACTGAGTGTCTGATTAGTTATTGGAGTCACTGAGTTCAAGTCATTAACTCATTTAGTCATTCCTTTCCTTCCCACAAATTGTCAGTGTTGAATAAATTCTCAAAGTAGGCTACCCTGTATACCAGTTATACACAAATCCATAACACATGGACACAAGAGATATGTTATTATTTAGTTTGGTATTCTAGCCATCTTTCAAGTAACCAATGTGAAAATGTGAAACCTTTACCACAGATTCTAACTAACTAACAAGATCCAAGAGCTGGTCACACATTACACCACTTTTAGCCTCGCTACACTGGCTTCCTCTCAAATTCAGGATAGATTTCAAAATTCTTTCATTATATATTATATTTCATTATATATAACCCCTTTGACTACAGGCACAATCCTGGTCTCTTCTGTAAGGTAACCATGGGGAGTTTGTTTTCCAAGTGTGAGAATCGCTCTAAGTATTACTAAAACAAAGTAACAGAAGCTAAAACACGGAAGTGGAAGTGTTGCCAAAAAGTTTTTAGTTTTTTTTGCCGGGATAAAGATACTTACTTCACCGTTATTCCTTTCGTCTGTGGATTTCTGTGGAACACATAGAGAGTCATACAGAGTCGTTATTTGATTTAGCCTGTTTTGTGCCATGTTACAAAATAAAAAACCGTTGTCGCTATAACATTGGGATCGTAAAATAGTTTATCGAGGTAGAATTGTGAGTTTTAACACTTTCAAACGGCATATTGTGTGACCATATAATTAGAAAATTCAACCGTAAAAAAAAACAATGAATGTAAATAAACTTAAGTTACGTGGTTAAGCAGCGACTCACCTATACAGACTGGCTTTCAGCTAAAATATCTGCTCGGCCTTTGTTTTGTGGCTCTATTTTTACGTCCGTTTTTTGCATTTTTATTTGTTTATATTTTTATGCCTCTGAAGCACTTTGTGAATTTGTTCTTGAAAGGTGCTTCATACTGTAAATAAACTTTTGCTTACTTACAGACTCAGCAATATGCCTTTACCATTGTTGCACTGCTTGTGTCTGTGTGTATTTACCCAGTGCCTTAAGTGCAACAAGAATACAAATATATTTTCAAATTGGCAAGCAAATTGCCTGTGCAATTTGCCATTCGTACCGGAGCGGCATATTAGCCACTGCTCACAAGATAATATTGTCAGCCTATGTCTTCTATAGCAGCATCAAAATGAAGAATCTGTGCACCAGCATGCAATATGTTTCCGTGACTATAATCACTAACAGAGTGTCAGATGGTCTGGGCCGGGATGAATGCCAAGCAAATAAAAGCCTAATATTAGAATATGTTTAAAGTAACTTGCGAGATTTCACCGAGCATTTATCTGAAATGGGAATGAATATTTCTCTCTTGAGACAAATAATACAGTGAAGAGAAGATTGGAATAAAACAGAACATATTTCTGTTCACAGCCCTTTACCTCATTAAATGTGTGATTTGAAAGTAGCCAGGTTCAAACGACGTGTATTAAAGTTTGATCGATGGTTTTCTCTCAAAAATGAGTTCTTTTAGCGCCCACCATGTAGAATGCAAGAAGTGCATTAACTCCTCTTCCACTACTGGCCTCTTCACTTTGCAAAGCATGTTCCACTGGAGACAAGACGGACACCCACACATACGCCTCTCTCTCTCTCTCTCTCTCTCTCTCTCTCTCTCTCTCTCTCTCTCTCTCTCTCTCTCTCTCTCAGTCTCTCTCTCTCAGTCTCTCTCTCTCTCTCTCTCCATCTCTCTCTCTCTATCTCAGTCTCTCTCTCTCTCTTTCTCTCTCTCTCTCTCCGTCTCTCTCTCTCTCTCTCTCTCTCTCTCATACACACACACACACACACACACACACACACACACACACACACACACACACACACACACACACACAAACACATAAGAGAGGAAGCAATAAATCAGAAATGAGTCTCAGTGGATGTTGCATGACCAACATCTTTTCATCAAGTAATCTCATTTACGGCTTCTGAAAGCCAGGAAAATGGATCTATCAATCAGAACACCTGCACACCTTTAGGGACCAACTAGTGGGTCCTTCAGGGGGGGGGGGATGAAGGAAGCCTGCATCATTCTCCAGTCCACTTCCAGACTGAATAAAAGTCCTTGACTACATAACCTGCATCACGTGAGCGTAGCAGTGTTGCTCACAGTGACAACACAGTGTACCGGCGGTGCTTACCTCACAGATAGGATGGTGGCGAGCATTACGTCTCTGCTCTGGACAAGTCTGACCATGGGCCGAAGTTCAACACTTAAGTGACCCAGGCGTAGCTAACCCTGGACCTGGAGTGCCAGAGATGTTCCTGGTTCTTTCTCCATCCAGACCTGTAATGACATAATTGTATTAATTAGCAGGTTTAATGAAAAGGTGATCATATGATGGAGGTTCTCAGCGTTTTCACCACTTAAGACTGTAAACATTCTTAGACTCTATCAATATATAAAAAAATCTATCAAATTCTTGTGCTCAAGCTCAGATGGACACAGGTATTCCTGTGGTGGTGTCACATTTAGTAATGAGGCAAAAACAGAACCCTGAGTCTCTTGTCACTGACGGACCCCTCAAAATGAATGCTACCCAATGAGGTGGAGACGGAGATAAACTTTCTACTGCACTGTTAAAAAAAAAAATTTCAAAAACATTAATGAAATTATTTCCATTTTCTATTTTCTTTGCTACAATTCAAAGAATGAGCGAGCGAGGTAAAATGTTCAGTCGTACTGAGGAGGAATACAGCTTATGGCAGAACGGCCGAGGGACAGTGAGTAAGCAACAAGGCCATCATACATAAAACATCTCTCATTTTTGCCATTATCATTACTGTGTGGCAATAGCATTGTTACATTCTCAGTGTGCACTGGCCATACAACACTTTGTGTTTTCCAGTAAAGGCCATTTGAGTTTGAACTTGAATTTGAAAGTGTCGTACGGCTAAGGCTGCAAGTGACCTTGGGATTGGAAACCTGGAGAACAAACCTAACCATCCATACACACAACATATGAACACTTTACACTGAAAATGCTCACAAATGCTGCTTAAAGAGGCTTTTTTCTGGATCCCACAGGATGTAGCATATGGTTGCTACAGAGAAGCGATGCCTCAAATCACACAGAGGTACACTGGGCTCTCACCGACAGCGTGGCTTAACATCAGCATGGTAAAACATCCTAGCAACCCATTGTACAAACGTAGAAATTAAGTTGTAGTTAGTGGCAAGCCTATTTGTATGCATGTGATAATGACCCCTCAAAATGTTCCCCAACATGTTTTCAGATTTCCCAGTATATCTCCTAAAAATGTTTTAGAAATACGGCGCGCTGAGCATGTACCTCAGAATATTTTGTGTGAATACTGTAGAAACTGCCTATTCATCTCTTCTCTGGTTTTGCTAATAAAGAAGTATTCAGCAAATTGTAAGTACAGCCATCATTGCCTATTATAGATCTCATTGAAAGAAACGAAAACTACAGAAGAAAAAGCGCTGACAGTCTTTTGTTTATCTCTCTGCGCCTTTATCTGGGGAAGTTCTCAGTAATGCCACTTGCAACAGCTGTCGCTGAATGGAATTTGGCTTCACTGCTAATGAGAAATGACACAGACTAGTGAACTCTTTAGCTCAACACGTTCAACGGGGTGATATTAACTCGCTAAACGTTAGGAGAAACAAGTGAGCAGACATGAAGAGAAGTTAAAAGAAAAAAGAGTGAGAAGACAAATGGAGAGAGACGGGGTGACAGCGATGACGGGGCGAAAGGTCAACCGTAAAAGGTTGTGGCTCCCAAAAGAAGAAAGGCCATCCACAAATAGGACTGTTCATACCGTACATTTTACAGAGGAAGGGACAGGTAGCTAGCATTGCCATTTGCCTTAGCCTGACAGTGTCATGGTTCGTGGGTTTTTCTTTTCTTTTGTTTTGCGGTTCTCGTCCTGGTTTCCCGATTGAGAATCTGTCTGATTTTTTCTACGTTCCGTTCCGGGGTTTGTTTTCCCTCACTCGTTCTTCTTTTCACCCGTACTTCTACCTGCGGGGTATTTACGTTCCTCACTTCCGCTTACCCAGTGCTTCTTTGTCATTCGACATTGCATTGAGCAAGGTATAGCCAGGTACTAGAGACCTTGTGATATTACACGCTGTTTATGTTAACGAGGGACTTGCTATTAGCTTATTTTCAGGTATAGGTATTATTCCTCCTGTTAGCGTTCTGTGCTATTTATTTTGTTCTTTGCTGTTCTGAGACAGTTTTTCTTTGTATGTTTCGTATATGCCTTTTCTTTCTTTGCATTTATTCTTGTGTTACTCCCTTTATTGGTCCTCACTGCGTGAGTGACTTGTTCTGATCCCCCTACCTTCGCGTTTGATTATCCGCCATTAAAATCCATTGCAGGCAGATGCACAGTCGACAGATTCAGTTGCCATGACAAATGATGCCAATGCGTAAATTTGTTTTTGCTTATTGTTAAAGAGATCAGCAATATTGTTTCCAAAAAGTAACTTTCCTTATCAATTATATAATAATTGCTATTTCTTTGTATCATTTTCATCGATTTTTTTTTTTTTTGTCTTAAAAAATTTTCTTTGGAAATATAATGCAATGTATTGCTATTCCAAGGAAGTATATGTTTCATCTAAATCTGCAGGAGGAAGAAGACAGGAAGTATACTGTACGATGTTTAATCTAAATCTGCAGGGGGAAGAAGACAGGAAGTATACTGTACGATGTTTCATCTAAATCTGCAGGGGGAAGGAGACAGGAAGTATACTGTACGATGTTTAATCTAAATCTGCAGGGGGAAGAAGACAGGAAGTATACTGTACGATGTTTCATCTAAATCTGCAGGGGGAAGGAGACAGGAAGTATACTGTACGATGTTTCATCTAAATCTGCAGGGGGAAGGAGACAGGAAGTATACTGTACGATGTTTCATCTAAATCTGCAGGGGGAAGGAGACAGGAAGTATACTGTACGATGTTTCATCTAAATCTGCAGGGGGAAGAAGACAGGAAGTATACTGTACGATGTTTCATCTAAATCTGCAGGGGGAAGGAGACAGGAAGTATACTGTACGATGTTTCATCTAAATCTGCAGGGGGAAGGAGACAGGAAGTATACTGTACGATGTTTCATCTAAATCTGCAGGGGGAAGGAGACAGGAAGTATACTGTACGATGTTTCATCTAAATCTGCAGGGGGAAGGAGACAGGAAGTATACTGTACGATGTTTCATCTAAATCTGCAGGGGGAAGAAGACAGGAAGTATACTGTACGATGTTTCATCTAAATCTGCAGGGGGAAGGAGACAGGAAGTATACTGTACGATGTTTCATCTAAATCTGCAGGGGGAAGGAGACAGGAAGTATACTGTACGATGTTTCATCTAAATCTGCAGGGGGAAGGAGACAGGAAGTATACTGTACGATGTTTCATCTAAATCTGCAGGGGGAAGGAGACAGGAAGTATACTGTACGATGTTTCATCTAAATCTGCAGGGGGAAGGAGACAGGAAGTATACTGTACGATGTTTCATCTAAATCTGCAGGGGGAAGGAGACAGGAAGTATACTGTACGATGTTTCATCTAAATCTGCAGGGGGAAGGAGACGTAGTGAGAGAGTGAGCAGAAGACAGAAAGAGAGACACGAAGAGAGAGGGAGATGAAAAATGGAAGGAAATAAAAAATGATGAAAGCAAAAAGGGAGGAATGGAGAGAGGGAGAGGAAAAGGGAGAGGAAACGAAAGAGAGAGCGAGCGAGCGGGGCTGCGTTCTCTCGTTGGCTTAAACGTGGATATATCAGCCGCCAGGTGTGAGGTCGGGACAGAACGTGCGTGACAGATTAACGTCCTCAGACAGTGGTTATTTTGGAGCTTGTGTCGTCTTTAGTCCTGAATACGGAGGTGTCGTTGTCATAGCACACAGTACGGTGTGCGGGGGGGGCGGGAGCAGCTGAGATCTTCTCTGGGGTGATGAAGACTGCGCTGCTTCAGGGCTAAATCATTACCCAGAGACACCTGGGCCAGAAATAGCCTACTCTTTTACTCTCTCTGTTTTCATTTCATTTTTTTTATTTAAAGTGATTTAAAGCCAGAAAATGCACTCAAAGAACGTTTTAATGTGTCTGGTTTTAAATGCGACACAGAAAGGCTGCTATCTTCACGGATTCACTCGACCATTAGTCAATTAGCTCTATGAAACAACCTGAAATCATCATGAATTTCTAGATGAGCGGAGGAAGTAGGATTGCATTTAGTATGCAGTTTAGTATGCAGCGTGACGATTGGCCTTTAAGTTAGGTTTTCAGATTAGTCACGATACCTTCAGTTATGTGTCAGAAACTGCTTGTGTGAACACTGTTGTCAGGAGAAACATCCAGCAGTCACTATGGACACTGGAACAGCGGGTACTGAAGGGGAAGTGGCTTGACTGGGGGTGGGAGCCATTCATTTAGATTGATCTGAAATACAAAACCTGTAGCTGTAACGGTTTTGTGTTTAAACAACAAAAGTGTTACTCTCATTTGAATATAAAGAGCACACACAGCGCTCTTCATCTGTCTTTACCCAGAGATTTAATTTAATTATGTGGTTTCCATTTCACCCTGTGATTTTATTTCACCTTCAGATTTCAATTAACCTTGTCAGTTCATCCTGTGATGTCACACCTGAGAGCAGCCAATCACAGACAGCCATTATGTTTGTGCAGTGGGCACAGTGGAGAGACTCTCTGCAAAGAGCAAAAGAGCAACACATTTATAAAAGAAAAACGTAGCAATTAGCATATATTCCATCCATACGTACACATTATATGAACTGGAACCAAAAATTTGGCTCATTTTTATTTAACCGAATCAGAAATGGAATTAAAACTAGACATTTCGAGATTAATTAAACTTCTCCATGCATTTGATTTACTTCAGTAAAAAACAAAAAAAAAAATGTTGATTTTTTAAAATTGTGGTTTTCTTTTGTTCATTTTCAATTCATCTGGCTCTGATTCTGATGAGATGCAAAACAGTGTAGGGCAACATCAAAATTTGTAAAACATTCTTCAGCAATGGCTGTTTATCCTGCCAAAACACAGCAGAAAAAAAGTTTTTTTTAAGGATTTCATTGTCTTGACAAAATACAAGTGTCTTGGTTCACAAAAACATAAAAATATTTTCAAAAACATAATAAATTTTATTTTTATTGAATGTCCCCTTGTAGGTTTCAGCATAGTATAATTTATGGTTCTTGAGATGAAGGCCAGAGACTCATGTCCTCCACAGGGGACAGAAATGAATTGCAAGGTCTGTGGAGGTTATAAGCAATTACCTTAAAAGCAGTTTAATGAATCAGAACACACTTTAACATCTGAAATTAACAGGCCGGTCATGATTAAAAACCCAATTAGCTTCTCTCAGGGTCTCAGAAAAGCAGGAATACTGTGCTCATATTTACATATTTATGGTGATTTACACCATGTGTTGATTTTTTTATGTTTCTCAGGGGTAAATATTTGGGCACAGAAGGATATTTCCAATTCAGGGCAGGCTTCGACAGAAAACCCAGAAAAAAAAAAAAAACCTTCAAGCTGATATAAGCTCCCTGGGCTTCGTCAGAAGTAGTATTCCCCGCCCGTCTCACCGGCAGACCGTAATCATAATTTAGACAACACAAAAGAGAAACGCCGCAGTCAGCGTTTTGAGCTCAAACGGATCCCTCCCCTCCACTGTGAACGCTGCTGTCACTCCAAACCACTGGAGGCAGAGTGAGACGGAATGAGGCGGAATGAATCCGCTCGTCCAGGGCGGTCGGTCCGAGCTCTACCTGAGCAGGAGAATTCACAAGGCAGCGGCCATGTGAACGTTTTGTTTATTCTCTGTGTCAGACGCTCTAATTTATGGAAAATTAAACATAATTTTGACACATTATCATATTATTTATACTGCTGCAAATTTCCTGATGCAATTCGGCGCACGTGCAAATACACAAAAGACAATAGCCGCATCAGATCAAGCATTCGAGCCTGAAATCCAACTGGTTCTTAATCCACTGGTTCTAAGTGTGTCCACCTAAAATCTACAGAAGGACGAGAGGGCTTGCCAGTAGGGCTCGCCTGAGGATGAAGAGTGGTGCTTCTTTTCTGGTGGTGAAATTATTTTATTTTTTTGGGGGTGGGAGGGGGGCAGGTTGCACAGCACAGTCCCAAACTTCCCTCCCCAAAGTCCTTTACAGTTCCTCTGTCACATCTGCCATCTCCCTCAATCTACCTGAGATGTTCACTCACTGTGCTTCCAGTTATATAAACAGTGCTTTGAGGAAATGACCCTGGCAGAAGACCACCTACTTTCTCTCTCTCTCTCTGTCATTAAGCCTTCAGACCTCCCCTGTATACAGATGCACATTTCTTCATTGAAAATGGATTGGCCAATGCTTCATCTTTAGAGAATCGGCAGGCCGATTGAAAGCTTCTATGATTTATCTGCCTTTATTTGACCTCTGTTCTCTTGTTCCCTCCCCAAATAATGCAATTATCCGTATATTTATGATGCAGACAAAGAGCAAATACAACACCCAAATAAATCAGCCTACAGCATTAAACCTGATACAGAATCCTAAACATTTACAAAATGTCAACGTCCAATATCAAAATTATTTTTCCCCACCTGAAACGGTTTTGTTATTCACTGTAATGTAAGTGGCTGCCTGCTAACTGTAGAACATCTGCCAATGTCATCAAAAATAATTTATCCTCTTGTACACTTCATTACGGCCTTTTATATACTAATTTTATAACCAACAAAGGTATTTGCAGAAGTAGGCATATCCATTACCAATGTTCTTCCAATAGTCAATGAATTATCTCCATTTCTACAAATAATTATAGTTATACATTAACTCCATAATCCATAATTGAGATTAAAATAAGCAAAGGGTAATGGATACAGACCAGCTAGGCCTGCCAAGAGAAGACTTCCGTTAAAAAATGATTTTAAAAAATAAGCCAACATTTTAAAGATGGGTCAAGATGCTCCTTTTTTAATAAAGATAAGTAGGTAAATAAAAAATAAAAAGTTAAAACAGCCAAAGCGAGTCAAGTTGAGGGCTAACAGAGTTATCTCTGTTGTTTTAGACCATAGGTGTCAAACTCCCGGCCCGCGGGCCAAATCCGGCCCGCCACATCATTTTTTGTGGCCCGCGAGAACTTAATTATTTGACGCGGAATCCGGCCCGCCACGTCATTTTATGCGGCCCGCGAGAACTTAAGTATCTGACGCGTGTATCTACGTGGCTGGTTAACGGGGATTTACTTTTACGATATAACAGACAAACGTAGACGCGGACGCACACCCGCGGTACATTACATACGTTAAATAAAACGTTAAATGAAGTTTGTATAAAAAAAAAGGCGATTGCACCCCCACCCCCCCATCAACAAAAATTCTTGATTGCACCCCCTCCCCCCCGTCAACAAAAATTCTTGATTGCACCCCCTCCCAAGTATGGTTATATTTATAGTTTTACAGTTACAACCGGCCCTTTGAGGGCAAACATAATGCT